>JAHHFK020004896.1:0-492819 GCA_024533555.2 Aedes koreicus | reverse complement strand
ATGATCTTGGAAGTGAACAAGATTGGATTGTTCGCCCTGAAGTTTCAAATTCAGCAAATTCAGATGCTCAAAAGCATCAGCCAAGTAAGCGAGACGCTTCTGAAAGTCTCCTTCATTAAAATGTGCAAGGAAATCATTTTTCCCTTTAGCTTTCAAAAACGTTTGGATCTCATCCTTCAATAAAACACGGTTGAGTACATTACCCTTCGACAAACAGCTTACGGAAGTGTAGAAAAGAAGAACCTCATGATCTGAGTTCATTTCTCTGCAGAGTTCCTTGAATAGAAGTGTATTCAGGGCTCCAGACTTAACATAGTTTACAATCTTTATGACCAATTCCAGTACTTTCAATAACCCTTCCGGCAACGTCTTGCTGGCAAGAGCATATCGATGGATCATGCAATGGACACCTGCGGCATGTGGGGCAAGCTCTTTGACCTTCTTCTGAAATCCAGATTTCTTGCCAAGCATTGCAGGAGCTCCATCGGTGCAAACCCCACAAAGTTTTTTCCACTGCAAGTCACCAGATTAAAAAACGCCTTGACTTTAGCCATGATATCATCACTTTTGGTAGTAGTTTCGAAGTCACAACAGAAAAGAAACTCCTCCTTTAAATCGCCAGAGAGCATACGTACTTCACAAACACCAACAGCTGCGCACAGGAACTGACGTCCGTGGATTCATCCACCAGCAGAGAAACACAAAGGCGCATTATGGCTGGCAATCGTGCCTATTTTGGACTCCGAAGGACGCTAAGATCGAACAAAGTTCGCCGAACCACAAAGTTGACCATCTACAAGACATTAATTAGACCGGTAGTTCTCTACGGCCACGAAACATGGACATTGCTAGTGGAGGACCAACGCGCTCTTGGAGTCTTTGAACGGAAGGTGCTGCGTACGATCTACGGTGGAGTGCAGATGGAAGACGGAACGTAAAGGAGGCGAATGAACCACGAATTGCACCAGTTGCTGGGAGAACCTCCCATCGTACACATTGCAAAAATCGGTTGACTACGATGGGCTGGGCATGTCGTAAGAATGTCGGACGACAACCCTGTGAAAATGGTTCTCGAAAACGAACCGACAGGTACAAGAAGAAGAGGCGCGCAACGAGCAATGTGGATTGATCAAGTAGAAGGCGACCTGCGGACCCTCCGCAGACTGCGAGGCTGCCGAAGTACAGCCATGGACCGACTACAATGGAAACAACTTCTGTGTACAGCAGAGGCCACACCGGCCTTAGTCTGATTGGTAAGGTAAGGATTCATCGAGTTGAATTACGAACAAAGGATATTGTTTTATTTCTTCCAGAACTTGCTCTTTCACGCCTTCGGACATATAGGCAATTCGTCTTTGCACAGTGTTGTTTGATAATGACACTTGCCGCATTTTCTTTTCACTTGCTTCCCCAAGAACCAAATTCACCATTTTCAGCATGCTAGGTTTGAGTTTCTCCAATCGTATGAGGGTTTTTGTTTTTAGCGATTTCCAGTGCTGTCTCATTGACGCTTGCACTACTGCTGTGTTTTGTTGTTGAATGCGGACAGTGCCAGTGGCATCGAATCTCTGCCGTTTCAAGTCAGCTTCAGTCCACATCTTTAGTACTATGCTCGGCATGCTTGGTATCCAAATGCCGTTTTAATTTTGATGGCTTCAACACTCAACACTTCAACACTCAACACAACGTCACAAAGCACGCACTGTGGCTTATCGACGCCATTAACGATCAGGCCGTTTTCAGCGGTCGTGGTCTATTCTAAATTTTGACAATTAAATAGACCAAACGAAATTTTCCATTTTCACCGGTGCGTTCTAAATTTCATTTTCGTACAGTTTCGATATGAAAAAATAAAACTGTCATACGCTTTGTTTTATTTTGTTCCGAATTTGGAACGGAATCTAGAGCGTTCTAAAATTGTTTAGGCAGCTGAAAAAAATGGTGTAAAACAACAAGGGCAAAGTGCACAACCGCGTCGATCGCTCGCTCGTTTTTCGGTAAGTCTGAAAACAGTATTACGGTATTACCAACGAGATTACTGACTTTGCTCAAGTTCTCCTTTTTTGTCTTAAGCTTTTTGAACTTTATCATAGCTTTTTTTTTAACATTATGGAGTTCTGCTGGCCATGGTGGAAGGCTGAACACTGAAGTTCTTTGAACTGAACTGATTTTTTGAGAAATATGTAAGTTCAAACTTTGCAAAAAATCTGTGAACTTTGCAGCAGCTCTACGAAGTTTGTAGAATTTCTGCGAACTATATTATGAAGTAGAAGGAGATGTCTCGCTCATCGCCATGAGGCACCAAGAGTGGACAGTAATGTTTTTTGCTAGAATGAAAGATATGAAGAGAAAGTTGAAAGTTCCGTCAGTGTACGGTAGGCTAGAAATAGAACAGAGGTATTGAAAATTGAGTGAAAGGGCATGGTAAAGTAGTATTCGAACCACAGGCGCTTCGTTTGCCTAACATCCCACTATGGGGTAGCTCGAGGAGCAGATCACCCTGCCACCTCGACGAGGCCGTCGAGGTGGCAGGGTGATCTGCTCCTCGAGCTACCCCATAGTGGGATGTTAGGCAAACGAAGCGCCTGTGGTTCGAATACTACTTTACCATGCCCTTTCACTCAATTTTCAATACCTCTGTTCTATTTCTAGCCTACCGTACACTGACGGAACTTTCAACTTTCTCTTCATATCTTTCATTCTAGCAAAAAACATTACTGTCCACTCTTTGGTGCCTCATGGCGATGAGCGAGACATCTCCTTCTACATCATAATCCTCCCCACCCGCGAACACACAAAACAAAAAAAATAAATAAAATTATGAAGTTTTTTGATTAATAAAGAAAAAAAAGTAAAAATGGCTTAAGTCTCACACGCTTAAGGGGAAATTGAAAGGAAGGGGAAAATTTTTGCGGAAGTGATACATCGCAAAGATTATTTTTTCAGTATACTAGATACGTAAACTAATATTGTCACTGCTATGACATGATGTTGAAAAATCCTAAGGTGCTTTCACAGCTTTGTTTATTTATATCATGCATGATTTTGCTAACAAATATGTTTGACACGTTGCTTGAGTCTTCTTCAAAAAGTTGTATTTCCCAGATATTGAATTGTGTGCACTTTAAAAGGCTAGCTAGAGAGATGCTATAGAAAATCCCAGTTATAAATATGATTTTTCCAAGATATTTGAAGCATTTCAACTAGCACCACAAGTTTGCACACCTTGGGGTAAATTCAAATATGTACACAAAAGGAAGAGTGTCACAAGTTTTGCCAAGCTGAAAAATCACAAACATCTCACACCCTACGCAATCAACAAAGAAGCCTAAAAAAGGCTTGTGAAACCTATGCAACCTTTTAGGGGTTGCTCGAGCTTGGGTGCGGGATATTAGGGATTTTCAACTCGGCAAAACGTGTATCACTTCTTCTGCTGAGAAGTTACTTCCAGAACCGGGTGTTGGTTCACGAGACAGTTATGGGGTAGACAACGTTGAAGATCAAGACGGAAGTTTTGAAAGGATCAATCTTCTGGATCGGATTGTACAACAGTGTTGGGGTACGCTGTACACCACCAAACGGGAGGTACTGTTGGTCAGAAAATGCTGAGTGTCATTGCTCCGAAAAGAGTGATGACGGGCTGAACATTAATAGCTATGTGATCTATGCCCGCGAGAAGGTGGCCAAGGTCATCAACGCAGTGGGTAGGATGATGCCAGACAACGGTGAACCAAGAGTAGTAAAAGGCTTCTTCTGGTTGGTGTATTCTCGTCGATATTGAGGTACGGAGGCCCAGCCTGGATTGCTGAGCTTGACACTTAAAAGAATCGAGCGTTGCCAAACAGTACATACCGGTTCATGACCATGCGAGTCGTGAGTGCGTACAAAAATATCTCATCGAAGGTAGTGTTCGTTATCGCTGAAATGATACTTATCGGAAGCACCTTAGCGGAGGACAACGAATGTGATTGCTAGAGTGGAATACGGATCGTAAGAGCGATTTCGATGACCAAGTGCCAGCAGAATAGTACACGGAGACACTTCTAATAGAGGTTCTCTCGACCTGGGTGAACAGAAAACATGCAGAGGTAAAATTCCACCTAACATTGTTCCAGTTCTATTGCTTGTATTGAAATCCAGCGCACAGGTCCAGGATATTACATACCTCTCGTTTAATCCTGAATAATGTAACCCTTCTAAAATTTAAATCTTTTAGTTTTGTTCCAGTTCAAAACTGGGAAATTCAACTGATAATTGATTTTACTGCTGGGTTGAACGTTAGACACAAAGTTGCTGTACAGGTGTACAGTGTACTAATTCTGAAATTATATATAAAGTCATATCAGATACTCAAAGATACCTTATCTCCCTATCTATACTCCTCATGCCCCTCACTTATATAATATTACCAAATAAACCTAAAATTAATGAATGATATTTATTTAAATAAAAAAGAGGTGCGAAGTTCTAAGTCTAAATCGTCAACAACAAACATTATCTGGTTCACCCTGCAACGGTGTTTTCATTTTCAATTTCAACATCTGCACTTCCTCCGAAGTGCATCCTGTACAAAACGCTAATAAGACCGTTTGTTCTCTACGAGCATGAGACGTGGACAATGCTTGCCTGCGAGCACTCGGAACTTTTGAGCGACGGGTGTCCGTCTTTGGTGGAGTACAGGAGGACGGACTATGGAGGCGATGGATAAACCATGAGGTCGCGCAACTCGCCGGTGAACCCAGTATTCATAAGGTGGCAAAAGCTGGAAGGATACACTGGGCAGGACATGTTGCGAGAATGCCGGGCAACTATCCTGCAAAAATGGTGTTCGACGGGAATCCGGTTGGTACAAGACGACGCGGGGCGCAACGAGCAAGATGGTCAGACCAGGTGGAGCAAGACCTAGGGGGTACAAGGTGCCCAAGGGATTGGAGAGGAGCAGCCACGAATCGGGCATTATGAGGGATATTTGTACATACGGACGAAGCAGAAACTCACTGTTCTTTTAGCATTCCATATATATTTCAACGGTAGCGCTATAAAGCTAGAAATTAGTTACTGATTAGTCTTGTGCCCATTAGCTAGGTAGATAAATTACATACAATTGCAGTGACCTTTTAATGTTTCCTACTTCTCTGTACTTTCCTATAGACGTATCCGTGTGTTCCTATAGATATATTATTTTTAATTTTACAGTGAGAATTTAGTTTAACATCTACTTACACTCCACTCTATTTTTAATCCAATTCAGTCATACAATTCCAACAAATTTAAATTCTTCTCGCACTAAAACCTGCTACTTTTATTTTCCCATCAATTTCTACTCATCATCCTCGATGACATTCGTTCTGTCATCCCTAACTAAACATTTTGACAACTGCTTCGCCTGTTACCGAACGATTCACGAGTCCATGTGGGAACTAGCGACGGGATGGTTCACGCTCGTAACGCCTTCGCTAACATTCCCCGGCGCGTAAAGTTGCTCCGATCCTTCAGCTTTACTTCGATCCGCAATATCCATGACTGCCAGCTTAGCGGTGGGTCTACGAAGCGTTCCTGTATTTGTACGAACTTCTGCTCGCCTGATTCGACCATCTCTTCCTGGGAACACCGCCGTCACCACACCTCGAATCCATCGATTTCGGATACTTCCATCGACGATGAAGACAACATCACCCACCTCTATGGCCTTCGTTTCCGCAAACCATTTTGTCCTTCTTGTAATGGTAGGCAAATATTCTTTTATCCATCTGCGCCAGAACTGGTCCAGGATGTGTTGGCAGAGTCTCCAGTCGCTGCGTAATGTTGCTCTTTCCTCAGTTGGAATCTTCACAGTTTGCTTTACTCCATCTGAGCTAAGCAGGATAAAATGGTTTGGCGTGAGGGCCTCCTGATCCGATCCTTCTAATGGCATGTATGTTAAAGGTCTCGAGTTGACCATGGACTCGGCTTCGCATAAAACAGTCTGGAATACTTCTTCCGTGGGAGTCCGTGGATGGTTGATCGATTCCATCGCAGTCTTCACAGCCCTAACCATTCTTTCCCACGCACCACCCATATGCGGGGAAGAAGGTGGAATGAAGTTCCACTTAGTATTCGTGTTAGTGAAGCTTTCCGATACCTTCATATTCACATCTCGCAGTTGCTTTGCCAGCTCCCGTTCAGCACCAACAAAGTTGGTACCATTGTCGGTGAAAATCTGCTCGGGTGCGCCTCGCCTGGCTATGAACCTACGGAGCGCTTGCATACACGATTCCGTTGACAGAGACGCTGCTACTTCCAAGTGCACCGCTCTAATGACAAGACAGGTGAAGAGCACAACCCATCGCTTCACTAAATTCCTGCCAATCTTGATGGAATACGGACCGAAATAATCGATTCCAATCTTCGAGAAGGGCCTTACAAATGGTGTCACACGTTCCTCTGGCAATGGAGCCATCCTTGGAATCTGCGGTTTAGCCTTGTAAGTTCGACACCATTGACAACGCTTGGCCATCTTGCGAATTTCTACGCGCAGGTTCGAGATATGGTATTTCTGCCTTATCTCATTTACCACAGTTTCTCCATTCTGGTGGCCGTACTTTCTATGGTATCTGTCGATGAGAAGGTCGGTGACTTGATGCCCTTTTGGCAAGATTACTGGATACTTTGCATCGTAGGAAACAAATGGCGAGGCACCAATACGACCTCCTATTCGTAGTATGCCATCCTCGCATTTGAACGGAGACAGTTTTCTCAACGGGCTGCCCTTATCTACTTCGATGCTCGTACCACTTTCATTCCCCGCTTTGGTTTGTTTCATTGCTTCCAGTTCTCCTGAATACGTATCCGCTTGCGCTAACCTCCATAAAACATGCTCCGCTGTCTTGTAATCTGCTTGATCTAACGTTCCTACTGATTCGGATGATCCTCGGGTCCTGCGGCATTGTCTGATGAACAAACACACGTACGCAGTCGTCCGCAAAAGACGTTCCCATTTGGAAAACCGGCTGCAATCAATTAAACTATCGCTGACAACTACGCGATGTACGTGAATTGAGCGCAACTCCTCTGGAACGTCGACGAACTCTACCTTCTGTTCCGGCCATTGAGTTTCTGGCAGGTACAAGAAATCTGGACCCTTAAACCAGTGGTTGGTTGGACACAAATCTGGAGCACCCTTCCATTTGGTTGCATCGTCCGCGACGTTGAGTGCCGTTGGCACGTATCTCCATTCTTGCACCTTTGTGTCATCCAGGATTTCGCCTACTCGAACTGCAACATATTGTCGGTACTTTCGAGCATCTGATCGTATCCACAAAAGGACAGTGTTTGAGTCAGTCCATATGTACCGTTTCTTGATTTCTACGGAGTGACTGTTGACAATGGACTTCATTAAGCGGCTTCCTAACAATGCCGCTTGTAGTTCCAGTCGCGGAACTGAGAGTGGCTTCAGTGGAGCTACCTTCGCCTTGGATGCCACCAACGAGCACCGTGCTTGTCCTCTATCGATAATACGGAAGAAACCCACACACGACATAGCGGACAAGCTAGCGTCTACAAACATATGCAGTTCCAACGTGTTGTAGCTGATCTTTTCGTAGCCGGGAAAATAGCAGCGTGGAATGTGAACTCGGTTCAGCTCACCAAATACACCTACGAATCTTCTCCAGGTTTCGTTGACTTTTTCTGGTATCGGATCATCCCATCCGACTGCACATCGCCATAGATCTTGAATGATGATCTTACCATGTATAAGAACTTGGGATATAAGCCCAAGTGGGTCAAACAGACTCATGATGAATCGCAAAATCTTCCTTTTCGTAGGCACAGAATCTCCCGATACGAGCTGCTGGAGGTCCTCTGGTAGAGATAAACTGAAGATGAATACATCCTCTGCAGGAAGCCAAGCCATCCCTAACACGCGTTCAACGTGACAGGTTTTGTCACTGGAGAAATCCTTCCGCTCTGTAACGTGCTGCTCTCCTAGATTTTCCAGCACGTTGTAAGAGTTTGACTGCCAGTTCCTAATTTCAAAACCGGCCTTAGCATGTACCGTTCGAACATCTGTTGCTAGTTTTGTTATTTCCTCGTCAGTGTCCCTGCTATCTAAGTAGTCATCAACATAGTGATTTTCTGTCAATGCTACGGCTGCTTCTGGAAACTCGTTGGCCCAACTCTTGGCATTTAAGTTCTTGATATACTGTGCCTGACATGGAGAACACGTCGAGCCAAAGGTCGCTGCATCCATGACAAAAATTTCCGGCGATTTTGATGAATCCGAACTCCACAAGAAACACTGCGCAGAACGATCAGCTTTACGAATAAAGTACTGGTGGTACATTTCCCTCACATCTCCGACTATTGCTACCTGTCGTTGACGAAACTGGAACAATACTTTCGGCAACGGCGTCAGAAGATCTGGACCCTTCAATATCATTCCATTGAACGAGATACCCTTAACTTTGGCAGCCGCGTCCCATATCATGCGGACCTTTCCGGGTTTCTTCGGATTGATTACCACGCCTAATGGCAAAAACCAAGTCCGCTTGGGATTGAACTCCTCGATTTCTTGCTTTGTCGCTTTATGTGCGTACTTTTTAAACTGGTAGTCCGCAATTTGCATCTCTAAGTTCGCTAGCAACTCCGGATTTGATTTCAGTCGGCGATGTAAGCATGCCAGCCGTCTCTGCGCCATAGCGTAGCTAGAAGGAAACTGCACCTCATCGTAGCGCCACAACAATCCAGTCTCAAAGCGTCCATCTTCCCGTCGTACTGTTGTGTTTTCTAGGATCTCTCTTGCTCGGCGGTCCTCATCTCCCTCAAGTGTACGTTGAACAGCAATACCCAGACTTTCCTCCGCGAAGAAACTTTCTACCAGCTCATGAATCCCTTTAAGTTCTGTGCATTCACACATGTGAAACGATGGCGATTCAATAACTTTCGCTGGATCTCCAACGCAGCCGAATACAGTCCATCCTAATCTTGTCTTCGCTGCAATTGGTTCCCGTGCACCTATTTCCCTTCTTCTTAGGGGTATAGACAGGTGAATATTGTCCATCCCTATCAAGATCCTCGGAACCGCTTGCTCGTAGTCCTGGATCGGAATTCCTTGCAAATGCGGGTACCTTCTTGCCAACTCACTGTACCACAGAGTCTGCGTCGGTAGCGCCAAACCATTCACCGTACGAACATCGTCCAATACGAATTTTGTGTCGCTCGATGCACCCGAAATTTTTAAGCTAACCTGCCGAGATTCCGGTTCCCGCCGCTTGATATTTGCAGTCCATGTGAGACAAAGCGGATGCACGTCTCCGACAATGTTTAGCTGATCCGCAATGTCAGCGTCCATCAGAGTCAATGACGAACCCTCATCAAGAAACGCAAAGGTTGTGATTTGTGTTCCCTTCCCATAGAGCGTGACTGGGATAATGCGGAATAGAATAGAATTCTGTAGTTGTCGATGCACGGAAACGACCGCCGGCGCACTATTTCCCGAACGTGAAAACTCTTCAGGAAGACCCGGATGCAACAGAGTGTTATGCCCTTTTGAACAACCACCGACTTCACATACTTTATGAGACTTACAGTGCCACTTGCCGTGCGGAACCAAACAAATCTTACATAGTTGGTGCGTACTAACTGCTTTCCAACGGTCCCCAATAGAAAGTGTCTTAAATTTACCACAATCCCTAATTCTATGATTGATGCTCTGGCAAATATAGCACGGTCTTGCATGATTTTCTACTACCTTACCTCCACTGGTCCCTGACTTACGAATATCTGGCAAAGCGTGAGTGTTCATATACGTCTTCTCCTTGGGTTGTTGTCTCTCGATTCGGTTGACTCGATGAATATCGTGATCGCTGAACTGCGTGACGTCACTGGCTGCCGAGGTAATTCTCATCATATAGTCGCTAAAGGTACCCAAGTCAACAAATCCGGTACGCTGCTTATGAAGTGCCCAGTCCAAACGAATGTTAGCTGGCAGCTTCTCCACTAATTCACTTAGCAACGAGGGATTCATTAGATGGGCTTGCTGGTTCGCTGCTTTCAGATGCCCAACGAGATTCTGCACGGTGATGCCAAAGCTGACTAATGTCTCCAACCGGTCTGACTTGGGTGCTGGAACACTACGCACTTTCTTCAACATAGTCTGAAGCAATCTGTCGGGACTACCAAACAGTGTTTCTAGCGTTGACATCACTTGAGGGACTGACGAAGGCAACAATAAAATGCTCCGGACAGCCTCGAGCGCACTGCCCTTCAGACACTTTTGCAGCCTCATGAGATTTTCCGCATCTGAATAGCCACACATTGTTGTCGAGTTCCAGTAACTGCTCACGAATAATGGCCACTCCTCGGGGTTCCCCGTAAACATGGGGAGTTCTTTCGGAACTACTTGCCTAGCGGCCAGTTGTTTTTGAAACTGGCCCCAAGCTGCTTGTGATTGGTCGGGTTGGTACGATTGCGAAGTATTCAGCAGGTTCGGATGGATCCTCGGATGAGGAAACCCTGAGGACCGTTGAGATTGCTGCGGTCCCGGTGCTTGAGCTGCGTGTTGTGAATGAAGCATTGGTAGCTGATCTAATAGATACGGCGTTGGACATGGATATGCCCGTCCCGGATGTTCGCTAGACGCAAGTAGAACTGGTTGCTGAACCGGAGGCCATGCTGTCGGTTGTTGAAACGGCTGAGGAACTGATCCTGAAACTTGATGAACTGGCTGAGAAATCGGTTGATGAACGGGCTGACGAACTTCTTGAGGCATTTGCTGAGAAACTGGTTGGGGAATCGGTTCAGGAACCGGGCTGTTCAGCCTCTGTGACAGGTGGCCTAATTCAATCGGTTGCTGTTGGAATTTTGGTGGCTCTACTTGGTTCGTCGGACGTTCAGGTTCTCCTTGCATTTTTAGGAATGATTCCGGTGGCCCCATATGATTTTGCTGAATGGGAGTCGACGTGTGTGTGACTGGTTTAAGAAGGGCAGTCTCTTTCGGTATCGCGTCCTTGGGGTTACCAACTTTCTCACCCAACGATGTAAGGGGGGTTTCATCGTTCTTTGATCTATTGGGGTTCGCTTCGGCTGTCTTCGCTGGTGGCTCACCGGGGTGGCTAATGCCATCGATCAACATACCCGCGTGGTCTGAAATCCACTTGTTAACTTTATATTTGCTGCTCACTCGACTTTTACGGCTTTTCACGCTGTCCCCGTCACTTTCTTTCGCTTCTGCCATCAGCAAAGCGTATCTTTGTTCGCGGAAACTTTTCTGCATGGCTGCTTTCTCCAACAAAGCTTTCTCCTGGCGTTCCTTTTCTAGCTGCTGTCGTTCTAACATTAACCTTTCCTCGGCTTTGCGCTCTTCCTCAATCTTCATCAATTGGATTTGAATCATCAACGACCGATTGCTCCGACCAGATACGCCGGATTTACCGGATTTCGATATTTCCTCCACGTCTATGGCAGAGGCACATTTGCTACATGCCCAACACTTATGCCGGATGTTGTCTTCTACCGAAGCGCATGAGAAGTGGTACCGTTCCTTGCAGGAATCACAGGCTACCAAGTTCTCCTCTCGATCCGGCTTGTTACAAGCAATGCAATAGTGCAAATCCGCGTTTGTTGACATAGCCAAATTACCTCTCCAGTGGTTTAATAGTGAAATCCGTACTCTCAGCCAACGTCTTAAATGCAATTCTTTATAGTTTTGTACTTACGGACGAAGCAGAAACTCACTGTTCTTTTAGCATTCCATATATATTTCAACGGTAGCGCTATAAAGCTAGAAATTAGTTACTGATTAGTCTTGTGCCCATTAGCTAGGTAGATAAATTACATACAATTGCAGTGACCTTTTAATGTTTCCTACTTCTCTGTACTTTCCTATAGACGTATCCGTGTGTTCCTATAGATATATTATTTTTAATTTTACAGTGAGAATTTAATTTAACATCTACTTACACTCCACTCTATTTTTAATCCAATTCAGTCATACAATTCCAACAAATTTAAATTCTTCTCGCACTAAAACCTGCTACTTTTATTTTCCCATCAATTTCTACTCATCATCCTCGATGACATTCGTTCTGTCATCCCTAACTAAACATTTTGACAACTGCTTCGCCTGTTACCGAACGATTCACGAGTCCATGTGGGAACTAGCGACGGGATGGTTCACGCTCGTAACGCCTTCGCTATTTCTCTCCTGCCAAATTTGGTTCCATATGCTTGATTGGTTCTCGAGTTATGCACAAATTTGTGTTTCATTAGCATGAGAGCCCCCTCTTACAGAGGGCGGAGGAGTCTTGAGTTACTTTAGAAACATTTCTTTCAGGGGTCTCAAACTACCATAAAAACATTTCTTGCCTCCAAAAACTTCCGCATGCTAAATTTGGGTTTCTTTGCTTGATCAGTTCTCGAGTTATACAGAAACATGTATTTCATTTGTATGGGAGCCTCCCTTTATAGAGAGGGAGGGGTCTCAAACTACCATAAAAACATTTCTTGCCTTCCAAAAACTTCCGCATGCTAAATTTGGGTTTCTTTGCTTGATCAGTTCTCGAGTTATACAGAAATATGTATTTCATATGTATGGGAGCCTCCCTTTCTAGAGAGGGGAGGGGTCAAGCTACCATAAAAACCTTCTTTGTTTCCAAAAACTCACACATGCTAAATTTGGTTTCTTTTGCTTGATTAGTTCTCGAGTTGTGTAGAAATTTGTGTTTCATTTGTATGAGAGCCCCCCTTTCCAGTGAAGGGAGGGGTCTCAAACTATCATAAGATTATTTTTCGGCCCTAAAAATCTCTGCATACAAAATTTCACTCCGATCGGTCCTTCCGCTCGAGAGTTAAATCATGACAAAGGAAACCCCAACTAATTTTTATTACATAGACTAGTTAGTTGTTTCAAACGGCACAGTTTTTTTTCTCTGTGTTAGATTATATTATGCACAGCTAGATGAATTAGTAGATTAAAGAATCGAACAAAGCAGAACAACAAAACCATTAAAAATATTGCAGTAAAGTTTGACAGGCCGTATGTTGGTTTGCATGGCAGCCAATAGGTTTTATGAAGGCTCTCAAGTGGTCGAAACACTTTTCACCAGAACATTTTAAAAATCTTTTTGGACTTATAAAGGTTTTATTAATTTGTTTTCACAAGCGTCTATAGAGTGGGCCACTTTGTATAAATTTTGGCTTTAAAAAAGCATAGAGGAGGTTTTGGATGTAGTTTTATCAACAAAGCCGGGAGGAGTGCTGGAATAAAACTTAAATTGTTACTTGTAACTTGACTGCCCCTTGCTATCTCACAGGCCCTTGCAACCCCTGCTCCTTACTATCTCTTGTCCATTGCCACTTTCCTACCCCTTGCTACTTCACTTATGTTTGAAACGCCCGTGCATCTTGCTACACTCCTGCATCTTGCAAGCTTCCGCTTTTTACCATTCCCTTACCCATTGTTTTGTTCCTTCCCTTAATATTTCCATACCTCTCGCTACGATCCTACTCAACGTTACTTTCCTGCTCTTTGTAACTCCCTGATCCTTGCTACTTTACTGCCCCTAGCTACTTTGCTGCTCCTTGTTATCTCCCATCCTTTTGCAACCCCTGCCCTTTCTAACACCCTGCTCTTTGCTACCATAACGTTTCATTTTACCACTCTCCCTCCTTCTATCCCATGTTCCTTGCAACTCCCTTGGACATTGCTACTGGTGCTGGTGATAAAATAAAAGCTAAGACTGACAATTGCTTTTGATAAATTTCCCATGGAAGGTAATTATTTAAGCCTACTTGCGAAAAAATTCTACGCCCTTGCGAGCGGCCTTCCGTCATTTAACCGTAACATTCGCCATGGCGGACGAAAACATGCTTGTAGGCATGTTTTTTAGCCCTTTCTTCGTTTTATTTATCAATTTCTCCTCAGTTTTCGCGACAAAATTGTTGGAGTAGTTCTTACGCTTCAGGTTGGCCCAGAAGTTCTCGATGGGACGCAGCTGGGGGACGTTGGGCGGGTTCGCCGACTTGGGTATCATACGATATTCAGCCGCTCCATCTCCTCCAACGATCGCTTCGAGTAGTGAGCCTACGCCAGATCCGGCCAGAACACCGGGTATTCACCCTTATGGTATTTCTTAATGAACGACGCAACTTCCGGCAGGCATTTTGTATAAATTTCCCCGTTCACGGCCAGTCCGGAGCGAAAGAAGAGCGGCTTTGACATCCCCTTCTCGCTAATTGTCAGCCACTGCAGCACATTCTTGGGGAACTTGGTGTGTGGAATGAACTTCATCTTGGAGCTCCCCCACTTCCTTCGTGGGGGAAGTAAAATAGGAAGTACCCTGCCAGTCGTTGCCATCCAGGGTGAGATAGGTCTCGTCGTCCATCACCACCGCCGCCACGTCGCGATTCACCGGGAAAATCGAGTTGACCATCTTATTCAGCCGCTGCCGTCATTGCCTGCAGCTCCGAAACCAGTAGACGCGACTTCCGCTTCCTGACATGTATGTTCATGTTCGCCAGGTACTTTTTCACTGTTTGGCCGGTTGAATCGACCTCCCGGCCAAGCACACGCAGCGATGTAGCCACTTTTCCCTCGGTCTTCCTCTTCCATCCTTTGGAGCTTCTTGTTGCTCAGGGTCGTCGGCCTTCCTGGACCGGGCTTTCTTTCGGTGCTCTGATTGTTGTCTAATAGTGCCAAGATGTTGTAGATGTCGGGACGGGCGTATCCAGCGTCCACAAAGTACTGCACGGTGTTCGTTTTTGACGCGGCGGGGTGCCGTTCTTTGAACGTGCACACTTCTGAACGGAGTTGCTTCACTGTTTTTGCCATCACGGTTAGAGCTCGACTGATAGAGCTGTCAAATTTTGTCTGCTGACTCGTGGGTTACTATGATTGATGCTGCAGGTTTTGTCAGTGCGGGTGAAGGTAAACCCATGAAAAATCGGTTTTTTATTTTAATACAGAAAAAAAAAAAAATATTATAGTATATCCTGTTTTATTTTTAAAGGGTATGGTAGTTAATTAATTAAATTTAAAAAAAGAAAAAAAGATTATTTTTGTTTTTTTTTTTTTTTTTTTTGTTGTTGTTGATGAAAAAATTTTTTTTAAAAAATTCCGCGCTTAAAAACCTGAGGGGGGGGAGAGCCCTCCAAAGAGGTGCCCCTTTATCAGTCAAAACCTAGTTCATTGCCAAAAAAACAAACAATGACTCCGATATTGACCATGCGTCAGAACCCTAGTCATAACCTATTCAAACTATACAGGGTGCGGCAGAAAATAATGCGAAAATTTGTTCTATTTCTTTCAAATCCCATTTTCAACTAATTCAAGCAATAATATCAACATTTTCGAGTGCAGTCCTTTTAAACAAATTTATTCAATGTGTCCTCCATTTTTATTAATAACATCCTTGAGCCGACGCCGGAAGCCAGAGCATGCCTTTCGGACGTAGTCCTCCGACATTGACTGCCATGTGCGTGTTATGGTTGAATTCAGGGTTTTCACACTAGGGTGTGATGTTTTGCAGGCTCGTGTTTCAACATATGCCCAAATCGAATAATCCAACGGATTAAGATCTGGACTGCTAGGGGGCCACAAATCCTTCGGCCACAACTTCATGTTATCGTTCAACCATTGTTGGGTTCGATTGGACGTGTGACACGGCACTCCATCCTGCTGTAGGACAAAGTGTTGGTACTCGGAGAAATTGGCCTTCACCCAGGGAAGCACTTGGTCCTTTAAAATTCCGATATACACTTCGGTATTGATTTTAACTCCAGCACCAATGAAAACAGGCGGCATTTTCAAACCGTTGGACGCCACCAAGCCAAACATCATGACACCAGCCGGATGTTTGGTTTGAAATTTTAATTTCACTTTTTCCGGATCGTTCTCCATTTTCTGCGGTGAAATGAACCGGTCCGTGCGGCTGTTGGCCACAGCATCGATGCTGAAAAGCTTTTCGTCGGAGAACAGGATTATCATTTTTTCCTTCTTCAACAAGGAAAGCAATCTCTTGGAACGAGCCACTCGTAGTTCCTTGACCCGGTCCGTAATCAAGTGGCGTTTTACTCTGGCTCTGGAAGATGCATGCAGGTCTTCTTTGATGATCCTCCGCATGGATTTCTGCGAAATATTGGCTTCCTTTGCAAGTTTTCTTATGGAACGCACCGGGTTGCGAGCAATTTTTGCACGGTCGTATTTGATCACGTTCGGCGTGAGTGCAAAGAGCGGACGTCCGCTTCCCGGCTTCCGCTGCTTAGGATCATCTTGCAGGGACTTTTTTATGCGGTAAACTGTTGCCAAATGGCACCCTACCACCTTGGCAATCTCTTTCGGCTTCTTCTGGGCGAGCAACAAACTGGATCACTTCTTTCGCGAACATTTTGACGAAAACAAAATAAAACAAATAGAATATTTGGATGCAGCACTTGAAAGTAAACATAAACAAATACACTTCCGACAGAAATTAGTCACTAGCTACACGAATTAACCCAATACTCAAGTTTGAACATTTTCGCATTATTTTCTGCCGCACCCTGTAGAACATCAAATATAAAATGAGAATTCACATAAATGAATATTTACTAACCATGTTTTCCTTATTCCAACCTCAGCCTCGGTGGCTCAATCCGAGTACTGCCACTTTTCACAAGACTTTAAATGTAATAAGGACTAAGATATGTTCCTTTGACTACAAAAACAAATATGTTCCCTAGCTTGAATTAATTCAGACTAGGGTTCGGTGGTAGATCTGATACCCCGTAACGAACTACTTAAAGGTGATCTACCAGCGTTACGAGTCAAAAACCCCTTATTCCAAAGTGTCACTGCACTCACTTATAGTAACTCGAAAGTAAATCGCCACTAGCGGTGAATTTCTCAATTAAACCAGAATCCAATAATACAGGGGTTGGTCTAACCCCGTACATCAATTCTGTCGAAGACTGTAGAGATTAATGACTTGAAACAACTGAGACAGGCCCCATTTCCCCCAATAAGTGAAAATCCAAAAGACTGCGAGATCGTACTTTGCGGTTCGTCCGCAAAGATACAAAAAATAAGTATTCAAAATTGAGACCGCAAAAAACGCAACCGAAGAGTGCGTAACCTCACTGTAATTAGACAGGTTACAAAAACTTTCTCTCTACTTACTTTGGCTAGGGCTCCCTAAAAGCAGTCTGGTTTAATTACCGGTCTGGATTAGGAATCTTTTTTGCTCTTTATGTACTGATTGAAACACGACAATAACTGTTCAAATGTAAGAAGGACCCTACTATCAGAACAGAAAATCATCCTGCAAAATCCTAATGCCTCAAAAAAGAAACTATTCCCTTTTATTCGAAATAACTTACTCCGAAAACGCTCATTACCAGTTATTAGATTCCCATCGGCGGAAGGATTCCGCCCGCACAGTTGATTTAGATCTTCACTCATCCGGCAACGAAAATCTGATTTTCCATTCTAGAATTGGTTTCCAAAGCCATCGCCATCGCCTCGTAGCACCGGCACATGTCATTTCCCAATTGCATCCATCGGCAGCATCCTGAATGCGCCTTCGACTGCCGCCGCACCGATTTCAAATCAGCCAAATTCAATCAATCAATTTTGCAAAAACTCACAAATTGACATAGTTGAATCGTTGATCATTTTACATAAAATACAACGTAATATTGCTAAAACTCTTGCTGGGCCGGGTTCGGCCGGTTGTTGCGGGGACTTCGGATCGAAACGGATGTTTTACTAATAGTTTGTTTTGATGCCTTTCCTCGTGCTGCCCCGATGGGCTGAACGTCATCGTTCCAGCAGGTAGGCTCCTCTGCTGCTGTTTTTCGTAAAACGGTAAGGTCGCTCAGCCATCATCCTTTACCTCTATGGTGTGTAGTGTTGTACCGAGTAGAGTGAGCGATGATGATGATGAAGGTTAGTCCTAATGGAGAAGAGAAATAAATTTGTGATTTGATTTTGGCCTCGGTGACTATACCATGTGTGCGAGTGTGTGTGTGTGTGTGTGTGTGTATGATTCCCTTACCCCGATTTGTTTCGAGGCCCGTTATGAAGATAGGAAAAGTGCCTTTTCCCGACAACCATGGTCGACCAGAGCTGGTTTTAGGAGTGGGACAATGAGGGCAGAAATCATCAACCGTTGCCTTTCGACTCTGATGCTTGGCTACTATTACGAGGGAGTAATCGTGCACGGGCCTATCCTTCGGATGTGTAAATGTTACTTGGACCGGGGGCAGGTGGTCCATCCTTTGGGAAGATATCGAATATGAATTTGCAAATTTTTGTTTTCGTTCCATTACCACCGAAAACGCGAAACAGATCATTCGATGTACCTTCACTGACCGGACGAGATTGCCAACTAATGCATGATGCACATGGAATCGATTGTATTTCTATATGTTGTTCAATATTGAAATTTTAAATAGAAAATTTGATAAATCGAATTGAACGATGTATGTTGGCAAACGGAGTTAACAAATTTGCAAACGAACGAAATATGTATGTGTGTCTGATTTGCGTCTCGGAGATGCAAGTTGGCAAATTGAAATAGAAATTGGCTCCGAACGTTGCCTATTTACATATCAGGACGTAATTTCCTCTTGTTCCAACGGTGAACGTCAATTCGGGACTTGTCGAATGTGCAAATTGCCAATTATTGACTCGTTTACAAGAGACTTCCATCGATTCAACAGAGCAGATTTACTATTTCCTGATCCAGGAAAAACCTTATTTTATGACTAATTGTAGCATTTTTTTTTTTTTGCTTCTGAGAAATCGACTCAACTCGGAGCCAAATCCAGCTAATGAAAAGCCTTGAGCCAACGCCTTTTTTCTCACATTCCCGGACGTCTCCACCCCGAAAAACACAAGCTGCAAAAAGCAATGCGAATGCCGATGCACCAACTGCAAGAGCGTCGCGATGCCCGCTCAGCGGAGGGAGGGTAGGTTGCAAGAAAAATGAGTGTTTGACGACTAGTCTGCTCCTGGTCCTGCTTCTACTGGTTTTGCTTGCCAGGTTTCGGTTTGGCTGCATTTACGCATATCCGTTTCCTTTTCATCGTCGTCATCTACACACTGACTCGCTTTGAAGCGAACAGAAAACACACAGAGATGCATTTCCACCTTCTGGCCGGTCCTTCCTCTCTTCGCCCTGCTTGCTGATGGAAGGATTTCGCATTGGAAAAACATCAAACTCTTCGGGCGCTGCTGGGTGGCGGTTTTTGTGTGTGCATTGGTACAAAAGGAAAACGTCCTGGACCGGCTTGCGATGTGCGGCTGACTGTATGCTAGGTACCTAAGTGTTGTTGTGTTGTTTGAGGAATGCAAGTGGGCCTCTACTGTGTACTGCTCAGGCCCACCCGAAAAACTCCCCCATCCATTTTGCTCGAGCATGGAATTGTATGCATGTGTGCGGGCGCGTTTGTGCTTCCTCTCGCATTTTCCTCCGTGAGATGGGGTAGGAGCCTGGAAGGAGTGTGATGCTGTGTGAAATTAAACAAGCGAAACTATTCTCCGATAACATGCATCTGTCTTTTGCAATCAAAAGAATTTTACGCTTGCAGCGAGCGCCAGGGACTTCCCCCGACAGCACCTCAAGTCCTCTCCCCCCAGGAGTGCATCGACAGTGGAAAACTCGAATCCCCGGTTTTTTTTTTTTGACGAACGAGGTCTTTGAAGCTTTCCCAGGCAGCAGCAGACTGCAGTGGAGATGAAATTCTTCAATCAAAAAGTGGACGTGCAACGCATCTTTTCTATCGATGGACGTGCCTAATCAAATTGACGATATGTATGCTTGAGAGCTCGCTGGCCTTGCTGGTGGCGTGGGACATACGGAATGCGTCGCTATGGGATTTCAATCAAACCGTGCAATGATTGTCATTGATTTTTACCCTTCCCTTACACTATAAGAAGGGTATAATGATCGCTTGGAAATTCGACGTTCTATCCGAAGCACGGAGGACTGATTTTAAAACACCAACCAACTAGACATATCTGGTAATCTTTCATGGTCTTTCTGATCTTCTGAGGAAAAACGTGTGACTCATGGATCCACTTATTTTTCTTTGCACATAAATTTAACATTTTCTGTATTTTTTTTCTGTCGTTTTTGTTAGATGCAGTCGGGTACTGATCTTTTCGGTTAATTGGGACCGTCAAAGTTGAAACCGCGAAAATCGATACCCGCAGCTTATGGGATTTTCACTAATTGGGGGAAATGAAGTCTATCTCAGTTGTTTCAAATGATAAATATCTACAGTCTTAAGCAGAATTGTTGTACAGGGTTGGACCAACAAGTCTGTGTTATTGGATTCCGGCTTTATTTGGAATTTCACCGCTAGAGGCGCTTTACTTTCGAGTTATTAAATATGAGTGCTGTGACGCGTTGGGGTAAGAGGCAATTGGTTTCATCCTGAGAGCCTCACCAGTTAGGACATATCAGTCTTAAGTAAATTCGTTCTAGTGACCAAGTCCATCCGAATGATGATCACATATGTTCGGAATTCACTCACTACGTGGCACTAGTACGGATATGAAGTTCCAGATTTTTTCAGCAAATTGGTGCTAGTAGCCAAGTCCTTTCGAGTGGTAGTCCCAAGTGTTCAGAAGTGTACTCACTATGTGGCACTAGTTTGCATATGAGCCTGCAGGTTTATTATGCTATATCTCGAGAACCTTACTAATTAGGACACTGCTTTCTTTTGCAAACTTGTGTTAGTGGCCAAGTCCTTCCGAATAGTGGGCATATTTGTTCGGAATTCTCTCACTACGTAACGCTATTGTGCATGCAGGCTTTCAGTTTTATTATGCTATATCTAGAGCGCCTTATCAGTTAGGATATCGCTTTCTTTAACAAACTTGACCAAGCTTTTTCGGGTGGCAGTCACATAAGTTCGAAAGTAATTCACTACGTAGCGCTAGTGTGCATATGAGCCTCCAATTAAAGTATGCTATATCTAGAGATCTATACTAGTAAGGGATTTGCTTTCTTCAGCTAATTTGTGCTAGTGGCTCAATTCTTGATAAAATTATCGATTATATTGAAAAGATGGGATTGTTGCAGGGAGAAGTTGCTCAAAAATATTACAAAACCAAAGCGTGCAATCGGTGCGTCCTCAAACAAAAGTCTAAACTTACAGAACTTGCTTCCACCACTTCTAACGTTAGCATTTAAAAAATGGACAAAAATTGCCGATTTTTCATGGGTTTACCTTTACCCGCACAGACAAAACTGCAGCATCAATCATAGTAACCCTTGAGTCAGCAGGCAAAATTTGACAGCTCTATCAGTCTAACTCTAACCGTGATGGCAAAAACAGTGAAGCAACTCCGTTCAGAAGTGTGCGCGTTCAAAGAACGGCACCCCGCCGCGTCGAAAACGGACATCGTGCGGCCCTTTGTGGACGCCGGATACGCCCGCTCCGGCATCTACAACATCTTGGTACTATTTGACAACAATCAGAGCATCTAAAGAAAGCCCGGTTTCGGACGGACGACGACCCTGAGCAACAAGAAGCTCCAGAGGATGCTGAAGAGGAAGACCGAGAGAAAAGTGGCTACATCGCTGCGTGCGCTTGGCCGGGAGGTCGGTTCAACCAGCCAAACAGTGGAAAAGTACCTGCGAACATGAACATAAATGAAAGGAAGCGGAAGTCGCGTCCACTGGTTTCGGAGCTGCAGGCAATGACGCAGCGGCAGCGGCTGAATAAGATGGTCAACTCGATTTTCCCGGCGAATCGCGACGTGACGGTGGTGATGGACGACGAGACCTATCTCACCCTGGATGGCAACGACTGGCAGGGCACTTCGTATATTACTTCCCCCACGAACGAAGTGGGGGAGGTGAAGTTCATTTCACACACCAAGTTCCCCAAGAAGGTGCTGCTGTGGCTGACAATCAGCGAAACGGGGATGTCAAAGTCGCTCTTCTTCCACTCCGGACTGGCCGTGAACGATGAAATTTATAGTAGGAAATGCCTGCCGGAAGTTGCGTCGTTCATCAAGAAATACAATAAGGGTGAAGACGCGGTGTTCTAGCCGGATCTGGCGTCGGCCCACTACTCGAAGCAGTCGTTGGAGGAGATGGAGCGGCTGAATATCGATGTGGTACCCAAGTCGACGAACCCGCCCAACGACCCCCAGCTGCGTCTGAACGAGAGTTTCTGGGCCAACCTGAAGCGTAAGATCTACTCCAACAATTTTGTCGCAAAAACTGACGAGGAATTGATAAATAAGACGAAGAAAGAACTCAAAAACATGCCTACACGCATGTTTTCATCCGCCATGGCGAATGTTCCGGTTAACTGCCGGAAGGCTGCTCGCAAGGGCGTAGAATTTTCCATGGGAAATTTATCAAAAGCCATTATCTGTCTTAGCTTTTTTTTATCACCTTTCGAAAAACAGTCCATTTTTTTTAATGCAAACTTTATGATTGGAAAAAATATTTGTAAGCTACGAGATCCAGTTTTCGTGGATATGAACGTAGCGCTTAAAGCGTGGATCGAAGTTACTACCACCAAGGGGTTTCCAATTGACTTCAACACTATTCGTGAGAAGCCATTAGCGTTCTACGCATTTTATAAACATAAATCAGGAGTGTCGGAGGTGGCCACAAAGGAATGGTTCAATAGGCTTACTTTTTGCAGACTGGATTGACAATTGTTTTGCATCGGAGCAAGAGAAGTTTGGCGTAGCTCAAAATATTGGATTTAAAGTTATTATTGGACAACGCTTCCTCCCATCCACCGGCCATTGAAAATCCTAACATGTATATGCCACCCAATACAACCTCACTGCTACAACTTCTCGACCAGGGGATCATCCAAAGAAATTTACCCTAAAGACTGTTTTGATTGCATGGATGTTGCCGTTAAAGACATTAAGGCAAGTACATTTTAGAATTGTTGGAAGAAAATTATTCCTTCATACTTCGCACATTCGAAAGGCAACGAATCCGAGGCCGACAACGAGGATTTAAAAACTATGGCAGAAATCAAGGAGCTGGGCGCAAAGTTCGGTGTATTGTAAATGACACATGGTGAAATCAATGATATGTTGACAGAAGTGTTGGCAACATTTAATGAAAACGTTAAGAAATCTCTCAAAACCAAGGTTACTGATATTTGCATCGTACGACTCCAATTCCTCCATCCACTTCGAACGCAATCGAGAAAACAGAACAAAGCAAGCACTCTCGAATGAACCAATCGATGCTTTGAAGAGAGTATCTGTGAGTGACTTGTGAGCGAGATTGGTTTATATTATTCTTGCTTTACTTCCTTCACCCTCGATTCATCATCGATGTTCGTTTCAAGCAAACGGATCGAGTACGAAGTGGATCGGAGGTGACGAGATTCGAACGAATCGTAGCGATCGAAGCGATGCGATCATAGTGAACCCATCGAAGCGATGAGAACGGTGCAATGCGATCCAATCTGGTGCTGGAAATACTTCTCTCACGGTGGCATTTGTGACGGGATGTTTTGTGATCAGCTGATTTGTATTTCATGGCTGTATTCATGTGTGTGCTTCCTATGGCTGTCAGAAGCAATATCGATAACATCAGTACAACTTCGTAATGTTGTTCTGATGTTATTGTTTCATGTAAGGTGAAAACCAGCAATAAACGACTAGCTGTAATTAATTAATTTAAGCAGATTTTTCAATTAAGATTCCACACCGTCCGGCACCGAAAGCGATGACACTTTATTATCCGAAATTATGAAACTGGAAGGTCGTCCGAAGGTTGCTATATCAGCAGAACCGCCAACCAGAGCTCGAAAAAATTGACTGCCGTCGTGAACGACGAGTAAAAAAAATATTCAGTGTGCACTATTTTCTCTATCTTCATTTCGTTCTATCAGTCAAACAACACATGCTTGTCGACTTGTTTTGCCGTGTTCAGTCATTCCATTGTCCCTGTGTTCTACACAACTCATTCACACCACAGCAAAGCACTGATCTGGCTATTCAAGCGTCAAGAAGTTTTGATTGCTTGACTGAATGTTCTGGTATCCAGTCATTCATTTTCGGGTTCGTGAGTGAATTTGTCTGCTGCAGGACTTTTTTTTTTTCAATTATACCCGAACATGGTAGAAGACAAGGAAATACAAAAGACGAAGCTGTAGCAAACGATCTATGGCCGAAATCGCTACAGTGTTTGTGGTTCGAGATCGGGAAAAGGCATTTTGCAGGATCGATTCAAGAAGTTGCTGCAAATACGTGCAAGCAAAATACGTTGGTTTTGTCACTTCATCGATTCTTCAAATGAAGGACTGTTCTTTCTTCTTCACGGTAGAACGTTGAAATTGAATGAGTTATTTGCGCTTATTCACATTCACTGCTTTCTGGAACGAATGAATGATGAAAGTAAAGCAGCAAAAAACCAGATGATTCACCTTGCACTACAGATTCATGCAGGCAAATTTGTGTTAACTTCATGTTCGCTAGAGGCAGCATGTGATGAAAAATATATTGTTTCAGTCAGGGTGCATTTTGAGAATTGAATGTGAGATTTCAAAGCTCTGCCGCCAACTATTTTGGAACCACCCACAAGTACCACCCAACAACAACAAAAATCATTCCACAACATATGGTATTGGCAGCGAAGGAAAACCGCCCCCCCAAGGTTTTCATTTCCGTATTTCCATATCACTATTGTCGATACCATCTACGCAGGTAACGGTTGAAAGACTATTCAGCCAGTTGAATCTCATTCTTAGTGATACGCGAACTCGTCTAAAAGGCGATATGTTACTTAAATCGAATCAGTACCTATTTTCGAAAGAAGTAGATATACTCGAAAGAGAATTGAACTGAACACAACTCCAATGACATAATTTTGAAGACTGTTTATATAAATGTGTAAATGATTCTGAATTTTCATGGGTTTCTTTTATCATAAACTCTGAATAATAAAACTCTATAATTCAACGAAAAACAAAAATAAATTAAATATCTTATTTAAAAATGCGTTGAACGTATAGCAAAGAGAATTTTATTCATAGTATCTTCTATATTCACTGAATAGCATGTACTTTCCGACTTAATTCCTCGATGAATATTAATAAAACAAATGAATATTTGATCCAAAGGCTATCATATTAGCCAAAATTCTGAATAAAAATAAGAAGACGGCTGGAAAAGAATAAAAAACATGGGGATTTACACCGGAAATTAAGATTTATAACAAAAACGTTATAAAATTACTCACGTTCTAAGAAGAAAAACATGATCTGTGTACGATAAATGAAACTTCGTGTATGTGAAGCCTTACACAGAAAAAAGTAATGAATTTTAACAAGGGCGTGAAATTTCCCCTCGTTTAATTCTAAGCCAAAGGAGTGTATATAACCAAATTGTTTTCAATCTTTCATACAACAGGCTGGATTCAGGCGTTATCTGGCTTAAATTTACATGAAATATCCCATTATTTTCACCCAAGTCTTCCATTCCCTTTATGTGCATTAGATAATGCAGAAAATTAAATGTTTCTTTCCTTCTGTGTATCATTCTAAGCAATTTTACATTACTAGTTTTAAGAAAATTTATCTAGGCTTACCTAGACTCTTAGGGATTAGCCGTTAAATGAGAAAACCCATAGAAGTGTGCAGGAATAAAAATAAAACGTTGGCATAGGGAAGGATGGAGGAGCATGTCACCCCGGGATAAGTTATCCACCCACTGGATCATCGAAACAAAAAATAAATAATTTCTTACATCACGAATAAAAATGGTTGAGAATTATCCATTCTGGTTTAGCATGAGATATGTAAACTATCAAATTAAACTAGCATGAGATATGTAAAATCTTCCTTCTATTAAGTTCAAAGTAAGCGTAAACAACGAAATTGATTGCAATCTTGCATGCGCCATACAACAGTGTTGGCAATCTTCCATACAACAGACCCGATTCCAGCGATATCTGGCTTAAATTAACATGAAAGATCCCATTTATTTATGCCAAATCTAGCATTCCTTTAATGTGCATTAGATAACGCAGAAAATAAAATTTCAAACTGTGAAGAGAAACTTACGCGAAACTCGCAGGAACAAAAAAATCTCCTTCCAACGATATGATCCAACAAATCGAATAACCCAACTCCCAATACTTACTAAGCGCTTTCTACAGGAATGGTTGTTAAGGAGTGTATCGAAAATAAGCTATCCACAAACATTCTTTCAAATTATGTTGAAAACCGATATTTTATTCATACAAAAAATCCTAACAAGAAAAAAAAAAAAAAAAAAAAAAAATAAAAAACAAGAACCCCTTCTTGTATTTCTTTGGCCCTTGAAATCCCCTTCCACCTTGATTCCTCCTGCCCTTGTTACCTTTATCCCATACTACATAAAGACTGTTCCAGAGAGTATAAGCACACTTTCAAAATAACAAAAAAGTCATGTTTTTTTTAGTTTTAATAATTTTATTTGGCAAATCATATTTGTATTTGTGTTTTATATGATATTTTACTCTCGTTTAATCAAAATATTTAATCATAGCCAAGACTCCTAACTTTACCTCAAACATGACCCATTAGCTTCTAAATAGTGGTACTTCCCACCATTTAGACCACTTTTGGCCAATCTTTTTTTAAATTTTTGGATGTCATCCGCTGGTTTTATGAATTTCCCAAGCTTTGCTTTGGCTAAAGCCCAAAAAGTCTCGATTGGCCGTGCCTCCGGACAGTTCAGCGGATTCATGTCTTTCGGCACGAAACATTCATTTTGACTTTTGTACCATTCTAAAGTGTCCTTTGCGTAATGACATGACGCCAAATCAAGCCAAAACACTACTTGACCTTCGTGCTGCCTGATCATCGGCAATAATCGCTTCTGGAGACTTTCCTTATCGTATTTCTGAGTGTTCATCCTCTCCGTTGTGATGTACGGACTAGATGTTTTACCACACTCGCATATTGCCTGCCAAACCATAACCTTCTTACCGAATTTTTCGGTAAAAATTGCCTTCTCCGTTTTGGGGATGTCTTTGTCTTCACATACAGTATAGAATTGTGGCCCGGGAAGCGTTTTGTAATCTAGTTTCACATACGTTTCATCGTCCATTATTATACACCCAGAATTTCTACACAATAACAAATCGTAGAGTTAGCGGGCCCGTGATTTCACGGACGCGGCCTGTTTTGGGTTCCTTTTGGATTTTTGCTGCTTCCGGTATGTTTTTAGCCCAAGTCTTTCTTTGGCACGCATGACGTTATTCGACGAGGTCCCTAGTTTTTTCGCAACATCCCGAACGGAAGTCGCTGGTTTTCGCTTGTAGGCATCCCTGATCTTTTTATCGATATCCGGACTAACCGGACCGGACTTCCAACCACTCTTCGGCGCATCTTCAAACGTACACTGTCTCTATATTTTCGAATCGCAGATCGTACCACTCCGACGCTTACACCCTCTTCCTTGGCCAATTTTCTCAAGGAAAGTCCGCTCACAGTGCACCAGTTGTGCACGATACTTTTTCGTTGTTCCGGAGTAAAACCGCGCATTTTTATAGGTAGCACAAAACTGAGCACTTTTTTGCTGCTATGTCATTCAGAAATGTGCAAACAAAAAGACGAAGCCAAAACATGTTGAAATATTTCATTATATTCAAAGTGACCTTTAAAATAAGGTGTGCTTATACTTTCTGGAACAGTCGTTAGCTGTCCCTTGATCCAATGAATCCCTGTCTTTTGCTACAACTTGCTCCTTTTACTTCACAGCCTATTGCGGCGTCACTACCCTTAGCTATACTGCCGTGAAACGCATATGAGTCCCATATGAATAGGAAATCAAGCAAGGATGGGACTGATATGCGTTTCACGGCAGTATACGACTGACCCTTGCCCCTCCCTCGCTCTCTCTCTCTCTCTCTCTCTCTCTCTCTCTCTCTCTCTCTCTCTCTCTCTCTCTCTCTCTCTCTCTCTCTCTCTCTCTCTCTCTCTCTCTCTCTCTCTCTCTCTCTCTCTTTCTCTCTCTCTCTCTCTCTCTCTGTCTCTCTCTCTTGCTACTTCATATTTCTACTCCTATTTCAAATTTCTACTCCTGTTTCAATTTTCTATTCCCATATTGCTGGCCCTTGCTACTCTTGCTACTGCTTTCTCACGGGTGTTTGCTGCTTTCCTGCCTCTTCTTATTCCTTTGCTCTAGGGGTATATACAGCGTAAACAAACTGGAAGCTCAAATTTACAGTAGCGCCACACAGTGAGTGAGTTCCAAACATATGGGACTACCACCGGGAAGGGCTTGGCTAATAGCACAAATTTGCTGAAGAAATCAATGTCCTAAGTTATAAGACTCTTGTGATATAACATTAAATAATCTGGAACCTCATATCCGTACTAGCGCCACGAAGTGAGTGAATTCCGAACGTATGAGATCATCATCCGGTTGGACTTGGTCACAAGAACGAATTTACTTAAGAAAGTAATATCGTAATTTGTAAGGCTCTCGAGATACAGCATGATAAAACCGAAACATCATATGCACACTAGCGCCGCGTAGTGAGAGAACTTCGAACATATGTTATTACCATCCGGAAGAACTTGGCCACTAGCACAAGTTTGCTGGAGAAAGCATCGTCCTAACTAGTAAGGCTCTCGAGATATAACAATCACAAACTGGAAGATTATATGCACACTAGCGCCGTATAGTGACAGAATTTCGAACTTGTGTGATCACCTCTAGGAAAGAATTGGCCACTAACACAAGTTTACTGAAGACTGATATGTCCTAACTGGTGAGGCTCTCAGGATGAAACCAATTACCCCTTACCTCAACGCGTCACAGCACACATATTTAATAACTCGAATGTAAAGCGCCTCTGGCGGTAAAATTCCAATTACACAGATTGGTTGATCCAACCCTGTAAAACAATTCTGCTTAAGACTGTAGATATTTATCACTTGAAACAACTGAGATAGACCTCATTTCCCCCAATTAGTGAAAATCCCATAAGCTGCGGGTATCGATTTTTGCGGTTTCAAATTTTACGGTCCCAATTAACCGAAAAGATCGGTACCCGACTGTATAAGGTACAAGAGGTCAAATACGTGCCATTAACAGCGAATCCACCAAACTGTCCAGAACTTCGGCCAATAGAGAAGTACTGGGCTCTAGTTAAGCAAATGGTACCGATGATTTCAAGAGAAGATGGAGAATCGTCACGGCGGGCGTATTTGAGGATACCGTGCGTGAATCTGGTGGCGGGTCTACCTCAAAAAGTTTGAGAATTAACATCTTAATCAACTGTTTCTAATGTAGATACAATTCTGATATTGTGAAACAAACAATCGGCTTTGTTAAATTATGTGTAAATTGTTTTGCTGCTATTTTTTAACGTGGGTAGGCTTTATTCTAGAGTCATGACAAGCTTAGTGGAATAATAGTGAAAAATAACACGGTAAAAAAAAAATCGCAAAACAAGAGCCTCCGTGAAAATTTTCACTGTGCGGTGATTAATTTTTACACCAGTTAATTTCTGAGAGTATTTCCATTAAGAATTAGTAATTTTCGCTGCACTTTCTCAATTCCTTCAATTCTTTGTAGGTCTATTTTTGACCACTTTGCGTCATCTGGAAGCGGTCATATATGCATATGGAAGACATATTTGATGAAAAAGAAGCGTAGTCTTCAGTTATAATGTTATGTTAAAACAGGTTACGTTTAAAATTGATAATTAAAATACTAAGCACGACTGAAATAAAAATGTTTGAGTGTCATTGTTTTCTGACGCATACTGTAGCTACCGCATTGATAGTCTTCGCCGCCTTCTCGCAGGCATAGTCGACGTTGCTGTTAATGCTCAGCCGGTCGTCGATCACCCCCAGATACTTCAGCACACGCTTCGGGACTATGGTTGGTCCTCCAACGGTGATTTCAGACAACTGCACCGCTTTTCACTTGTTGACCAAAAGCAGTTCCGTTTTGTGGTGGGCCATCTGCTGCTTTGCTCTTTTATCAGCTAAAAATTTGTTATTATAAAACAGGTTTGCATAACCAGGAAAATTTTCCAAAGAATCACTTCTCTCAGTCATTTAATCCAGATTTCCCACGTTCCCAAACATCGTCAATAGAAACATTCGTAATCCTTTTTCACACCCGCTCCTAATTGTTTCTCCACTTTCCCAGCAAAAGAACAAATATTCACACATTGCCAATTCCATATCTCAACCATGAACCGTCCACCCATTGGTGATGACAACCGACCAACCAACGAAAGGACAAACGAGTCCATCCTCCCCCACCATCCCTCCGACACACATAGCCAAACATGAATATATTTACACAGAGTAACCCTTAAAAATAATAAAAGGATTATCCTTTTCCCACTGACTTGGCTGATGCTTGCTCTGATTTTCTCAGTCAAGCATTTTGTTGCCGGTCTCGGTTTCTGTGGTTTTCGCCCTCGAGCTCGGAGAGTTGTCCGCCCAACAGTCACACTGCTCCCCCTTCATGAGCACGAAACAGAGTCTTGGCCAACCACCGACCGGGTGAAAGGAAAAGTTTTTCTTTCATTACCTCCAGCTCCCCGCTGCCACCTGTCAGAATGTGAAAATTTCGAAAGAACAAGTTTTTCGGAAAACCGAGAAAAGCGCAGACAAATTTTCGGGAAGGATTGCTGCCCTCGCCGCATGGCACCGCACCCAGGTCCAGGAGCAGATTGTGTGTTGACTTTTCAAACAGCTCATCGGGGTTTCCGGGAAAATCCAAAGGAATGTGTGAAAGGCAATTAGGATGCCGCAAAGTGCGGTTGCCAGTGGTAGAAGGAATAATGTGGTGGGGGGCCGGAGAGGGGGGTAAGGTCGGATCATTATGCTTCCTAGTACCCAGTGTGTATGGATGGTTGCTTCAAGTGGATAGAGAAAAGAAGTAGAAAAGCGTGCTGGGTTAGACAAGCCAGTTAATCGTTTCGGTAGTTTGTTTGTAGCTTCCTTTTTGTGTGGGGGTATAAAGGACTGGCAGCAGATGGTCGAAGTGTAGGGGACAGCGATGGTACGGTAGGGATATATGTACAGAGTTGTCTATTGGTCCCATGGTGCTGACCTAAGTCAAGAAGGATCAACTTCTTCTTTGTCGTCGAGGGACGACCGCTTCAGTGTGCAATATGATATAGGGGGATGTTCCGGAAGACACTTGTTGCTTTGTTGGAGGGTTCGGGTGGATGAAAGTATGTCAGGGATCAACAATTAGGAGTGGTAAGAGTAAGGAAAAATACATTGTAAAGAAAAAAGTTCTAATCAAAGGACGCAGTAATTCATATGAAAACCAAATGAGGAGGTTTTGTGAGAAATTCATATGTAATCTAGAGAAACCTTTAACTGTTGCTCGTGCTTTACTTTTTGATTGGAATTTCAAAGTTATTGCTGACCACCATTAGCTTATGATCTTTTATCAACCTTTTTGTTATAGATGCACTTCCACCATTTATAGGAGAAGAAGATGAGTTGATGAGCTCTGGTTTATTTTCTGGTTCCTAAGTTATAAAGACTGTATTCGATGAAATTTGGACACACGCAATTGTTCGTAACTTTTTAGCGTGTGGGTAAAAATTATTGAAATTTTAACTGAATGTATTTCATTGTGATGTGTCAATTGTGTAATGAGTTTCGTGAAAATCGGTCGAGTGATTTCAGTGATGGCTTCGAATGAAGAAATGCTGCGCCAACAAATTTTGGGCACTCACTTCGAAAACCCAAACGCTTCTCATCGATGGATCGGAAAACATCTCGGAATCGCACATTCAACCGTATCTCATGTGACGTTCAAGGACCGTAAGACAACCAAGCGGATAAATGGTAGTGGCAAAAAACGTGGCACATCAAATCCGGAGAAGGCCAGGATGGTATTGAACCAATTTAAGCGTTATCCCATCATTTCGATCAGGGATGTTGCGAAAAAGGCGAAAGTTTCAGTTTGTTTTCTGCAGAAAACAATGAAACGTTCTGGATTACATGTGTACAAGGTCCAGAAGGCACCGAACCGGAGCGATAAACAGAACTCAGTGGCCAAAACTCGTGCAAGAAAACTATACAGGGAGTGGCTCACAAAACCGTTCTGCATTGTGATGGACGATGAGACCTACATTAAAGCCGACACCAAACAAATGCCAGGACAGGAACACTACGTCGCCACCTCTAAGTTGGCCGTTCCGGAGAGTGTACGGAAGAAGAAACTGTCGAAATTCGCCAAAAATTCCATGTCAAGCAAGCGATCTGCGGATATGGCAAAATGAGACAGCCCTTCATCACCTCTGGGACCGTCAACGGACAAATCTACAAGGACGAATGCCTCCAAAAACGACTTGTGCCCTTCTTGAGATCTCACGATGGCCCGACACTGTTTTGGCCAGATTTGGCATCTTGCCACTATGCCCGGCCCGTCTTTGACTGGTACAAAGATAATAATGTAGTTTTTGTACCAAAAGACGTCAACCCTCCAAACACTCCGGAACTTCGTCCAATTGAAAATTTTTGGGCAATCATGAAGGCAAAGCTCGTTAAAACTCCAAAACTGATAGAAAATGAACTTGAACTAAAGAAAGTGTGGTTAAAAGTAAGTAAGCTTTATTTCCAGAAAGTTTGAAAAGAATCGAGCTCAAGGAAAATTTTTGGTGACCTATTTTGTGTGTCCAAATTTCATCGAATACAGTCTTTACGCAAAACACCAAGAATCATTGCTTTCCGACCTACAACTCATAAAACCAAAGGCGATGCCAAAAATATTAGAGCCTGAAAACTCAACGGTAGGTTTGGCGTTGTTAATTTTGACTTGCCCGTACACTCATTTACTTCACTTAAAAAAAAAAACACATTAAAAAAAACACAGTGTTTCGATCAAAATTTGGTCGACTTAATCTTGACGCATTTCCTTTCATCGTGCATTAAACAATTTTGCACACCCCTCATTTTGAAGATGTAGCATCATGCCTCTATTTTGATTTTGAGATTAGCACTTCAGTTATCAAAATGTCGTCAAACAAAGAGAAGCAACGCATCAAAATTTTGCACGTGCATGGCGAAAATCCAAACTACTCTCACGCCAAGTTGACAAAATTGTTGAATGTGGCTAAATCAACTGTTACCAACGTATTAAAAGTGTTCGGTGAACGTTTGTCAACAGCCAGGAAAGCTGGATCGGGGGGAAATCGAAAGCCGGAGGCACAGCGACGACAAAAAGAGTTGCCTGCTGTTTCGAGCGGAACCATAACCTCTCCGTCCGAGATGTCGCATAGAAGCTGGGAGTGGCGCCTTCAACCGTGAATAAAGCTAAAAAACGAGTTGGACTGTCGACTTACAAGAAAGTGGTGACTTCAAATCGCGACGATTAACAAAACACGTCGGCCAAAGCACAATCGCGAAAGTTGTACACGACGATGCTGACGACGTTTGATTGCGTGCTACAGGACGATGAAACTTACGTCAAGGCAGACTTTAAACAGCTCCCTGGACAGGAATTTTATACGGCAACCGGACGGGAAAAGGTGGCAGATATTTTCAAGCACATTAAACTGTCAAAGTTTGCGAAGAAATATCTGGTGCGGCAGACCATCTGTACCTGTGGCTTGAAGAGCAACGTTTACATTGCTACCGGAACCGTCAACCAGGAAATTTATCTGAGCGTGTGCCTACAAAAACGTCTACTGCCTCTCCTGAAGCGACACAATTGTTCCGTTCTATTTTGGCCGGATTTGGCATCTTTCCATTACGAAAAAAAGGCCATGGAGTGGTATGCTGCCAACAACGTTCAAGTGGTGCACAAGGACAAGAACCCTCCCAACACGCCAGAGCTCCGTCCAATCGAACAATATTGGGCCATCGTCAAGCGGAACCTTAAGAAGACTCAAAAAGCTGTGGTGAGCGAGAAACAGATCAAGGCAAACTGGCGTTCTGCGGCGAATACAGTGGACAAGGAGACTGTACAAAATCTCATGGCTGGTGTTAAATGAAAGACCTGGCCATTCGCATTCGGTTAAAAGGAAACTTAGTTGGATATTTTTCCTGTATTCTGTATGAACTGAACTTGAAAAAGAAAAAGAATTTGACTTATTAATCAAATCTTTGATCCACTCACACACATTACTGAGAAAGAACAGTGGCTTGGACAATCCCTTTCTAATTTATCATCACCCTCAGAAGGACCTTCTTCGGAAACTTGGTGTGGAAGATATATAGACTGTTCCGAAAATTATAAATACACTTTCTTTCTCGAATAAAAAAGACCATACTGTGAGTGCGTCAATTATTCTGTAATAAGGTATCCGCAATAATCCGGACACCTCAAAACATGAATAAAACATAAATCTCGCATTATATTTCCGTCGTAGTAGTTTATTTCAGAATCATGGGATGTGTTTTAAAAATTCGTGAAGACAAAACATAGTTATTCGGTATTTGCATAAAAATTTCGAACTTTGCGCTTGACTCCGTCCATTAGGGTTTGTACAGACTCTTCAGAAATCGTAGAAGCCGTTTTCGTCCAAATTTGCAGGAAGTATTTGATTCCTTGCTTCTTTCCAGAAAGCTTCCGCTTCATCAGAGCCCAATATCTCTCGATTGGTCGTAGCTCTGGGCAATTTGGCGGGTTTGAGGTTTTTGGTACAATGTTCACTTGATTTGCTTGGTACCACTCCATCACAGTTTTAGCATAGTTGCATGATGCCAAATCAGGCCAGAACAAAGGTTTTTCTTTGTGACTTTTGATGAAGGGTAGCAATCGCTTCTGCAGACGCTCTTTCTGATAGATCTCCTTGTTGATTGTGCCTGTAGTGACGAAAGATTTACTCTTCTTGCCACTCGTGCAAATTGCTTGCCACACAAGGTATTTTTTGGGAAATTTCGATGCCTTTTGCGTTCTGAAATGCTCAGCTGTAGCATTTCTGGCCATAGCAGAATAAAAAGCCAGCCCTGGAAGCTGCTTGAAATCCTTCAGGACATGAGTTTCATCGTCCAGAACAACGCATGAAAACTTCGTCAAATATTCGCAGTACAAACGTCAAGCCCGTGATTTTGCTGCCAAGTTCTGTTTGTCGTTGCGATTTGGAACTGTTTTTACTTTATGCGACTTAAGTCCCAAACGTTGTTTTGATTTTTGGACAAAACCAGGCGACATCCCTATTTTTTCGTTAATATCCTTTTCACCTTTCGGTCCATGACATGATCAGCGCGTCCAATGTTTTTGTTACTTCTCGGTTTCCTCTCCACCGCCAAGCGTTCCGAAAATGATTTGAGCACATCGTGAACAGTGGATTTAGGCGAACCATGGGCTGCTTTGGCAGCCTATCACTATGGAGCACCTCAGCGACTTCAATTTGGCTAATTACGTTTGTTAGCGCAACGACGCTCTGATATGCAGAGCAAGCTCAATGACCTCGCCGAAAGCTCCTCTGTGGCGCGTCTCACTTACAACGTCAACAAGACTAAACCGTTGGATGGCAACACGGACAATTCATCCAATTTAACGGTAGCGGGGCAAGCAGTGGAGAAAGTCGATAGCTTCCAATATCTTGGCAGCCAGATATCGTCAAACGGCGGAGCCAAGAGCGACATAGCCCAAGTAACATTGCCAAAACCATCCAGCTTTATTAAGTTTTATTAAAGTTTTATGAAAGCCACTAGAAATCAATTCGGCTTTATTAAGGCAGCAAGAGATGTCAATAGGTTTCAAATTTGAGTCAGGTTTATAAGAACCTACACAGCTTCTTTACAACGATCTTAAACCCTTGACTTCTAAAATTCCTTTTACTCCTATCAAAGGTTTTATTTTGACTTTATTAACTCATAAAATGCTGTTTTGAAATGCCGTTTTAGGACTCATTCATATTATCTTATTATGGTCAGTTGAAAAAGCAACTATTTTGCCTCCAGTAAATGCATTAAACGGCTAACTGGCATTGAGGAAAGCTACCAAGCGACCAGATACAGTACTGGAAAAAATAAAGTGCTCACCAAAACGAATAATCTTGAAGAGTGACACCCTTTACACATTCAGAGAAAACCTTGAGCTGTATTCGACATAATTCATCTTATTCTTCCGTTTTAGTGTTTCGTGCAAAGAAAATAATAAAAATCTAGGACTGGAAATTTATATCTTAATTTTTATTGAACCTTTTCTGTTATCGACTGGAAAAAATAAAGTGCTCACAAGAGAAATTGTAAAGAAAACACAGTATATAAAGCTTTTAGTACTTAGTATGTCCACCTTTTGCCTGGATCACTGCTTGTAGACGTCGTGGCATGCTTTCGACGAGGTTGTGCAGATATGTTTCATCGATGTTCTGCCACGCTTCATTTAAAGCTTTGAAAAGCTTGGTTTTGTTCGTCACTTCGCCTTTATCCACCTGTCTATCCAAAATCGACCACAAATTTTCAATCGGGTTGAAGTCAGGTGATTGTGGTGGCCATTCCAACAGTTTAATGCGATTTGCTTTGAAGAATGCAGTTGACTTTCGTGCTGTGTGCTTTGGGTCATTGTCCTGCTGGAAAATGAAGCTTTCCTCAAGCCCCATTTTAAGCAGCGATTCCTCCAGATTTTCATTGATTATATCAATGTAACGATCAGCAGTCATGATACCTTCGATTTCTACGAGATTTCCAACGCTGGACCACGAGAAGCACCCCCAAACCATAATACTTCCGCCACCATGTTTTACAGTTTTCTGCACGTTCTGATCCAATAAGCGTTCTCCCGACTTTATCCAAACACGAGGGCGCTGTTTCTTGCCAAACAGTTCAAATTTGCTCTCATCAGACCATACCACTCGTTTCCAAAATTCTACGGGCTGTTCCGCATACTTTTGAGCAAATTTCAATCGTTTGATTCTATTCACTTTTCTGATTAGAGGGCCTCGACTTGCATAATTGCTCTTCAATCCAGCTTCTTGCAGCCTGTAGCAAATAATTCTTTCGGATACCTTCAGATTCAAGTTCTCACGTATAGCACGGCTGGTTATTGATGAGCATCTTCTTGCTTCTCGTACGATTCTCGAATCTTCGCGTGGTGACGTAAGCCGCTTTCTCCCACGACCTGATTTGTCTGCCACACTTCCACATTGTTCGAATTTCTTCCATACCTTCCTTACACCAGAGTAGCTTAAAGCATACTTAGCAGTAATCTTCCGGAACGATTCATGGTTCTGGTGGTCTCGAACGATGAGTTTACGGATTTTTAGGGGGATTTGCTTACTTTCCATCTTAAAACACGAATAACGAACGAGTAAAACGGGGAAAAATTGTTCTTGAATATACCGCGCATAAACAACAATAAGAGGATATGTCAATATCAGCGACTGGGAACGAACAAAACACCGTAAAATATTATAAGGTAAAAGTGAGCACTTTCTTTCTTCCAGTTCAAAAATAACTTAATTTAAGTAAAAAAAGTTTTTATTGATTTCAAGAGAATAGCAATTTTTTTTTCTACAAAAACTGAAAGATAACGCAAATTAAGTCAACTTTGCAGAAGAAAGCTAAATAATATAATCAAATTTGTTGAAGTTATGAAGCAATGATATAATTATTTCCGGGTGAGCACTTTATTTCTTCCAGTACTGTAGTTCTATAGTAGCCATTGCTAAGATAAATTGGCTTTTTTGGCAAAACTGTGATTTCTTGCAATCGCCATATTGAAATATATGAAATAATTGAAATGTGAAAAAATAAATACACCAAATTTTAAATGTAATACAATTGAACTGTAGATCTGAGACAAACTTCGGTATTCATTTAGATAACCTTATTGAATTCCATCAATTTTCAGGAGTTTCATGATTAATTTACTGAATATAATTCTTTCAATTTTGTTTTTGTTGTTGTAAACTCGCATAATTTCCAAGGCGCATTAATTTTCAGCTCTTATCGTGCCAATATTCACCATAAAATTAAATGCGCATATGATTTGGAGCATGATACGCTATAAAAAAAACTCAATTTATTTTATATATTTTGCTATCAATCATAATTTCCCGCAACAGAAGAACTTTTTTCTGAGCCATTATTTGCTGTTGAATGAATCAAAAGAGCAACAAAGCAAAACAACAAAAACCAACCACGATATCGCCGTGAAGTTTGACAGCTGTGGCCATTCAGCCCTATGCTGGTTTTGATGGTGACCAATAGGTTTTATGATGGTTCTTAAGTGGTCATAACAGCTTTCACTAGAACATTTTCAAAATCTTTATGGTCTTAGAAAGGTTTTGTTAATTTGTTTTCACAACCGTCCATAGAGTGGGCCACTTTGTACACATTTCGGCTTTAAAGATGCATAGAGGAGGTGTTGGTGGATAAAACAGTTTTGAATGTAGTGTCATCAACAAAGCCGGGAGGAGTGCTATACGGCTGGAATAGAACTGAAATTGTTACTTGGGAGGTGCATCAATCAAGAAGGCAAGGGCTGCTTTTGTGAGTTTAAGAAATATATGGAGGTTAAACTGGATAAGTTAACGCTACAAAAATCCGAATTTTCAAATCAAACTTGAATTCTGTGCTGTCGATGCCATCAGAAACCGATATCAGTGGAAATTCGAGAACGAAAGTGGAGGTGGGTCGGCCACACAATACGAAGAAGCGGAAACGAAATCTGCAAACAAGCGCTGGATTGGAACCCAGCAGAGCATCGCAGCAGAGGCAGACCCAGGGGCTCGTGGCGTCGGAGCCTCAATAAGGAAATAAAGGATGTCGATCAAAATCTGACCTGGGCCCAGGTCAAGGCTTAACGTGCCGCCGCCCAGGATAGAAGTCTTTCACGTTGGCCCTATGCAACCCTAGGGATGGACAGGAGACATAAGTAAGTAAGTAATACTGCGATTTTTGATTATTTTATTCTCAAACATAGTAAATAACAATGTTTTCGTTCCATCTTCATTTCAATTTGCTTGATTTTTCGTAGGTTCTCTGATTTTTCCTCATAAGCTTCTGTACAATCCTTTCTCCTACCGTTTTCACCACTTTTGGCCAATCTTTCTTTATATTTATTCAACACTATCCGCTGGTTTCATGTGTTTTCTGAGCTTCGCCTTCGCCAAAGCCCAGAAAAATTCGATGGCTTGTTATGCTGTTTCAATCTATTTTGCAGACACTCCTTCACGTAGAGTTGACCATTCATTGTGTCTGTAGAATTTCGGATCGGCTATATTCGGCGTACACGAAGAGCCTCACGATGTCCAACTTCTAATCTCCGGGGTGAAGCTGGCAGTACGAAGAAACTAGTGCAAAGTTGGCTGGTTGCTATGATTGGCGAAGAATAGGTGGATACACTGCCAGTTAAACAGGATAATCGCATGAAAATGGCTATTTTAAATGCATTCGTTAGGTACCTCATTGGATCATGAAGTTTTTACACCCATAATTTCAAAAATCTGATGTTTTGTAGTAAAAATCATTGGTAACTATCAGTTGACCTGTTACGTTTGCTGATATTGGCTAACTGATTTGAAGATAGTATGACCAAACGATGTACAGGGCGGCAACATAAAAGTGATATACTCATTTGTGATCCCCTCGGTACAATTTATACCATTATCGGTGAACCCCTTGTGCACATTTTGAAACAGTGACTTGTTGTCAGTTCATTCATAAAGAACAAACTGAATTTGTGTTCTTTAATTTACGAAAACAAAAATGGATTCATGCAGAGAACAAATTCAGATCTTGCATCTTGACGGATTCACAAACATGGAAATCAGACGGAAGCTGTTAAGCAGACTGTTTGTATACAAGACCACAAAACGTTTCAAGGAAACTGGCACTGTTGTTTCTAAGACAAAACCCGGTAAGAAACGCAGTGTCAAACTCTTTCAGCGGTCAAAGCAGTGAAGGGGCGAATTCGAAGGAATCCTGCTCGGTCGGCGAGAAAAATGGCATATGAAATGAAAATGAGTCACACATCCATGCAAAATATGTATATTGAAACGGGACATTGGGGTTTTTAAAAAACAGAGGAGTCACGGATTGACACTCAAGAATATTGCGCGGCCAGAGTTGCCAGATCGCGGGCGCAGTTAACGACACACGCTGGTCATACCATAATTTTCTCGGGTGAAAAATTGTATACCTTTGAAGTGTCTCTGAACAAACAAAATGATCGTATACATGGAGCAACTCTTCGCGAAATAAAGGGTGGAACGGTCAAAAATTGGTCAAACATGATTAGGTGCACACTGATTAGTTTATTATATAAATGATCAATCTTTATTTCTTTTTGAATTTGTTCGTCTACAAACCAAAGGAAAATCATTTAATTAGGCTTCCGATTTTCCAAATGAGACCTATCGGGCTTTACGCGGAATCCTCTGTTTCACACCTTCTATCAAGTTTTGTTCCGCTGTTATATCCACCATATTTGATGGTGAGCGCCAATTTGCCTTGAACTGTTTTTCACTTCCAACTGCTTTTTGAGTTCTCTTGAGGTTTATCTCAACGATAGCCCAACATTTTTCAATTGGGCGCAGTTCCGACGAGTTTGGAAGGTTTTTCTCCTTGGGTACAATTTGAACACTATTGGCGGTATACCATTCCTGAGCCATTTTTCCGTAGTGGCAAGAAGCGAGGTCTGGCCAAAACAGCACGGAACAACTATGTTTTTTCAAGAAAGGCAATAAGCGTTTTTGCAAGCATTCCTTTACATTAATATCTTGGTTGACAGTGCCAGATGTCACGAAATTTTCGCTTTTTACCCCACAGGTGCAAATCACCTGCCATACCAAGTATTTTTACGGAAACTTTGACATTTTTTTCTGCTTGAACTTACCTTGAACATTTCCTTTTCCGGTAGCCGTATAAAACTCTTGACCTGGGAGCTGCTTGAAATCAGCTTTGACGTATGTTTCATCATCAATTACGACGCAAACTTGGTCAACAATCTCGTGTAAAACTTACGCACTCTTCCTTTGTCTGTTGTGTTTTGCTTATCATCTCGATTTGGTGTCACTGTAGAATTATATGTTGACAGTCCGGCTCGATTTTTTGCTTTTTGCACTGTTGTTGGGGGCTTTCCAATTTGCCCAAATTTGATTCCGATATCTCTGATGGAAAGGTTGGGATTGCTTTTGAAAATGCTGGCTACTATTCTCCCGGTCGCTGCGGCTTCCTGGTTTCGGTTTTCTCCTGATTCCAGCTTCCTGGCAGTCGTCAGACGTTCTCCGAACACTTTTATAACATTCGTCTCGGTTGATTTGGCAATATTTAGTGATTTTGTCAAGTCGGCGTGGGAATAATTTGGATTTTGCTTATGCGCGGGCAAAATTTTGATACACTGCTCTTCTTGTTTTGACGCCATTTTGACAACTGAATAAAAAAAGGCAAAAACAAAATAGAGCCAACATTCCGTACGCATATACCTACAAAATGAGAGATGTTCAAGTTTTTTTTAAATGGACGCTTAAAAAAAAACTACGCCATATTTGAGGTTGACCAAGTTTTGACCGTTCCATCCTTTACAAACGAGAGGTTGCACAATACCGAAGTGCTTCTGCGGTGATGGTTTGGGGTGCAATATCGTCAAAAGGCAAATTACCCCTTTTGTTCTAAGACAGGGGCGTGCAAATAAACAAACAATATTATTTACAACACGTTATCAAAGACCACCTGCTTCCCTGTGCTAAGAAATTTTTTGCAGAGGAGAGTTTTTTTTCCAACAGAATTCAGCTCCAGCACATGAAGCGGAAGTTGTTCAGCAGTGGTGTAAGCAAAATTTACCATGTTTCAACAGTTCCTTTGAATAACCTGCATCGTCTCCTGATTTGAACCCATTGGACTTCAGTATCTGGGGACTTGAAGCACATGTGTTTGAACTCAGTTAAAAAAAGTTTGGTTGAGATTTGGGAGTAAATGCCGGAAGAGGTGGTGCGTGCGGCTTCCAACAATTTTGAAAAGCGTATTCGAGCCGTAATTAAATATTAGGGATAAAGATTTGAACGTTTTTAATACTTTGGCTTGTTGTTTAACCTTCTTCGGGTATTAAAAAAAAAACACATAAGACAGTAGGGTCAATATTGACCCGGATTTCAATCCTCTCTAGAAATATGAAAATTTAACCTAGACACAATGTCAATCAATTTTACCAAAGACGGCAACTATCTAAAGCTTCATTTGACAAAGATAGATTGTAGCGCCATATTTGCGAGAAATCTGGAACTAACCTGTAACGTCAAATGACTTCAGTTTATATTCCAAATAACTTTGCCGAAGACAGATACTCTCTATAGCTTCATTTGGCAAAGAAAGACTTCAGCGCCATCTCTACAGCATGATTTGGAACAAAAATGATAATATCAAGAAACGATTCGTTCCGCATTGAGAAACTTTGCTCAAGACGTCAATTCTCTACAATTAGTCTGGAATAGTTTATATGAATTTCTGTTAACACAGCTAAAATACAACTACCTTTGTAGCAGATTCCCGGATGCAATGTTACCGGAACCAGTTTTTTTATCCAATGCATTTATGAGATCAAAACCTTTCAAAGGGTGCCTTAATATTGGATGTCTTATGTGTCACTTATTTTGTACAACAACCTTAAGCTGATTTTCAAAAAAAAAATTTTATGCAAAAATGAAAAATTCCGTAAATATTAATAGTTTCAGCCCGATTGGTTCAAAACAAAAAAGATAGCGTACCTTGAAGTTGCGCCATGGGTCAAAATTAGAATAAGTTCAATGACTGAGAAACACAATCTTGTTTATTTTTCATAGCAATTTTCAAGTATATCAGTTCTACGTTGCCACCCTGTATAACAACTATGTTGTGCAGTATTTATACAGATGACACCGACAATTCCACATACCGAGTTTCCAATCGCAAGTATGTTTGCGTCACTGTGGTCTTCGCTTATTGTTCTTATTGTTCGTATTCCCCTAATGAATTGCCTTTGCTAGATTTTTTACGGTTTGACCAGCAGCGCCTGACACCAAACCCCTTCTTTCCGGAAGACCAGGGCTTACCTTTCCGGATGTCTCAGGTTCAGCATTGGCATTTCCTCCAAATACAGTGCTTTTGCCGGTGGTGGTGTTTTTTAATGGGCGCAAAGAAGAAAACATTTTATGGTCAACTTCACCGCTTTCATGTATGCTGGCGTCCCCTGTTTTTTTGTGCAGTGATGCAATTAGAAGCGCAAATCTTCTGATAAGTACTCTTTCACCAACCGTACTTATATTAAGCTTAGTGACGCACGGACACTATCGTGTCTATCGCCGTGTAAAATGGTTTGTTTCTGGTATCACGGTAAGCATGGCGAATCAAAAGCACGGATCACAACTAATTTCGATCCCCACCATCGGACCACCACACCTGGCGACCCCCAACATCTCATCGTGAAGAAGCTTTGTTGTTTATTTCTGTGTTCACTCGATTACTCGTGCCATAACCGAAACAATAGCGCTATACCTGATAACAAATAAGTGCGCAACAAAGCATTGACACAACCGTTCACAGCCGATGCACGAAGCAGACTCTTTTTTTTTGTTAACTTCCAATTTGTATAACTTCATACTAGAAACTATTTTACTAATGGAACTTATATCTGCATCAAGCAAATGGAACCTTCTAAAGAGAGAAATCTATGCTAATTCATTTAAAGTTACGATTGAAGGATTTGGTGCAATAAGAGTTTTTTAAAGTTTTTTGTGCCTTCTGGCAACTTTATGTTTTACATTGATTTCCAAGCTCATTGTTTAAGCACCAACCGCGGGAGACTTGGCCTATACCCAATGATTTCATTATCTCCAATCTGCTCAACCAATCGTAATGTTTTGTGATATAGTGGGCGGAATATTATAATTTGAGATAACTAAATTTGGCAGATCGACAGGCAATCGTTGGATAACCACCTGGTACCTCAAAGCAATACCCTTAAAGTCGGACCGGAAAATTTGATGAGTATAATAATTGACCATAATAGAAATGCGACAATTTTAGGTCGACTAAATTATAATCGTAGCATCCTTTATATGACGTTCACCTGAGCTGGACTGTCAACATGCAAGGTTACAGTGACACCCACCCGAGATGATAAGGGGCTATGCATAAACCACGTAGACATTTTTTTTTTTGACCAAAGTCTACGCTCCATACAAAATTTCAAAAAATTGTATGGAGAAAAGTCTACGAGGGGGGAGGAGGAGGGAGGGTCTGAGATTTTCAAAAATGAGTCTACGTGGTTTATGAACGGACTTTGAAAACTGGAAGCAATGAACGATAAACATCAGTTCGGATTTTTAGCAGTTGGTTAAGAGTTGGTCAACACGGCTTGCCGGAAAGGAAAGGTTCTAGATAAGCAGGAATAGCAGTTACAACGTAGTAGTAACGTTTGTAAAAGTAAACTAAGTTTGGCAATTGATTAACTGCTGGGGGCTGATTCACTATAAATCTAGATATGTATGTAACTAATTGTTTGCAAAAACGTTGTATTTATTGAAGAAACTCAGTTGTTCCATGTTGTTGTGGCCAGCCCTCCCTGTAACTACGGAGAATGGCTAACGATTGATATTCCTGCAAAAACCCTCCAAATTTGCCGGAGCTGACTCCAATTTAACCGCTAGAAAGCTCAGTAGTTGTAATTGAGAAACATTTCGAAGCAAATTGACGTTTAGCTAAAAATAAAATGGATTCAACAAATGTGTGTGTGTGTGTGTGTGTGTGTGTGTGTGTGTGTGTGTGTGTGTGTGTGTGTGTGTGTGTGCGTGCGTGCGTGCGTGCGTGCGTGCGTGCGTGTGTGTGTGTGTGTGTGTGTGTGTGTGTGTGTGTGTGTGTGTGTGTGAGTGTGTGTGTGCGTGCGTGCGTGCGTGCGTGCGTGTGTGTGTGTGTGTGTGTGTGTGTGTGTGTGTGTGTGCGTGCGTGCGTGCGCCCCCCCCCGCCCTAAAAAAAACCACACACAACACCACCAGCAGCTTTCCCCCGGCAAAAAAAAAACCTCCCCCCCACCCCCCCCCCCTTTCAATTGACCCCCCCCCCAGGTACTTTCACATACAATAATCCCCGCATAAAAACATTACCGATATCCTTTGGATAAGGGCACTGCAACACACTTCCAGATTTGAAAATTTTAAATATCCAAACCAGACACGTATTTAGTATTATTTGAAAACAAGATTTTTGTTATATAGTTAAAATCAGATAGATCTCACCCATGTCCACCTCCTCAAACACACTATCTTGTTCATTCTTTAAAATAAAAATTGTCGACGTTGATTCGTAATTAATTTCATGCACTCGCGATTAAATATGCGCAAAAATTAACGTTCCTAAGCCGTCCGCTAAATATGCAACCTGCATAACAAAACTCTGTACATCCCGTGGTAAATGCACCTGAAATTATGTGCAAGCTTTTCACCCGCCCATGCGCGTTGTTTTCGTTTGCTGCTTCTGATCAGCAAATGGCCGTTCTCTACATTACACTACTCTTCTTTTTTTTTCACTCAACACTCTGCCAATAATGCAGCTCCTCGCTATGAGGCGACTCTATATCGAGCTTCAAAACTGCTAATAATCTTCGATTCACACGCGGCAAAGCGGAAAAACACTCTAAACTAATAATTTATGCCCAAGTGTCGCAATATTCCCACTAATAACCAAAACTATGCTGATGTAACTCTTCTTCCGGGTGCGGGGGCGAAGCACAAAAACAAAACAAAAAAACGGGTAAATACTACCGACACTCACACATTTCGATAGGGAATCGAATGTATTCACTACGGCTTGCACAGTGTACGCGGAGATTTCATGATTTCACTGTTAGTTCAAGTTAAATTACGAATTATTGTTTGATTTTTTTTCGCGAAAACGACGCAGCAAAACAAAACATGTCAGTTTCGAAGCACGGCTGGCTGCGATCAAATAAAATGGATTCAACAGTTGTACAAAATTTAAAAAGATATAAATAAATACAGTTCACGTTTTAAAATTGAAGTGTAATCAAATAACTCTTTTTACAGCTGAGGAGAAAACAAAAAAAGGGGAAAATGTAAAGCGTTTGAATACTTACTATAACATAGTCAATATGTACCTTGTCATATTCAACCAGTTTTTAAGCTTATCAAACCAGGAAAATTTAAACTTAAGTTCTTCAGAGTCAAGTTTTCGACTTATGTCTGTATGTCACAGACGAAAAAGACGTAGCTGTCAAAAGATAAACTTTTTCAAGTGTAATTTTAAGGAATTTGCTCGCGTTTACCAGTGGTTGTTTTTAAAGTTTTTCAGTTTTTTATTATTTATTATTTAAAAAAAGTGAAACATTTAAGTGGTAGTTTAAATTTTTCTGGATTTCAATTTACAATCCTTCTACTAATGGCTTGCTGGAAGAAGTGTTTTGAAGTAAGAAGTAAGTTGTTTTTGTTTTTTTGAGCGAAGGAATTTTCGAGCGTTTAACCCTTTAAACAGTTAAAATGCATCATTATTTGCATTTTTTTTTTAAATACAGGAACCAAGAAGGAACATACTTCATTGTCACCCTTTGGAAAAAGTAAAACATTCTCATTCGAATATCCCAAATTCCATTAACTTAATCCACCTTCGAAGAATTTCAAGCCGCTCTTGGGCAAACTCGCATCCAGTTCACTAGTGCATTAAGATTAATGATCAAATATGCAGGACTCTCCTCGCTCGACGCACTTATCTTCCCCGCCCAGCCCAAGCCACGAACGTTCCGACATTCGGGGGAAGTCCAAGGCTTCAATTTACTTTTCCGATATTTCTCGCAGGATGCAGCAATGGCAACCCGTCCGATTCTCGAATTCTTTCTAAATTAATTAAAAAGGTCTCCTCTCTTGTGTGCGGGGACGTTCATTCGTAGGTTCACGTTCGGTTGCCATCGACGTCGTTCCGAGGAAAAGGATCCTTGAATTGAAGTCTGCTAGTTGCAATGGGCCTCTTCGCTAGAGCTAACTCCAACGACGCATATGTGTGTACAAAGAGCGAGTCGGAATAAGGCTGGAGGAAATGCAGGGGAAGGGGGCAGCATTTCGTATATGCATTCGAGCGACCGTTCCCGGTAAAACCTCTCATTTCGTACATTTTGAAATCGGATCAATCGTTCATTCTTTCTTTATTCTATTTCCCTAGTGAAGCAGAGGGTGCATCTGTGTGCCGTGGCTCCCCGTTGATGCTTGCATCCTGCATCTTTCGACTGGACGACGGACGGCTCTGGCCCTGGTCCTAGTGAGCTCCCGTTTCTTTCGTTTTTGCGTGATGTACATCCTCGATTGGTCCTTCTGACGACTACGACGACGACGGTGAGTCCCGGCCAAAAATTTGCCCTGAAAAAAGCCTATCCCTTTGCTGTCACCCACTCTTCGATTTCAGATGCGATTCCACCCCACAACCGGTATCGGGAACGGAGAGAAAACGAGATGAGGAAATGTCCCCGGGAAAAAGCAGGTCTCGACAAATGCATACACACGGTTTTTACCGATGCGTTCCGACTTTCCGGCAAGGCGGATCAAGGAAGTCGGCCGAACTATTTCTAAAACATTCATAATAATCATGATATTTCATTTTAGGCTTTCACTCGACGGACCCGTCCGATTCCGTCTGTCCAAAGTCCGTGGGGTGCAAGCGTGTGTCTATGCGTAGATGTTTGCATTCGAATCGGGTGGAATGAGGACTCTCTGCCTGCCAGTTGCCGGCTTCCAATGCCTAGGCTGCAGTTCAAAAATGCTCCAAAGGGAAAATTCTATTTACATACATTTTTGAATACATTAGCAACGGAGAGAGAAACAGAGAATCGAGGTTTTTCTTCCGATCGGTGTTCCGGCTACTGGGCATATATTCAAGCTCCACAGCGACGGCCACTGCCACCATGCCGCTTGGGCTAGGTTGGAGAAATGCGTGCATGCATCATTCGCCTCGATTGCGAGGCTCTTGGCTTGGGAGATGGGGCACCGTCTTTTCGGCTGGGAACTGTGGGCCAGGCGGACGATGGCTATGTTTTTTCTGGTAGATGAGCATTTAAACACAGGAAGGATTAAGTATGTTTGACATAAAATCTGGTCAACTATTTCCCAGCAAATAAGATGCATCAATCTATGACTATTGAGGTACTGAATTCAAGCCAAAAATCATCTGTCTGTCTGTCTGTCTGTCTGTCTGTCTGTCTGTCTGTCTGTCTGTCTGTCTGTCTGTCTGTCTGTCTGTCTGTCTGTCTGTCTGTCTGTCTGTCTGTCTGTCTGTCTGTCTGTCTGTCTGTCTGTCTGTCTGTCTGTCTGTCTGTCTGTCTGTCTGTCTGTCTGTCTGTCTGTCTGTCTGTCTGTCTGTCTGTCTGTCTGTCTGTCTGTCTGTCTGTCTGTCTGTCTGTCTGTCTGTCTGTCTGTCTGTCTGTCTGTCTGTCTGTCTGTCTGTCTGTCTGTCTGTCTGTCTGTCTGTCTGTCTGTCTGTCTGTCTGTCTGTCTGTCTGTCTGTCTGTCTGTCTGTCTGTCTGTCTGTCTGTCTGTCTGTCTGTCTGTCTGTCTGTCTGTCTGTCTGTCTGTCTGTCTGTCTGTCTGTCTGTCTGTCTGTCTGTCTGTCTGTCTGTCTGTCTGTCTGTCTGTCTGTCTGTCTGTCTGTCTGTCTGTCTGTCTGTCTGTCTGTCTGTCTGTCTGTCTGTCTGTCTGTCTGTCTGTCTGTCTGTCTGTCTGTCTGTCTGTCTGTCTGTCTGTCTGTCTGTCTGTCTGTCTGTCTGTCTGTCTGTCTGTCTGTCTGTCTGTCTGTCTGTCTGTCTGTCTGTCTGTCTGTCTGTCTGTCTGTCTGTCTGTCTGTCTGTCTGTCTGTCTGTCTGTCTGTCTGTCTGTCTGTCTGTCTGTCTGTCTGTCTGTCTGTCTGTCTGTCTGTCTGTCTGTCTGTCTGTCTGTCTGTCTGTCTGTCTGTCTGTCTGTCTGTCTGTCTGTCTGTCTGTCTGTCTGTCTGTCTGAACGAACCTAATAGGCTCGGAGACTACTGAACCGATCGGCGTGAAAATGTGTATGCAGGGGTTTTTTGGACCGGGAAGGGTTCTTATGATGGTTTTAGACCCCTCTCATCTCTAAGGGGGGGGGGGGGCTCCCATACAAATGAAACACATATTTTTGCATAACTTGAGAACTGATCAAGCAAAGGAACCCAAATTTAGCATGCGGAAGTTTTTGAAGAAATGTTTCTATGGTAGTTTGAGACCCCTACCCTCTCTAGAAAGGGAGGCTCCCATACAAATGAAACAAAAGTTTCTGCAGATCTCAAGAACTAATCAAGCAAATGGAACCAAATTTGGCATGTGGAGTTTTCTGGTGGCGAAATTTTTTTCTAAGGAGGTTTGAGACCCCTCCTCTCTCCTAGAAGGGGTGCTGTCATACAAATGAAACTGAAATTTCTTCATAACTCTAGATCTAATAAAGCATATGGAACCAAATTCGGCATGTGCAGGTTTTTGGAGGAGAGAAATGTTTCTATAGAAGTTTGAGACTCCTCCGTCATCTGGAAGGGGGAGGGAGGGGGGTTTCCATACAAATGAAACACAAATTTTTGAATAACTCAAGAACTAATCATGTTAATGGAACCAAACTTGGCATGTGGAGGTTTTCGAAGGCAAATGAAACACAAAATTTTACCAAAAAAAAAACAGAAAACTAAACGTAAAAAAAAAAAAAAAGCTTATATGCAAAATATGTTGTAAGATGGGATAAAACCTGGAACAACCCCAAACAACAACCCCACAAACAACAAAAAACAAAAAATTAAAAATAAAAAAAAAAAAATAACAATACAACAACACTAGCACCAGCACCAGCGCAAACATATATATGTATATATATATATATATATATATATATATATATATATATATATATATATATATATATATATATATATATATATATATATATATATATATATATATATATATATATATATATATATATATATATATATATATATATATATATAATTATAACAGTCGCGACACGAGTAGCATAAAAAAAATATTTATTTCACTAATTAATTACATTTAACGTACAATTAAAGTCACTGATCTGGTCTGAATTAAAACTGAAAAACTAATGAACGCTAATTCCTACAGATTGGGCTATTTAATAACTAAACTTGCTAAGCTTGCAATAATGTTCTCTCGTCCGATGGGGTGTTGCAACGTGTCGCGTCGTATCCGGTGCTCCAGTTGAAGAATGCTGATGCGTCGAATATTCCATGTGGTCGGTGATAGTTGTTGTCTGTTACTATGTGGATATGGGATATTGATTATGCTGATTAAACGGTTTACTGCTAGGTGTCCACCGTAATTCCTCCGGGGGTAAAGAAAGATCGTCCTCGATCTTTGCCTTAACTTTTTTTGATGAATTTTGCTGTTCCAGAATAATTTTGTTGGCCAGTTTCTCAGGGCTTCGAATTTTAATGATTATTTTCTTCCTGCGGAGACAGATAAAGATCATGATTGATATTGTAATTACCGTTGTTGTGGATATTCCTCCTAGTAAGCTGAATATCCATATTTGGTGTGAATACTGCTTAAGTATAACGTTGTCCAGCTGTTTCCTGTTGATTAGAGTATGGTTGGTTACGGTAGATAAATTATGTTGTTGTTCGATATTCCAGTTCGTTCTGAGGTTATGAAAGGCTCCTTGAAGATCTTTCGTTTGACTGATTACTTCTGTTGCAGTGAAGGTTTCGTTAGCTATTTCAATACTGCAATTATAAAATGTTATTAATGCGTTTCCAGTAAATTTTCTATTGTCTGGTCCACAATTTGATGTCATGTTGATTTCTATAGCGTTGTTGATTAATAATTTGTTGTTTGATATCAGATTAATTTGAGTATCTGTTGTTTGTTGGGCATTACAGTGACTTTCGATGCCCATAATTATCGCATAGGTGCAGTTATCCCTAAGCGGTTGTAAGTCGGAATATCTCTGAACGAACTTCTCTGGATTTGTTGTTGTGAATACTTGTTTGTTTGCTCTGACGATGTATTTTGGGTTATTAGTTATTACCCTGTTGTTAACGATCAAGGGTATAATTTCTATTATTTCTGATGATCTTTTATCTATTTCCGGAATTTCCAAAATGTACAAAAGCTGATCGTTTTTGACTACGATCTTCGGTAAAGCGTAATTTAGCGCTTCTTCGGGGAATTCCAAATCAAATCCTTGATTTTGTAATAATGAGTCCAGGAAAAATACTTCTTTAAGTGTGAGTAGTTTGTTACTTGCCAGTGAGATCCTTGCCCTTATGATTGCGTCCTGTATTTCCTCGAGAATGTCGTTGATTGTATCTATGTAGAGTATTAAGGTTAAAGCGTCGATTTCCTCCAAAACGATTTTGTTAGTTGCCGATTGTCCTTCTATTATTTTGTTGATGGTGGTAGTCGTCTCTGTGATCCTGTTGTTGATTATGTTGTTCAGATGGAATTGTCTGTTGTTATTGTTGATCAATTCGTTCATTGTCGTGTTGATGAGTCTCAGGTCGTCTGCGTCGGGGTTACCTGCTAACCACTTCCAAGCGCTGCCGAGAGCATCCCATCGCTTAGCTCGCCTATTCTTGATTGGTTTAATCTGATAAAAATTATTAACTAATGCTTTGCTTTTCTGTAAAATGAGTTGTGTCATTGGGAGATGAACATCTGATTTTCTAGCTAATTTACTTAATAAAAGTACATTTGTTTCCAAATTTGTTAAATTAATTGGATGGACTATTTTAAGTACTCCCGTTTGAATTCTACATTCTCTGTGTTTAAGTAACAATACGGGGTCTGAATTAAGATTTTTGATTTCCAAATTTTGAGGTTTAATTAATGTAGTATAAATAGATATGATTATAATGGTTGCTTTCATCATATTTGTTTCTATTGTTTTAGTCTTTTAATTTTATTCTTATTCCTTTTTATATTCCTGCTATTTTCAAAAGTTCTATCAGTGACTTTTTTTATAAATGTTTTCTTAGCTCTAGGTTCTAATTTTTTTCTAATGTTAGGCTTTACGTATACTTCTTGATTTTCCTCTAACTTTGGAGGCTCTTCTTTTGACTTGTTTTGTTTTTCCTGTCTTTTTTTTTGCCTTGTTTAGATTTTTTCTTACTTTGTTGAAAATTTCTTGGGCGTTGTTGTCGATGTCTGGTCTATTTAAGATGTTGAACAGGACTTCGTTAGGTGTGTAGCCAGTTGATGAATGAACGCTAGAATTATACAGAGAGACTGTTAATTGAATTAAAGCGGTTGTATTTAAATCGGGAAATTTGTGTTTGTTTGTGTTTAGTGTTTCAATTATTGTTGAATGTGTCTTCTCCACTTGTCCGTTGCTTTCCGATGATGAGACGTACTTCAAGCACGTTCCAATATTATCCAGGTATTCTCTTAGTTGCACTGACCTGAAAGTAGTCTCATGATCTGTGATTATTTCTCTGGGATTGCCAAATGTACAGAAGTATTGTGCTAAAGCATTTTTGACATCTATGAGGTTTTTTGTGTCCATTGGTGTAAGTTGAGCATGTTTTGAAAAAGCGTCAACAAGCGAGAGAAAGTTACATTTGTCTATTGAGAAGATGTCCATATGTAGTCTGTCAAATGGTTTCTCCGTGATCGGTCGAGGGGAAATTTTAATATTGTAAGGTTTTCTGTCATATTTATGCATGTTACAAACTGTACATGTATTTACTATGGCTTTGATTTTAGCATGCATACTCGGAAAAAAATAGCTGCGTTTAAGTTGGCTTTCGTTCTCGTTTATGCCTCGATGGGCACGCTCGTGTTCTTTGTTGATTAATAGGTTTTGTCTATTTTCGTTTGCGACGTCTTCTACTCTGTGTTGTGTGATTATAAAATGTCCAGATTTTTCAAAATGTTTTTTATAAGTTTCTTGTATTATTCCAATTACGTTCTCAGGGGCCATGATAGCTGATTGTTTATTGTTGTGAAATCTTTTTAAAATGTCTATAATTGATTCTTCGTTGAATTCTTTTCTACAAATGGTGGCTCGGTTATAGTTTGGGAAAGGGGATTCTGTGAGTTCTGTTTCAAAGTTAGTGATTTTGAAAATTATTTGATTGTGATAGTAATTGATTGGTCGTTCAGTACAGTGAATATAGTGGTCATCAGAAGTGTTTGCGGAATGTACCGTTTCATTGTCACTGTCATTTGCTTCGGCGGGAGGATTACTTTGTTGGGAGGCAGTTTCAAGGTTATCTGTATTTGATGAGGATGTTTCTGAATTGTTTATGTTAACACTTGCTTGGTTGTCTATTTTCCGACTGAGGGCATCTGCCACAACGTTGGTCTTTCCTTCTCTGTATTGTACGTCGTAGTCAAAGTTTTCTAAATCAAGTCTCCAACGTAATATTTTTGAATTTTTAGTTGAATTTTTAATGAATGTAAGGGGTTTGTGGTCGGTAATTAAGGTAAACTTATTTCCATACAAATATGCTCAATATTTGTCCACTGCCCACATAATTGCTAGGGCTTCTTTTTCGGTTGTAGAGTAGTTAACTTCTGTTTTGTTAAGTGTTCTGCTGCCAAAAGCAATCGGTCTCTCTACGTTGTTTTGAATTTGCGATAATACTGCACCTAACGCGTAGTTACTGGCGTCGGTTGTTAAAATGAAAGGAAGATTAAAATCCGGATAGGTGAGAGTTTGATCTGAAGTTAAAATTTGTTTCAATTTTTCGAAGCCTTTTTTGTAATCTTCGTCTTGTAAATTTATTTGCCCGTCTTTTTTCAAGTACTTCGTAAGAGGTTTGGCTAATTTAGCGTAGTCTTTTACCTTGTGATCAAAAAGTTCCGGTAATTTGAAAAAAAACGCATTTATTTCAATTTTTAATTGATATCTTTATTATCGCCTTCAAAGTACTCGCCATTAGAGGCAACACACATATGCCAGCGCTTTATCCAATCATCCATACATTTTTTATAGGCCGATGAATGTATGGCTTTCAGTTCTTCCAGCGAATTCTTTTTTATCGCATCAATCGATTCAAAACGCCTACCTCTGAGCGGAATTTTCAGTTTTGGGAAGAGAAAGTCGCACGGGGCAAGGTCTGGTGAATATGGTGCTTGTTTGATGGTATTGGTGGAGTTCTTGGCCAAAAATTCACAAATAGTGAGCGCGGTGTGTGATGGAGCGTTATCGTGGTGTAAAATCCACGAATTATTGCGCCACAATTCTGGCCTCTTCTTTCGAATTGCCTCACGCAAACGTCTCATAACTTGTAAATAATACTCTTTGTTAACCGTTCGACCTTCTGGAAGGAATTCAGAATGGACGACACCGCGAAAATCAAAGAAAACGGTCAGTAAAACTTTAATTTTGGAGCGACTTTGTCGTGATTTTTTTGGTTTCGGCTCATCTTCGGCGCGCCATTCGGACGATTGTTGACTTGTGAGCATATCAAATTCATATACCCACGTTTCATCACCAGTTATGATGCGTTCCATGAATGTGGGATCGCTATCTGCGTTCGCAATCATCTGTTTAGCGACCTCAACTCGATGCTGTTTTTGCAAAAAATTCAGCTCTTTTGGAACAAGTCGTGCTTCAATGCGTTTCATGCCCAGAATTTCCGTCAAAATGTGTTCGGTCGATCCAAATGAGATATCAAGGAGTGCAGCTATCTCCCGAATGCTAATTGAGCGGTTTTCCATAACTAAATTCTTCACGGAAGCGATGTTTTCATCGGTAGTTGAGGTCGATGGTCGTCCAGAACGCGGCATGTCACTCACGCTTTCACGGCCTTCTTTAAAGTCTTTGTGCCAAACAAATGTACGATTTTGTGACATAGAGTCCTCACCAAAGGCTTTTTGCAACATTCTGAGCGTTTCCGCTGCAGAAAATCCGTTTGCAACACAAAATTTCACACAAACGCGTTGTTCCAATTTTTTATCCATGGTAAAAATCGCCGAGCGTCTATTTTTCGACTAACAAAAGCAGTTGTCAAAACAAAACTAATGGATAATTTGCTCTCACACTTTGACAGAATATCAGAACTAGTGTTGCCATCTTACACTAAAAAGATTTTACCGAAAAAATAAAGGCGGCCTTTTTAAATTGAAAATTACCGGAACTTTTTGATCACAAGGTATGAAGCGCCTGTAATATCCAGTAAGCCCTAGAAATTGTTTTATTTCTTTTTGGGTAGCTGGAATTTTCCAATCCAAAATTTTTGTTATTTTGGTAGGGTCTGGTTTTATCCCTTGAGGTGTAATGACGTGTCCTAAGAACTCAGTTTCTTTTCTCAAAAACTCGCACTTATCGAGCTGTATTTTGAGGTTAAACTCGGAGAGTCTTTTTAGAACTTTTCCGACATTTTCTAAGTGATTTTTAAGATTGTATCCGATGATAATGATATCATCTAAATACACATAGCATATAACACCAATAAAATCTTGTAAAATATTGTTCATCGCACGCTGGAACGTTGCCGGTGCATTTTTTAAACCAAAGGGCATTCTGGTAAATTCAAAATGGCCTTGGTCCGTTGAAAAAGCTGTTTTTGATTTATGTAGAGGGTCCATCTCAATTTGATGGAAACCTGATTTCAAATCAAGCGTTGTGAAGTATTCAGACTTCCCCAACCTGTCTAAAATCTCCTCTATCTGGGGGATAGGGAATTTGTCGTCTATCGTCTTCTCGTTAAGTTTTCGACAGTCGATTACTACCCTCACTTTTCTTTTACCCGATGCATCGAGTTTTTTGGGAACAACCCATATTGGAGACGAATATGGGCTTGTTGAATGGCTTATAATTCCATTTTGAAGCATTTCATTTATTTGTTCTTCCACATCTTTTTTAAAATGGTGTGGGTATTTATATGATTTAGAATACGTTGGTTTTTCATCTTTTGTCGGAATTTGATGTTTTATAGCCGTTGTAGCTGTAAGTTTTTCGTCGGTTTTTAACAATACTCCCTGGTTGTTTAGTATAGTTTCGATTAATTTTTGTTTTTCTAACGGTGACAGATGTTCCATTCTTATTAAGTTGGTTATTGTTTCCTCGTCTAATTTGGATTTTACCTTAATTGGTATCGGGGTGATAGTTTCAAAATTATTGACTTTTAATTTCAGTTTTCTATCTAGGGTTGGAGGATCGTCTTTGTGGGTGAGAATCCTTATAGTTGATTTATGATTTTGGGACCTGTAAAGGCCTGGTTCTATTATTGCTGTCTTATTGAGTTTTTGAAATGTTGGCACTAACCAATCACCATCTGTTGTTGTGTTAATTTCGATTTGATATGAGTAGAGTTTATTAGCTGGAAAATACTTTTCATATGGAATATCAACATCATTTATAGACAGAACACCTTTTTCAAAATCAATTTTTGCTTTATTTTCAGCGAGAAATTCTGAACCTAGGAGTCCGTCGAAGAAATTATGAAAATTAAGTTCATAATACGTTTGTGAAGTGGCCTCAGGGCCGATCAAATTTGCTTTTCCCTTCTTGGTTATATCATGTTTTCCCGAAATATTTTTTATCTGTTTATTTTTTACTGATTTAAGGTTTTTTAGAATACCGGGCCGTATTACGTTTTTATTTGCTCCGGTGTCAATGAGGAGCCTAATTTTGTCGTTGGATTGAGAATTTTTACATGTAATGTATGGAAGATAATTCAAGTTGTTTTTCGTTTGTGCTGTTCCAAGCAAAAATTTATATCGATGTTTTCATGTTCGCTCTCTGATTCTGAACTTCCTTCTGAATCATTTATTTCATTATTATTTAGCTGACGTCTGTTTAAGGTTAGCTTACTTTTTACGGATCCTATTTCCATTGATTGTGGATCAGTTTTCAAATCCACTTTTTCTGTTTTCGGGTTTTCATTTTGATACGACTGCGGTTTTTTGAAATATTTTTCATTGGGTTTTGATTCTTTTGATAAAAAGTTCGGCTTCTTTTGAGATGTTTCCATATTAAAAGCAGTAGTTTCTTTGCTTTTGAATTTACATACGAAGGCGTACGCAGCCTCCATATCTTCAGGCCTAGCTGCCTGTGCATAGCCAAAATATGGCTCTTTGAGACCAGCAAGGAATGCAGCAAGAGCATCCTCTTCAATAAATGAATTTATTGCGTCCCAATGGTCGCGGTATTTTTGTTTTTGTTTTGCGAGACATTTTATGTTTTGAACGGTTTCTTTGCATCTATTATAATATTTGTGGACTGACATGTTGTCCATCATTTTTGTCTGCCATAATTGGCTTTTATAGAATGTGAGTTCTTGCCGATCACCTAAGGCGTTCGTCAAGATTTCTTTAATTTCCTCAAAGCTCTGAGGGTTGCCGGCCAGACAGATAATGTCTTTTGCCCTTCCTTCGATTTTATTGATTATGGCTGTTGTAAAGATTGAAAATTGGCAATCTGTAACAAGGTCTTTGAAAACCATGAGTGTATTTTCTGCTGTGGCTAACCACGCCGAAAGTTGTTTTCGGTTTCCGTCAAAGCGTGGGATAGCTTTGATCGGATCTGGAATTTTAAATAAATTTTCTATGTTTACTCCTACTGGAGCTTGCTGCAGCGGCGGGGCAATATTGTTGTTCGCGCTCGCGCTGGCTTGTGATAGTGCATTAAGTGCAAGTTGTTGCTGATTTTGCTTTTCTGTTAGCTCGCGTAGCATTTGTGCCAAGCTATTAATGTCTGCGGCTACTTGTTCCATTATGCTGTTTTCCGTTTCGTTCGTGTCAATGGACAATGAAGTCAACAACGGAATGTCTGATTTTAAGGGTACGTGTGCGTATTCTTCTGAACAGTCGGAGAGGCTTTCCTCTTCTGATTCCGAATCCTGTTTAGTAAGTTTCAGTAGAGCCTTTGCTTTCCTAAGGGCGGAATAATTTTTCGCAAATTTAGGCATTCAACTGATTAATTTAAGGTTTATTTCGTGGGCTCTATCTTGTAGTTTTCCCAACGAAAAAGAAAAAAGCTACACCTATCTTGTAGTATGTTGCCTTTCTACCAAAGAAGCCTATCTTGTAGTACTTATTTGGGACGTAAGTATCACTTTATTTTGCACTTCACCGCAAGCACCTATCTTGTAGTATGATTTGCGGGTTCACTAGAACACGAATTAAGCAAAAATGAAATGAAAATTACTTACGATTTTTATGAAGGTTCCGGGCTGACGATGCTGGTTTTCCAGGTGTAGTGTGTAGCGGGGGATCCTCAACTCCTAAAACGACGGTTTTCAACACAACCTTTAGTGTCGTGGATGCTTTCACTTTCAATAAGCACTATGGGTCACAAGTGTTCTTATATTCAATGATTGCGGGATCACTTTTGTGAAGGTTTATTAGTCCATCACTATCCACTGTTTTTCTTCCACACTTTTCACTCAGCCGGTTCCCGTAGGCTGCGCCAATTATAACAGTCGCGACACGAGTAGCATAAAAAAAATATTTATTTCACTAATTAATTACATTTAACGTACAATTAAAGTCACTGATCTGGTCTGAATTAAAACTGAAAAACTAATGAACGCTAATTCCTACGGATTGGGCTATTTAATAACTAAACTTGCTAAGCTTGCAATAATGTTCTCTCGTCCGATGGGGTGTTGCAACGTGTCGCGTCGTATCCGGTGCTCCAGTTGAAGAATGCTGATGCGTCGAATATTCCATGTGGTCGGTGATAGTTGTTGTCTGTTACTATGTGGATATGGGATATTGATTATGCTGATTAAACGGTTTACTGCAAGGTGTCCACCGTAATTATATATATATATATATATATATATATATATATATATATATATATATATATATATATATATATATATATATATATATATATATATATATATATATATATTATATATATATATATATATATATATATATATAAAACAAAAAAAAAATATAATATTATCCCACATTTTTTTATATTATTTTATTTGTTTTTTTTGCTTCCAAAAAAATTAAAGTAGTTTTTTTTTTTTTTTTTTTTTTTTTCCCTTTTTTCTTTCTTTTTCCCCCCCAAAAAAAAATTTTTTTTTATAATCTTTTTTTTTTTAAATATATAAATCCTCCACCATTTTTCCTATTTTTTTTTTTTTTTCCCCTTTTTTTTTGTTTTTTTTTAATTTCCCAGCAAAAATACGAAACCTTTGAATATATCAATTTTTGTATGAATACTTCTTTTTCAACTTTTTTCTTTTTTTAAAAATACAAAACAAATAGTTTTTCTTGAATTTGACTGCGAGGAGGCTCAACGACTCCTTGTTTTAGTATTTTTAAATGAAAGAACATTCAATTTTACATAACATATCAAAAAATTGGAGATGTTCTGCGTGTCGTTTTGGAGATACAATTTTTTAAATAATAAATCATTACTCTTCATTTTATACATCACCCGCCTGTAGAAACGATGAAGATGCATGGTAGATTACCATGCGTCTCCATCCAATCAAACCTATGACTAATGAAATCTATGAGTAGGTCACAGAATGTCAAGTAAATATTATATAATAAATAATATTTACTTGACATAATTATATAATATTATAGCAACTAAGACTAATGAGACTTTAGGTAGATATTGACAATTTGATTACCTAACATTCTTTTCGTTACACAGAGGGGCATTGGTATTATTATTTAAAAGAAGAACCGTTGATACGTATTGACTACCTACTGTAGATGTAGAATGTTTATCGACCTGTGAGATTGAATTGAATTGTTTCTCGGCTGTAGCGATCAGGTCTACTCGCTGACGGGAGGGAGTAGAGTGGAATTTCTAAAGCGGAGAAGCAGCAGAGTGAACAACATCTCTTTCATTTCATACTCGTCGCTCGCTTGCGTTATCTGTTATTCTGTTGCTTTCTCGCTTTAGAAATTCCGCTCTACTCGCTCCCGTCAGCGAGTAGACCTGATCGCTACAGCCGAGAAAAGGTAATCGTCAAAAAATAGCAATTGGTCTTTGTGGTTAACGGAAAGCCTTAAAGACTGATTCGAATGTTATACTAAGTTTGTAAGTAACTCATAGATTTCATTAGTCATAGGTTTGATTGGATGGAGACGCATGGTAATCTACAATGCATCTTCATCGTTTCTACAGGCGGGTGATGTATAAAATGAAGAGTAATGATTTATTATTTAAAAAATTGTATCTCCAAAACGACACGCAGAACATCTCCAATTTTTTGATATGTTATGTAAAATTGAATGTTCTTTCATTTAAAAATACTAAAACAAGGAGTCGTTGAGCCCCCTCGCAGTCAAATTCAAGAAAAACTATTTGTTTTGTATTTTTTTCATACAAAAATTGATATATTCAAAGGTTTCGTATTTTTGCTTGGAAATTCAAAAAAATACCAATACAATGGCCAAAAATGACTAAAATCGGTTAAACGGTTTAGGAGTTATAAATTTTTGAAAATTGAAGATTTTGAAAAATCACGATTTTTTGGACCAGTCTAACGCAGAAAGGTCCAGTCTAATAACGAAATAAAAAAATACGGGTCTAATATTTTTCGATGTTGAACAATCCTACCGAATATTATAAAATTCTGAGAGATCGTATAACTTTTTTTCATGGAATTGCTGTATATGTATATATATATATATATATATATATATATAAACATATATATATATATATATATATATATATATATATATATATATATATATATATATATATATATATATATATATATATATATATATATTTTTATTTTTATTTATTTATTTATCACAATTATTCAACTGACAACAACTGTCTAAATGAATCAAAAAAACTTAAATTACTTGGTTACGGCCAGAAGTACGGAAAGAGTCAAGTAGCCGATGACGAAACACGTCAGCAGATAAGTTGAAGTCGAACATATTGAAACGCTCGTTGAAACGCTGGCTGATTTCTCGAATTGGTTCATGGAGTGCATAGTTGTTGTTCTGTGGCTCAGGATGCAAAAATACACGTTGACGAAGAGGTCTCTCGGGAGCGTACAAATTTAACTGTAACAACAGTGCCGGGCAGTCAATTTCACCCCTGAGCAGCTTCCCAGCAAACAAAGCCTGAGCGGCCTTTCGTCTCACCTCAAGTGGCTCGATATTAAGCAGACGGCAACGCTCTTCATACGGAGGCAGGTTCGTAGGATCACGCCAACTGAGAAAGCGAAGAGCGTATCTTACGAACTTTCGTTGAACTGCTTCGATTCTGGCGATCCATATGGCCTGGAAAGGGCACCATACAATAGCACATGATTCTAGTATGGAACGTACAAGTGAGCAATAAAGTGACCTGAAGCAGAGCGGGTCACGAAACTCGTCAGCAATTTTAAAAATAAAGCCCAGTTGACGATTGGCTCTGGACACAATGTCGTTGTAGTGAAATCTGAATGTCATTCCATTATCCAAAATAACACCGAGATCCTTGATATGTTTAACGCGAGTGAGCGATTGCCCGGAGAGGACATAGTCGAAGATGATTGGTGCGTTTTTCCGGTGATATGATATTATGTTGCATTTTTCGATGCTTAAGCCCATCAGATTCCTTGAGCACCATTCGGCGAAAATACACAACATATGGAACAGTCTGATAGACTTTTTATAGTTTTGTAAATTTTTGAATCATCTGCGTAGAAGAGGCGGGACCCTGGTGGGGATAGCAAGATGGCATCGTTTATGAAGATCGAGAAGAGCAGTGGACCAAGGTTGCTGCCTTGCGGAACTCCCGAATTATTTGTGAAAGCTTCCGACTCCGACGTGCCAATCTTAACCCGTATTGAGCGATTCATCAAGTAAGACCTAAACCAATCCACAGCGGCAGATGATATGCCGAGTATGTCCAGCTTAGCAAGCAGAATTTCATGATCCACCGTATCAAACGCAGCCTTCAGATCCATATACGCAGCATCAATCTGCCATCCAGAATCAATACAACGCAGGCAGCTAGAAGTAAACTGAACCAGGCTCGTAGAAACCGATCGTTTCGGATAAAAGCCGTGTTGATCAGAATCGATGTAGTTTTTACAGCACTCAATCAAGGAACCGTTTATAATAATTTCGAATACCTTTGAACATGCGCACAGTGTGGTGATACCACGGTAATTGACAATGTCCCGTTTATCTCCTTTTTTGTGGATCGGAAATATATACGAGTGTTTCCAGCGTGTGGGAAACTCACTTTGCTGCGCCGAAAGCTGGAAGATCCTTGCAAGGGGAAGGCAAAGACTGTCTGCACATCGTTTTAAAACAGACGATGGGATGCCATCAGGGCCAGTGGCAAACGAGAGCTTCAGTTTGTGTATTACAGTCATCACTATGTCATCAGTAATGCGTGGAAAATCGAAATTGACCACGTCGTGTGGCAACCCCATAGTAGCATCTATCACTTGTGTCTGCAAAGCGGAGAAATCGTTGAACACTTGCATAAAACGTTGGGCAAACAGGTTGCATTTCTCACCTTCAGTATTGGCTGTGTTGTTTCCGAGGAACATGGAACAAGGCAACCCGGTTTCCTTTCGCTTGGAGTTAACAAACGACCAAAAATTTTTTGGGTTCTCTCGCAGGTTTGCTTCCGTGCGTCTTACATGTCGATTGTAAAGGAAACGGTTATATTTGCGGTAACGATGACTTGCGAAATTAAACTGTCGTTTGTAGTAGGGTGAGCGAGAAGTGCAGTACTTACGGAGGGCGGCAGAGCGTTGTCGCTTCAGTACGCGTAGGCGTGGATTTGACCATGATGGTTTTTGCGGAGGGCGACGTACTGGAACAATGCGAAAAATTGCATTTTCCAGCGCAGAACTGAAAAAATCAACTGCGTCGTTCACATTGCTTGTCGATTCAATAAATTGCCAATCAATTCCAGCAAGCTCATTATTCAATACAGCGTAATCGGTCCGCCGAAAGTCAAGAGAGTAGGACTCAGATGGTGGCGAATGAAACAACGGGGCGGGTAGGTTGAAATTCACGACGAGAGCAGGGTGGTCGGCATCTAGATCTATTAGTGGTTCTACTGGCAGAGTAAGGAGTGTGCCCGGTAATGCACGATTATTTGCTAGAACAAGATCGAGCAAGCGCCCATTCCGGTTCAGCATAGTATTAACTTGAGTGAATCCATGAAAATTAAATCCATCCAAAAGGCTAGAACAAGCCGCCGGCATATGCGATAACAAGGGATTGATCATTGGAATGTCGTTGCCCGCCAAGCGCCACTGTAACCCAGCTTGGTTGTAGTCGCCGAATAAGAGCGCAGGAGAGTGAGAGCTCAGTTGAGATGATATTGAGCCTAGCGAATCCACATAATCACGGATGATTGTGCAATCGTTTTTTCGATCGGGAGGAATGTAGACTACGCCCACGCTAAGTGTGTCTCGTAGATGCTCCAGAACAATCCAAATCTGCACCAATCGGCTTGAAATGGGCGACTCACTGAAATAGCTGGTTAGCCTAGTTGAAACAGCAATCAGGACCCCTCCGCCGCGTGTTTTATGACTATTCAGCGGGGATCGATCAGTTCTGTAGACATTGTATAATGATCCGAAAAGTTGCGACGAATTGATCCTATCATCCAGCCACGTTTCCGTTAATACAATCATATCATATTCTTCCTCCGAGACTGCCAGAAAGAACGCGTCGATTTTGGTCCTCAACCCACGAATAGTATATCCGCAATTCATTCGAGGTACGATCCGGAGAGCTGGAAATCAAAGCGGATTCAGGTACCGAAACATCCAAATCGAAATCATACTTGCCTGAGGGTGTAGGCCGGAAGCCCCCTCTAGCGTCACCAGCCACAGGTCCGGGACGGTGAAGATGGCAGATGTCAGCAGAAAGCACGACTGGGCTGGGCGGTTCAGGGGCTTCCTTGGTGCCTGTTTTGAGGTGTCCCGGTTCGGGGAGTTTGTCGTAGATAGATGAGTTGTTGTCGAAAGTGGAATCAGTTGGGTTGACGTAATTTATTAGTTTTTTACCAAGTCAACGAATTCACGGAATTAAAATCCAGAGGGCCATGAAGCAGGGTCTAGAGCACAGTCTTTCAAATCCGGATCAAGACCAACCTTAAATGACACGAATGTCAGGTTGGATGTATCTTTTCCTTTGGGAACCAACCGCACCACGTCGATAGGGTCTGTTGTGCTCAGACATCGCGAAACAACACTTTGCACGTCATCATCAGTTATGAGTGGGTTCAATCGGGAGAGATATAACCAAAACTTCACCACTATATATATACAGCGATTCCACGGGAAAAGAATGGAGTTGAAAAAAAAGTTGTCCGATTTTGCTCAAAATCGCTGGGTATGTTCTTTATCGAAAATAATTAGACCCGTATTTTTTTAATTTTTTTTTATCAGGGTGACCATGTTCGATATAGGGTTACCAGGAAAATCGACATCTTTCGAAATTATTTTATAAAAATCATAACTTCTGAACCACTTGATGACATTGCAAATCTTTTTTCATGAATAGAAAGCTTATTACTTTTCGTCTTATTAAAAATATTGGTTAAAATAATTAATGTACCTAAATTTGCTAAAATGGTCAAAATATTTGTTTTTATGATTTTTGAAATGTTGGACCACAACGGCTATTAATTTTTATATTTTTTTTTATCAAAATTCAAACATTTTTACATAACATATCAAAAAATTAGAAATGTTCATTGAGCCGTTTTTGAGTAACATTTTTTTGAAAATTTCAAGTTTTATGCCCATACACACATGGAATGAACGTTATTCTACATTATTTCAAAATAACTGCGGGAATCATTTCATTGAAGTTATCAAACTTATTTCTAATAAATTCATGATAACCATGTTAACAAATCTAGTTTTATTTGTGAAGTAATGTACCCATCAAAAGTAGGGGAGGCTGGTCCAATTCTGACCCCATTAAATGTAAGAACTATAAATCAGTCTCAAATTGTTTAAAAGCAGAGACCAACATTGCTAGGGTTTACTCAGCCATGGTTTACGCTATAACTGGAACCACAATGGTTCGTTAGCGTTCAAATTCAGCATGAGTGCTCATAAGGATTGCAGAGGCACTCATTCCGAATTTGAGTTGTAGCGTAAACCACGATTGAGTAAACTTAACTCATATTTTGAATTATTCCACATTAGGGTCACTTTGAGTGAACCGAACTGAAACTAGAATACATTTTTTTAGCGTGTAGAACATTTTTTCTCAAATTAAGTCAAGTTCAAAAATCAATTTTGAAGTCCAAAAAACACAATTTCTCCGACCAATGCAATCTACGTTGAAATTCTTTGTGTAATGAAAGCTTTCCATTGGTATTATTAAAAATTTGGCAACCAGCGCTGTCTGAGAGAATCTAGGAAGGTCGGAATTGGCCACAGGGTCGGGATTGGACCAGGCTCCGCTATATTGAGGAATTGGAGCTCAAATCTCAAAGCTTTAGACTACAAGCAAGGGTTTTCTCAGATTACCTTCAATTAAATCTCAGCATTTAATTTGATTATTTATTTATTTTTATTTTTCATAATTCATAAAAAAAAACAGTACATAGCAAAATTCTTACAATTTAACGCCTTTTTCTTCATCTGAAAACGAAAACCGTTTCACGATAATGTAATTTTCATTTTGTGGCTTAAAGTAATGAAACGATTGTGTCCCAGAGATTTGTTTTACACGAGTATAACGGTTCTTTATTTTCTTTTCCATTGCATTGTAATCTTTTTCCGAGAAAAACTCGTAATATATTTTGGAATCTACTTTAGAAACAGCCCAAGAGTAAAGTTCGTATGCAGTTGTAATATGATGGCCCTGTAAACTTGCTTTTGAACACCTCCTAAAGCGTCACAAGGCCCTTTTCCAAGTGGCAAAAAAGTTCCACTCTGCTTTAAGACCGAAGTCCTTGTACATGTGGCACAAATTGAAAGCAGTCATCTTAAAGGGTGATACGGTCAAAATTTGGTCAAGGGAAAACGCGTGTAAATCGGTGAAATCGTTTATTTAAAAAATCAAATTAAATTTCTTTTTCAAGTTCAATTAGTATAAAATTCAGGAAAAATATTCAGTTAGGCTTCCGCTTTTCCAAATCCGAATTGCCGGGCCTTACGCTTGACCCCTGCCATCAGATTTTGTACAGCCACCTTGTCCACCTTCTTCGCCGCAGAAAGCCAGTTTGCCTTGAACTGCTGCTCGTCCTTAGCAGTTTTTTTTTGTCTTCTTTAGGTTCCGCTTGACAATAGCCCAGTATTTCTCAATTGGGCGGAGCTCTGGCGTGTTGGGAGGGTTCTTGTCCTTGGGAACCACCTGCACGTTGTTGGCGGCGTACCACTCCATGGCCTTTTTACCGTAATGGCAAGATGCCAAATCCGGCCAAAACAGTACGGAACAACCGTGTTTCTTCAGGAAAGGCAGCAGACGTTTATTCAAACACTCTTTCACGTAAATTTCTTGGTTGACAGTCCCGGAAGCTATGAAAATGCTGCTTTTCAAGCCACAGGTACAGATGGCTTGCCAAACCAGATATTTCTTTGCGAACTTTGACAGTTTCGTGTGCTTGAAAATATCTGCTACCTTTCCCCTTCCTTTTGCCGTATAAAACTCCTGTCCCGGAAGCTGCTTGTAGTCGGCTTTGACGTAGGTTTCGTCGTCCATTACCACGCAGTCAAACTTCGTCAGCATCGTCGTGTACAGCCTCCGGGATCGCGCTTTGGCCGTCGTATTTTGTTTATCATCGCGATTTGGAGTCACTACCTTCTTGTAAGTCGATAGTCCGGCTCGTTTTTTGGCTCGATGCACGGTTGTAGACGATACACCCAGCTTATTTGCGGCATCTCGGAGAGATAGGTTAGGGTTTCGCTTGAAACTACCGGCAACTCTCTTTGTCGTCTCAGCGGCTTCCGGTTTTCGATTTCCCCCCGATCCAGACTTCCTGGCTGTCGACAAACGTTCCCCAAACACTTTAATTACATTTGTAACGGTTGATTTGGCAACTTTTAGCGATTTTGCCAACTTTGCGTGCGAGTAGCTCGGATTTTCGCGATGCGCGAGCAAAATTTTGATACGCTGCTCTTCTTGCTTGGACGGCATTTTGACAACTGAAGAGTGAATTCCAAAATCAAAATAGGAGCACCATTCTACACACACACACCTTCAAAATGAGGGGTTTTCAGGTTTTTTAAATGCAAAATTGAAAGAAATACGTCAAGTTGATATTGACCAAATTTTGACCGTATCGCCCTTTATTTTTGTATTGAATGTCTGATCCATCAGAAAAAAATGGATATTTCTCAGGTAGCTTTTTTTTAATGAAATTCACACAATTTGTTATAAACAGCCGAACGGCAACATGGTTATGTTTAGTGAATTCTGCGATTGCTATAAAGCTTGTAAACTTTAAATTTTGTGCTTCATCCTTATAATATATGGCAAAAGGATGGTTTGTGCATTGAGAGTTTGCCCATAGAAAACCTTGTATAGCGTCCTGAATAACAAAAGAGTAATTTTCAGAGAAGTCAGCAATTATAATGCAGTCAGTTGGTTCCAAATTAATTTTTAGTTGTTTTAAGTAGTTACCTTGTTGCTCTGTAATAAAATTATGCGGAGATAATTCGCTTAATTTTTCTAAAAATGTTTCCACAAACTCTTCTGCATCCATTCGCATTGAATTTAGATGACAACGATCTGTTTGCTTCCATTGCTTAAATTCTAAGGAATCGATATTTTCAAGAAAATTCATCAGGTCATTCTCCAGTGTCTGCGTACCCAGGCATTGATCACAGGCTTTCAACCAACATTTCTCTGTAGGATTTTCACATAGTATTTTAAAAAAACAAGTCATGATACGTTTTTAAATGGTTAGGAATTAGCTTCTTATCCTTAAGGGTTTTATATATAAATTTAACATTCTGATGATAAATGCATACGCAGACAGTATGCGTTCCACTTGAACCAGCCAGAATACAATTTTTTGGGCGGCTGCTGGAAAACATTGAAAACCCAATTTTAAAAGTACGATATTGCTCTTTGAAAATCAAATAAATTTCACGAAGGTTACATAAAAGTAACCTGCGCTGAACATGCACTTTTTCTTCTGCCATATTTTCAATAACGAAATCCCTTTTCCCAGGACATGCTCTGCTTATCTGGTCACTATTATAAAAGTCCCTAACTACAGTTAGAGTATCATCGCTCAAAGATAACATATTTACTCTGGTCTCCGGTGTGCTCATAAAACCTTTTTCAATCTGTAATTCCTTTGCACGTTGAGCAGTTCGTTGCGAAACACCGAATTCTCGCATAATTTTGTATGCAGGCCAGGATTTGGGGAGAGAAGTTAGAATCCTATATCGATCGTTTCTGTCAGATGTTTCATCAAATTTTGCATTCATCTGTTGAAGAATTTCCTGTCCGTCTCCGGGTTTCTGGGCAGCAGCGCTACCAATTGATTCAGCACTCGTTGATTCCAAAGAAAACAAAGATTCTGAAAACAAGATGGAAAAATATCACAATTAGTTAGGAACATTTTTATTTGTATAATGTAATACAGATTGTATTCGATTATTTGAAGTATGATAGGCAACTGCTCTACAAATTGAGCTACCAGGTCGGATTAGGTAAGATTATACGGAACTGATATTTTTTTAAATTTTCTGAATAATCGAGTACAACTTGTACAACGTAGCAAATCATGACGTCTGAATGAACAAAAAGACGAGATTATTCTACTTACCAACACTAGGAACAGCGTCAATTTCCGATGATCCAGCGGCATTGGGATCGATTATTACGAAACCACCATTATTGATGTTTGCTGGTGCGGCGAAATTGTTCACTCTAGATGGTCCGGCCACGGCGAAATTATTGGTGCCTGATGGTCCGGCAACGGCGAGATCATCAAGTTTCGATGGTTCAGAAACGGTGAGTTCTTGATTTCCACATTCTAGATTAACTGCACTTGGAGTTGCTGGCTCGTTTTTTTTCTTGATAAAGCGATGAAGTCTGCAATAGCAGGTATTACAAATGTAGGAACAGCTTTTATCCAATTCTCCTTTCCGCTGCATAATCATATAGTTTAGGAGTAAGTTTCCTGTGACTATTACTCCAAACATGGTAATTTGAGCATTCGTGCTTCATTGTATTAAACGTTTCTTCGGTAAGGTTTCAGTTCGGTTCACTCAAAAGGACCCTAAAGTGGAATAATTCAAAATATGAGTTAAGTTCAGTCGTGGTTTACGCTACAACTCAAATTTGGCATGAGTGCCTCTGCAATCCTTATGAGCACTCATGCTGAATTTGGACGCTAACGGACCATTGTGGTTCCAGTTATAGCGTAAACCATGGCTGAGTAAACCCTAGCAATGTTGGTCTCTGCTTTTAAACAATTTGAGGCTGATTTATAGTCCTTACATTTAATGGGGTCAGAATTGGACCAGCCTCCCCTACTTTTGATGGGTGCATTACTTCACAAATAAAACTAGAATTATAAACATTGTTATCATGAATTTATTAGGAATAAATTATTTTGAAGTGATGGAAAATGATGCTCATTCCATGTGTGTATCGGCAAACACTTGAAATTTTTAAAAAAATGGAACTCAAAAACAGCTAGATAATCATATCTAATTTTTTGATATGTTATGCAAAATTCTTTGAATTTTTATAAAAATAAATAGTCGATGTGGTCCAACATTTCAAAAATCATAAAAAAACGAATATTTTGACCATTTTAGCAAATTTGAGTGCATTAATTATTTTAACCAATATTTTTAATAAAAACTAGAAGTAGTAAGCTTTCTATTCATAAATAACATTCTCTGGTAACCCTATATCAAACATGGTCACCCTAAAAAAATATAAAAAATACGGGTCTAATTATTTTCGATGAAGAACATATCAAGCGATTTTGAGCAAAATCGGACAACTTTTTTTTTCAACTCTATTCTTTTCCTGTGCCGTGGAATCGCTGTATATATATGACTCATAATGCACAATTAAATGATTAAAAAAATGCATCTTGAATCGAAATTACAGCAAATTTGTTTAATTTCAATTTTTATCTGTCCAGATTTTGTCGCGCACAAGCCTTATTATCGGGATAGCAGCCAAATCGTACTTGCCTGCAGTAGCGTTTTGGAAGACATATACACATCGGATACTCACATATATACACACATACACACACACACACACACACACACACACACACACATGATTTTAAAAGAAGGGTTGATCGTGACATCTTGAATGGAGCATGTTTCAACGATAAAGGAATACCGGAAATAATCCCGTCAAGAGAGATTTGATTTATTTAAATAACGGATAGATTGTTTTTGTCATATTAGGCAGGAGATTCCATTGGAAAATTTATCGTGTTACAAATGTTACTATTATTAGTAGTGAAGGTTCCGAACATATCTTAATATTTCAAAAAACGTAAAAATTTCTATTTATTTAAATTACACTAATCTTTCACACAGAGAAATTATGAATAATACACTAGAAGTTATTCGTATTTGACATGCAGTGAGACATGTTAACTAAGATTTGATATCTCCCGTATCCGAATCATTCGCAACTCGACGAAAAGTGTGTGTGATTGAATTTATTTTATCGTCTTTTTCAACTCATTCTTTTGATCTAAAGGACGCTTGCATTTGTCGGTCTCAGGGTACCAACATTTACGTGAAATTTTGGTTATGTGTAACTTACAAATGTCATGGCTGGTCGGCACTTAGGCAAATTTTAAACCAACTAAAACTATTAGTTTGCAAAAAAAAAACAAAATATTCTTCCAGTGCAAACCCGGTTTCAGCCCACTGTCAAACCACCTTCCAAAATCCACCCATTCATCTCGGACCAAGGTCCCGCAAGCCTTCCGGTATCCTTTTCCAGTGGACGAGAAATGCACACAAATCGGGCCCATTTGCCGCGCGAGGTCGTTTTTCTGCACTGGAGATTGCTGCACCAACCGCGTCGTCGACGACGACGACGAAAACGACGTGGGCCTTGAGGAGGGAGCACAAGGATGAGAAAACGGCTGCCCGGTCCATCTGTGCATATGCAGGTACATCCACTCCCATAAACACACGCAGCTTCACAGAAAAAGGATTCGTTCGGAGCCGCTGCGTCCTGTCTCTGTTGACCACTCCATCTCAGCATCGGCAGCGGCTGGGCCCGGGCAGCTTTCCGTGAAAAGCGAAGAGGCCACCGCATGATATCTGATGATTTCTGTGCCTGCTGGCACCTTGTGTTTTTCCCGAGTTGCTGTTGCATTCCATGGCCAAGGTGGATCTATGTATGTGTATCCATGGCAATCGCGGACGCGAGGAATTTTATGTAGACGGACCATCATCGATGGGCTCCGAACTCCGGATGTGAACACGGTTGCATGGTGGATTTTTGGAATTGAAGGCTTTCCGTTCTGTTGTTAGCTGGTAGGTAGTTGAAATCGTCTTTTTCGCGGTGCAATCGATGCACTCTCTGGTCTTGTCTTTCCCATCACTGGGGTAAGCGAGCGTAAAACTGAAGAGAAGCCAAAAATTGCAGCGAAAGGGAAAAGGTACGGGGTTCTTTGTGCATCGTGAGTTTGGTTCAATATTTATTTATCCGGAAGCTTGGCTGTTTCCAGTGTGTTGATGCCTTTCTGGGGGATACTGGGAGCTTAACGATGGATGTAGGTGTCTTGTAAGGGTGTGTATTTTCAAGCTGGTTCAACACAATTTAGAAAATTGAGACGATATCATGGACCAAGCGTAGGGAATCCCAAAGTGAGACTATTTTACATTTACATTTACATTCTTTATCAACATAACTACAAACAACAACAAAGAAACTTGAATTTGAACTCTTAACTCTGGCAACGCAAATTTATTGTCTATTTTGTAAATAGTTATCTTACCTTTAAATCTAATGTTGTACCATTGACCCTGAAAAAAAATATAAATTAATTTTAAATATTACTAATTGCATTGAAAAAATTTACTAAAGTTCGAAACGCACCAATGTAATTATGATTATTTTTTTTGGCAACCCTGCTGCGAGAAATGTCATGCAGAGATGCCAGATATACAGAGATGTCTGTATTTATACAGACATTTGATCATGCATACAGACCTCATACAGATTACAGACATTTCGATAAAATTACAGATTTTTACAGGCATTAATATTCATCAATAAGATAAAAATGATTTTGAAACGATTTTATTGTCCGTATTAACATGGCTTGTTTTATTTGTTGACTTTAAGCATTCAATATTTATAAAAAGTATCTCAGAAAACTTTTTAACTTCTCATATGTTTCAAGGCTGGAATATGGATTTCCGGAAAAACTGATGCGGTTGATCAAAGCAACGATGGATCGAGTGATGTGTGCCGTCCGAGCTTCGGGGACGTGCTCGAGTCTCTTCGAATCTCGGAGAGGGTTACGCAAGGTGATGGATTGTCGTATTTGTTGTTTAACATTGCACTGGAGGGTGTGATTCGAAGAGCTGGGATAGACACGAGCGGCACGATCTTCAGGAAGTCTGTCCAACTATTTGGCTTCGCCGACGACGTTGATATTATAGCACGTAACTTGGAGACGATGGCGGAAACGTACACCAGACTTAAAGCTGAAGCTAGTAAGATTGGGCTTGTGATTAATGCGTTGAAAACAAAATACCTGGGAAGGGAAGAGGCTCACGAGAAGACAATGTTAGCCTCCTACCACGAGTTCAGATCGATGGTGATGAAATCGAGGTAATAGACGAATTCGTGTATTTGGGCTCATTGGTTACCGCCGATAACGACACCAGCAGAGAAATACAAAGGCACATTATGGCTGGCAATCGCGCCTACTCTGGACTCCGAAGGACGCTAAGATCGAACAAAGTTCGCCGAACCACAAAGTTGACCATCTACAAGACATTAATTAGACCGGTAGTTCTCTACGGCCACGAAACATGGACATTGCTAGTGGAGGACCAACACGCCCTTGGAGTCTTTGAACGGAAGGTGCTGCGTACGATCTAGCGGATAAAGAAGACCCGAATTTCAACATAAGGATGCAAACATGCGGAAAATCAAAATATATAGCCCCAAGATGCTGCATAAGGTACATCACATTTACACGGACCAAGATCAATGCCCAAGACCAAAACCGCAACATACAATAATAACAAACTAAAATACTTGCAACTCAAGAATGCAAGTGGGCGAAAACTACCACAAAAACCAAGTACAACCAAATTCCAAACTCTAGGAATAGAATCTCAATCTGCCTAAGGTCACACACGGACAAAGACTGAAAGCCACAAAACTGTGGCAAGTAATTATATTCCCCAAACCAAGAAAAACTAATGTAACACGGCTTATCTCATCGAAGAACGCAAAAAAAAAATCAGAAAACTCCAAGCACCGTATCCACGACCACTAATATCTAGGCGCTAAAATATGAATATAACTGGTAAGGAGTGTATCGAATATAAGCTATCCACATACATTTGCGTTGTACGCATGTATTTGTGATGGTTTTTTATGCTCTGAATACTGCATGCTGTGCGTTTGACTGTCAGCTTTCTTTTGTTTACTTCTTTGTGCGGTTCAAATTCTGCGTTTTCAAAATGTCGCGTATTGAAAAGGAAGTGAAAATAAAGGTTCTGGACACTTGGCTAAGTGAGAAGGGTATTACTATGCGAAAATTGGCGAAGCGGTTTGGAATTCATCATGCGAGTGTTAAAACCATCATTAATAAGTTTGGGGAACACTATTCTTTGGATGAGCTACCAGGAAGAGGCAGAAAACCCGGTTCCTCCAACCCGAAACTGGAGCAGAAAGTGGTATCTCTAATCATGAAGAACAAATCAATGTCAATACGTGATTTGGCCAAAAAAGCAGGAACGAGTGTCGGAATGATCCAGCGTATCAAGAGGCGAAACCACCTGAAGACCTACAAGAAGCAGAAAATCTCGAAACAAAGTGCAGAACAGAAGAAGCGAGCAGCAACAAGGGCCCGGAAATTGTATTCGCGTCTTTTGCAGCGTCCGGATGCATGCGTTTTGATGGACGATGAGACCTATGTAAAGGAGGACGCAAAAACGCTTCCAGGTCCACAATACTTTACTGCCGTCGTTGGGTAGGATGTGAGCGATGCGGATAGGTCGATTCAAGTGGAAAAATTCGGTCGAAAGGTACTGGTATGGCAAGCAATATGTTCCTGTGGTTTGAAGTCAACCATTTTTTACACTACCGGAACTATAAATGCGGAAATCTATCGATCTGAGTGTCTTCAGAAGAGATTGTTGCCTTTATATAAGAAGCATAGTACACCTCCACTGTTTTGGCCGGATTTAGCGTCGGCTCACTATGCCAAAACCACTCTCAATTGGCTTGCGGAAAAGGGTATAGATTTCGTTGAGAAAAATATCAATCCACCAAATTGCCCTCAGCTTCGACCCATCGAACGTTACTGGGCAATCGTGAAGAGGGTCTTCAAGAAGACTGGTAAGGCAGCTGGGAACATGCAGGAGTTCAAAAAAATTTGGGCTCAAGCGTCCAAAAAATGCGATACAACACTTGTCCGGAACTTGATGAAGAGCATTCGATCCAAAGTTCGAAAATTCGTGAAGGAATAACTTAAATTTCATCCGGTCTTCATTATGTTCAAGTTTAACCTCGTACAATAAAGGATCAATTTTTTGTATGAATAAAATATCGGTTTTCAACATAATTTGAAAGAAAGTTTGTGGATAGCTGCTTATTTTCGATACACTCCTTATAAAGCTATGTCCATTTAGAATCCGGAAAAATAAAATCATCTGTATCTCGGTAACAGATTGACGTACAAATAGGTTTAATACATCAAAGCAAAGGTAAAATTCGCAATGTCTTCTTTATTCCTCCCATCAAACGCTGCACACCTCCGGAGTCAACTTCCTTGGCACATTTGTTCCACATTTTGGTCATCTGAGTCGCGTCCCGAGCCGTTTTTCCGCTTTTCTTAAGCTTCCGCTTCATTATTGCCCAAAATCTCTCGATGGGCTGGAACTGCGGGCAGTTGGGTGGATTTATGTTTTTATCGACGAAATCTACGTTATTATCGCGGTACCACTGGATGACTTCCCGGCTGTAGTGGCAACTCGCCAAATCTGGCCAAAACTTCACGGGACCTTTATGGGCTTTAATGAAAGGTAGTACGCGGTTTTTGAGGCATTCTTCCTCGTACAGCTTCGAGTCCATCGTCTTATTCGTCACGAACACTTTGGTCTTTGCTCCGCAGCTGCATATCCCTTGCCAAATCATCAGTTTTTTGGCAAATTTGTCCATAAAAGCAAACTTAAACTTCGCAGGAACATCTCCTCGTGCCGTCGCCATGTAGAATTTTTGGCCAGGAAGCTGTCCGAAAGCCATTTTGACGTAGGTTTCATCGTCGATGAGCAGGCATCCTTGGTACTTCGTCAAAACCTGCTGGTACAATTTCCGAGCTCGAGTTTTGGTGACGAAACTTTGCTTCAACGTTCTGTTTGGTTGCTTGCTGGCTCGATAAGAACGATATCCTGCTCGCAAACGAATTCTTCGAACGGTACTACGAGCAGCAGCGTATTTTTGTGCGATTTCATTATCTGATAGTCCAGGGTTTGCTCTGACGGTTCTCAACACCTTCTGGTTCAGCTTGCGGTCATATGTTCCACTACGACGCTTACCTTGAGGCACTCGATCCACGCTCTTTCGCTCCCTGAAACGTTTGAGCACATCATACACGGTTGATTTGGCGATTTTCAACGTTTTTGCGATTTTTATTGCGGACCACGTTGGATTATCAACTTGGGTGTGCAGATTTTTTTCTCTCCTCTCGGCTTCCATCTGGAATAACTTTTGACTCACTGCACGAAACACCGTGAAATTTATAACACAGAAAGTGGTCGCCTAGATAAACAAACCGCTGTAAGAGAATTTTTGCATCGGTTACTTTCCGTGCCACTGCAACACAATAAGTGATTCCGTATTCTAACTGGACAGAACTTTATACGGCAAGGGACAGCCAAGAAATGCTTTTACTGTCGAAATTACTTACCTTGCATGCAGCTGAAAAGAAGGGCAACCAACAGACGGTTTTGTAACGTTAGTAACTTCTGCCTATGTAATCTAAATGAGGTTGTCAGTTTTTCTTGTGGAATAATATTCAGTTCGATTATTCTGTAAGGAAATCTGACATGTCACTGTACTGGAGAAGTTGTTCAAATTTCTTCGGTAGAAATGGTAAAAATTTCTTCAGGTCTTTACTTTCCAGCTGCATACTAGGCTTAACCATGAATGGATCAAAGCAACAGCCAGTGGTGATGAATGTAAAAGAATAAAAGCTGTAACAAACAGTCACTTTAGTTTTTCCACTCCTAGAATAAAGAATTATTATTAAAACATCAAGCTTTCATTGTTTGGAAGAACACAACGTTTTTCAACAGCTCTATAATAATGTCGCGCAACGCATCAAATTAAGAATGTAATTACGAAACAATTGAAAATCGTGTGAACGTGATAAAGAAATTAACGTATAGCACTGAGAAAAAAGATAAGTAAACGCAAACGTATTATAGTTTCATTCTACCGGAATTTCACGTTGAATTGGGCACAAACATCATATTAGTTTGATTTGACTACTTATGGTGGTTAAAACAAACTAAAATTTTGAGTAATTGTTTCGGGAACTAAGCAATTCAGTTCAACTGACATCCGTTTGAATTTACCATTATGTTGGTTTTTTCGTTAACGAAAACAAACAGATTTGTTGGTTGATTCCACCAACGCTTATGGTTTGTTTTAAACAAATTTTAGTATGATTCAAACTGAACTGCTGTTGGAAACAAACAAACGAAAACGGTTGAAACAACAAACATTTCCGTTTACAATCACCTACAGTTTTTCTGTAATTTGAAGAACATTTATTTTAATAAAATGCTAACAAACATTAGAAAGGTGCACATTTACATTTATAGACTTCTCTCAGTCTAAGAGAAATCTAAAAATGTTAATGCGCGCCTTTCTATTTTCAGGTTTTTTCAAAGGAAAATTGTGTTTATTGTAACATTTTTAATTACTGTTTAATATAATTATTAAATAACATATAATTTGCTAAATGTACCTGGATGTCGTTGATCCGGGAGTTTGGGTATTTGCGGGCTTCATCTTCGCAATAGAACTGATGGGAAAAAAATGTATTATTAATGGGCTCAACGATTGCTTTTTTGTAACGATTTCTGGAGGAACCAGATGGTATGGCTTTCGAGCCATTACTTTTTATTGGATTGATTACGGTATAATAACAGTAAATTGAGTTATTACGAATGAAGGAACAATCAAAGTTGAACAACGTTTTAACGGAAGTTTAAGAGTAAACACCGAGTACATGGTTGATAAATTTACCTCATCTATGATTAAAACATTCACCTAAATGGATAAATATACACTCAAGTCTTTTTTTACACGGGGGATACGTACCCCCGTGTAATAAACCGTGCAAAAAAAACCGCGTTATTTCGAAAATCGCCGTAAAAAAACCGCGTTATTTCAAAAATCGTCGTAAAAAAAGACCGCGTTATTTCAAAAATCGTCGTAAAAGAACAGTTTTATTTAAAAAAAACGTCGGAAAAAACCGTCTTATATCGAAAAACATTGTAATATCTAATAACTGTGAAGGTGCATATGCATTGTTTCAACGCATACTAGAAAAATCGATAAATTTACAATTAAATGTATTGTAACTATACAATAGAATCAATTAATATTATTGTTCATGACAATAATATGCCGATATGAGATATTGTTAATGTACATTGAGACATTGACAATAGAATAAGGGGATAGTTATGTATCTTAATTATGTACAACATCATTTTTTCACGAAAAAATCTGAGTCAATTACTATTGATTGTATTGTTTCACAATTGTCGAAAATTCTCACATGTAGGGTGAATAGTAGATCTATTGTAATGACAATATACATTTTTCATTCATCCAATACGTGAACAATAAAATTCATGTTCGACAAGAGATTTAAATGTTATTTTATATTATTGTCTTGTCTTTGTATGGTTATTTTTGTCCGGGTATTGCATTGTTAAAAGACAAAAATCGCGGTTATCATTAATTTATAGCTAAAACAGGATGACAATTATCCGTTTTTATCAGCATTTATGTATTTAACTTTCCATACCTCGATATTGAAGGGACCATCGAGATAGGGAGAGATCGACATTCAGAACAGAAATTGACTAACCTGCTAGAACGATCCTAGAAGCATTTCGCGTTGCAAAAGTTTTTTCCAAACACAGGTGAATTTGGGTTTTCGCCGTTTTTTCATCGACAGATGGAAAGTTATTTGCTCACAAATATTTTCAAAGGACTACAGACATACAGAATCATCAAGATAGAGAGAATATCGAGATAAAGAGACTCTCATATATACCAGAGACTATGTTATTAAGAGACGCGCGGAGAGAATGAAAGTTATTTTGGTTACACGGCCAATTGAGATATTTTGTCTGTAGGTTTTGGCAACCCCAAATTTTGTGTTTACTTCGAGTGACTTTCACAACTTGCGTGAATTTTGTCTGCTGCAGCGTAACGATAAACGATTCCATTATTGTCAATGACAGTCGTGTGCATTTAATTTCAGAACTTTTTTCTATGTGACTAATTCTCCTTTCCACACACACACCTAAAAATAATTACTACCGAGTTGAGAAAAATATGATAACAAAACCAAATCTCTAGAGAACTCATTATTGTGGAGAACTGTATAGTTTAACCAGTTTTAAGAACTGAAAGCTCTCACGATAAAAAAGAAAACTTCTAAGAAGAAGCCATATGGAGGGGGTGGACCGGTTCCCGGTTTCAATCGCGTTTACTCAGCCAATTAAAAATTGAATTTTGGATAATATTTTATTTACGTGTGCATCCAAAATAAGAAGGCAAGATTGTAATATTGATGAGTGCGAGCTTTTTAGTGTAATAACTGTAACGATGATTCAAAGGCGGAGATTATTATCTTCCATTGAATTCCAACTACTTTTTTGTTATCTTGACAGATACGTATTTCGTCTACAATGTGCAGACCCCTTCAGTGTCGTACTAATGTTCGACCTAACATTAGTACGACACTAAAGAGGTCTGCCCATTGTACAGGAAGTCGCCATCTTGGTTTCCAAAATGGCATCAGGCATCGATTTCCGGTCTCTAAACGTCGTGTTCGTTCCGAGAATATCCATATTTTACAATTTTTTACCATTTTTTCACAAACCGGGACTCCCCATCTTCGACACCAAAGTGGCGCCGCACATCGATTTCCGACCTTTACACGCCGTCCCTTCCGAAAAACCCATATTGTAGAGTGTTAGACATTTTTTCATAAACAGGAAGTCCCCATCTTGATTCCCAAATTGGGTTGGCAACCAATTCCCGCCGCTACACGTTGCCCCCCTTCCAAAAAATAGGGGGGGGATATTCGGGGGTTTTTCACAAACCGGGAGTCGCTATCTTGCTTTTCACAATGGGGTTTGACGTTGCGCAATATGTGAAAAAGTCCCCCCCCAGCCACCCATTGAAGGCGTAGGTTAACTGAACACCGAGGAAAACAATTTTTTTCCGGCACACCCAAGATCCCAAAAAATTTTTTTCGTTTTTTTTAATTTTTCATGTTATATACATTAGGCTGGGACAAAATTTAAATTCCAGTTCCCTTTTGATTTTTGGGAACCTTTAGGGTCCTATAATAACTGTGCAAAATTTCAGCTCGATCGGTGAAACTATATTTTAGCGCTCGCGGTTTTAATTTTCCATAGGATTTTCTATGGGGAAACTTACTTTTTCAAAGAAAAATCTGGTGAGGTGACCCGTTGTCCTCTAAAAATAATTCAATCTAATCAATCTCTGGGAAATCTTCCAAGAAAACTTTTCTTCGAATACCGCAAAGCAATTCGACGCTTGTGGAAAAAGTTATTTAGCTAATACTGATTGCTATCCAAACGAACGGCTCATTGGATTGTTTTTTCTAACAACACTGCCGCCTGCAGCAACCGAAAACCAACCACGTGTTATGGGCGTTCACTCAACATGGAGGAAAGCCCAAATCTTTCGCATAGAAAAGTTTGACAGTTTGACACCGTTTAAAAACGTTCGAATTAAAAACGTTGGTTGGAAGAATTTGGAAGAGTTAACAGCAAAACAATGTTTGCGACCAAAAGCGTCGATTTGGTTGGCCCAGTTTTGAACGCGACTTAAAAGTTTTGTTATATGGAGTTCTTTTTAAAAAAGGTTCTACACCAATTGATCGCTACGAAAAGACTAACTTTATTGAGCCTAGCTAAGTAACACCTAACCGATGAACGCTTGCTGACTCTGCTGTCTCAGCACCTCGTGCGATGGGTACCAAGTCCGATCGATCGACCCATCGATCGGTGGATGAATTCTGCTGACTCTGTCGATTGCCGTGCTGGAATGTGTCGAGCCCCGGTTGGCAACGTCGTTAACTCGCTCAGAGAAAAAAAAAACCAAAAAAAAAGAAAGAAGTTCGGGGTGTGTTTTATTATAATTAATTAAAGCATTATGCCATCCCAGAGTGCATCAAAACAGTGGTTATAAAGTAAAACAATATTGTTTACACGACAAAATGCGTAGAAAAGGTGCAAATGAGTGCAAATGAAAAAAGGCGGAGCAAAGCGAAGACTTTTTGAAAACAGTCCGCTCCTTGTGCTGTGCCATGCGGGGAAAGTGGGAATCAGAATGAAATGTGGCCCTTGCTTTTTTCGAAGTTGAAATCCACGAAAGAGTAAAGATGGTTGCCGCTTTGAATAAGCGATGATCAACGATGATAAAGTTCCTGCCAGAACTAGTAAGATCAGCGACGACCATTCGACTCTTTCGGACTTTGTTACTAAGGCTTAAAGGGTTTTTTTTGTGATCAACATCTCCACCGATTTTATCGGTGAAAACACGGAAAATTGGGAATCTAATTAAGAATATTTAAGAGGTAAGCAAGTTATGGTGAACCACCGAACAATCAAGCCGATAAAGTATTGGATTCTGAGTAGCGGCATATTGATTGACATACGTTTTTTTTTTTTTAAGTCAGACTTGTATTACCAACCAATATTTTGCATTATAATGTTTAGAGTAAATTGTCTGAAACAGAGTTTTCTTCGTTATTTTTCGAGCATATCTCATTTTGCAGAGCTTCAGTTCCAGCCTACAATTTAGTACAAAAACATATCCATTGCGTATAAATGACCCATGCGGCCGTTAAAAATGTTTCGTCCACTTTACCGGAAACGTGTGCCAAGTATCATCCAAATCGAAGACTCTAAGCACAAGATATCGGCTTTCCTCCTCGTGAGTGAACGCCCCATACCACGTGGTTGCTTTTGCGCAAACAGCAGCAGGTCATGCTGCAGGCGGCAGTGTTGTTAGAAAAAACAATCCAATGAGCCGTTCGTTTGGATAGCAATCAGTATTAGCTAAATAACTTTTTCCACAAGCGTCGAATTGCTTTGCGGTATTGGAAGAAAAGTATTCTTGGAAGATTTCCCAGAGATTGATCAGATTGAATTATTTTTAGAGGACAACGGGTCACCTCACCAGATTTTTCTTTGAAAAATAAGTTTCCCCATAGAAAAATCTATGGAAAATTAAAACCGCGAGCGCTAAAATATACTTTCACCGATCGAGCTGAAACTTTGCACAGGCTAAATGTAAATCCTCAGAAAACACTTAGGCTTTTTTGGCTCTTTAACCGCGTTATTTCAAAAATCGTCGTAAAAAAAAAACGCGTTGTTTCGAAAATCGTCGTAAATAAAACCGCGTTGTTTCAAAAATCGTCGTAAAAAAAACCTAGGTACAACGGTAATGCATGCATCTTACCTCAGAACAAGACTATAACAGAACAACACTAATTTTTTATTTTAAATTTTCACCTGCGATGAAAACATCCTTGACAATGTACGTTTGGATATTGTTGAGTGACAGCGTCAGAGCATGCAGCGGGACCGGATGACGGAAAATGAAATAACCCAAAAAAAATAGTTTGTTTCAAACTAAATTTTTAGTTATTTTTTCTCCAAACAAAATATCAGTTTGATTTAACCGCTGCTTTGGTTGAATAAGTTTAACATTTCAATTTGTTTCCATGAGTCAACGCAGCCTGTGTTTTGGTAATAATAAACCCCATCCAAGGTAGAAACAACAAAAATATTAGTTTAGAACAACCATAATTTGTGTTGTCATATCTTTCAGTAGAAACAACCAACCTACCTGTTTGCTTCAAAACAAAATAGTTGGTTTAAAACAACAAAACGGATTTTTAAAACCACTAGTTTTTTAGTTTGGATGTCAACAAACAAGTTTGTTGTTTCAAACGGGACTATTTTTTCTCCGTGAGGTACTCTACGAGTATGTCGTGCAGTTTCTATACCTTCACTGTTTTATCAACCAGCTTCCCAATACATTGTTCTGGACAGGCGAACGATCGGCGAGTTGTGCCAAAGCTAGGTAGCGCGCTTGCTACGGGTGTTAGTTCACGGTGAAAAAACTCACGTGAAAATGAAATGGGAATCCCTGTCTCTATTACCGGTGTCACGGGTGAAGTGAGAACCGTAATAAGGTCCAGAAGAAATAATCATCAAATCATTCTAATTTCACTGCTGGAAGTTACTCACCGCCAGGGGTGCGAATTTTCAGCAATTCAATGTGAAAGAGAGAATACATTTTTTTCAGTGCAAGAATATCGAAACTGACGTGATGAAAATGAACCATCAACACAGCCAAAGCTCCAGAGCCACCTGTATCATTTTCATACCGGCACTAAAAACAACGAATGCTGCTGTGAGACAGCTTGAGGATAACTCATGAACCATGTTTATGTTTTCACAGAAGCTTTGCGAAAGCTTCATTCATTCCGTGCCATCTGTCACACACATTCCATTCATTGAGACAAACGAATCAGTCCGATCAGTATTAAACCAAGTGGGTGAAATTTTCAAAAGCGATTGTGACGAACAAAATTAGTATTAAATGTATACGCTATGGACCCTGACCCATCCCAGCCAAGAAAAAAAAGTGTCTAGGAAGCGGACTAGTGATCAGACACTCACCCAAATTGCCGGTCAATACGCCCTCAGGGATGGACCGAAAGCCAGGTGCGCAATTGACTCTCGCAGCAAATGCACCTACGAGCAGGCTACTTATGATCAGGCAACGCAATTCGTCATTTTCGCTCAAAGCATCCGAAACGAGCAGTGGAAGTAGTTTTGCTGGACGAAAATGGTACACTTGTCAAGAAAAATTCCTATGAACGAGCAGTTGTTCATTGATTCGCTGATCAAGGACATTGCGATGAACAACATGTCCTTAAAAAGTATCGAGCAGCAAACAAATGACGCTATTGCCTCCGCTCTGGGTTCAACAATCAACCCGGCGAATATTAAGAAACTCTTACGTCGAAAATGATACAAAAACAAAAATGATTTACGGAATCAGTTTTTACGAAAGATAATAATTAAAAATGTACAAAAGTAAACTTTTATGTATTTACATTATCATAATCAACTTCTTCTTCTTTCTTAGCATTTCAAGCAATTAGCTTATTGCTTGCTTTCAACTTAGTGTTCTAAATGCACTTCCACAGTTATTGAGGGTTATTCCGAGAGTCGAAGTGACTTTTGTCACTTGGTGAAGTGAGAATGGTGAAATTTCTCACTTCACCAAGTTACAAACGTCACTTTGACTCTCAGAATAACCCTCTTACATTAAGAGCTTTCGATGCCAAGTACCATTTTTGCACTAGTATGATTGGGTGGCAAGTACAATCATACCCTATGCCCAGGAGTCGAGAAATTTTCCTTAATGAAATATTCCTAGACCAGACCGGGAATCGAACCCAGCCTCCTCCAGCATGGTGTTGCTTCTTAGCTGCGCCTTTACCGACTGAGCCAAGGGAGGACCCATCAATCATCATCCAAATCTATTCTTAGCAATATGAATTCTTTCCTATTAATTACGGCATACATTCTTCGATGGAACTGCACGTTGTGTTCAATCTGTTTGAAATAGTCGTGCAAAATAACTTGTTTCTAAATAATATCTAAGTCACTTGAAACAAATGCTTTTAGCATAACACACAGCTCTGCTACTCTCTCTCAGTCATTCATTTCTGAACTGAAAAAACATTTCTATCAGTTTCAGTGAATCCTTCTGAAATTGAAAATGACTTCTGAACTGGGTAATGAACTCTAAAAGCTCCTGGATTTAATATCAAAACAGCTTGGACAACGTTGAATGAACTAGCGAAAAAGCTTCCTGTACAGAGTCGGGTTTAAACATTCAGAAGCTCTCGCATAGAGTGAATGTGACTGCCACACTGAAGTAAATTTCCACAGATTTCATCAAGTGAAAACGAAAAATCGCACCACACCACACCAGTCACCGCAGATCTTTCTGAATCGAAATAGAGACAAGTGTCCATTCTCATCGTAGAAGCCATCAAGAAGATGCCACCACTCAAACTAGCAGCAAAGTTCAAGGTCATTTTTGCGATACCAAAGAACTTTAAACCCTTCCTAGCACCTCCATCAAAACTTGCCACGCAACATTGTAAGGTAATTAAGCTATAAAATAAGCTTCTTCATAGTATTAATTGCTCTATCTGAACAATTAAATTCTAGCAAAAACAACTCGTATAAAAAAACTCAACACACTTTTGTACCGTTCACTTTCTGCAATGTGCACCTCAATGCACACGCATCCCATAAAAAAGGCTCAACAACATTTATTGTTCTGTGCGAATGGGTCTCTTCATTCCCCTCTCTCTCTCTCTCTCTGATGGAGTCCAACCGAGCAAGATAGGGAGATAACCCATTACGACAGGAAAGCCACTCGCTGAATGGTGTCGAGTGGTGGGATAATTAATACTGACATGAAATGAGCTTCCTCGCATAGTTCAACGTTTCTTCGTGCTTCTCCCGAAGTAGATACGAATTATCCCCATGTCCAATAATGCAAAAAAAAAAAGAAGTGTGGATTATGATGTGTTACTGTTCGAAGGGATAAGCATCTTGTTCGGAGGTCCGGTTTAACATGTGTTCCTGTCTTTTCCACACGTACGAAACGACCGAGGAGTGCGTAAAACCGGTAGCCGTATATGCATGTCAAGTAGATGTTACGTCACTTGTCGGTCGGAAGAACGACGTCAACCACAATGAAGGGAGCGTCTTGATGTTGCTCACTTCAAAACACAAACCTGTTGATCGGAATCCAACGGAGGAGAGAGCTCCGACTCGAGAAATGCCTCACATACTTTCGGCTCCATGAACATTCTTCGCATTTACCAAATGCAATAAGAAAACCGGACGGGATGAGAAGGAAATCGTCTCTCGTTCAGGATGTTGATTCGGAAAGCATCTTCTCCGTTTCTGACTGTAGTGAACGACGACGACGACGACGAGGATGATTCTGCAACAGATGGTACACAAGAATCTGGTGGGAAGAGATTCAGACTAGACGACCGCCAGACAGAAGGATAGCTTTACTGCGGTGCTGCCCCCCTTTCGGAGTGAAAGTATGAGGGTGTTATCTTTACAATTCTTGTGTGTAGCACTTCTGGCACGTGGCAATCTGGAGAAATGAAAACGAGCGATGAATTTATGGTTTAGCACTAGGCAATTCAAGTCAGTGTGCCAAGTAGAAATGTAGTCTTCAACCATTCAGTTCCTCGTTGAAAAAAAGAGCAAGTTTTCCCCCACCAACCCCCAGCCGGCCTGTGCTGGTTCTGGCTCAATGAAGTGTTTAATCAATTTGCTGTGGTCTCAGTAGGGGGAAACGCAGCAAACCTGGGGGAAACGAACCAACGCAACGAAATGGAATGAATTGCCACACCGAGTAGGCCCTGCTGGGCAGTCAGTCAGTTGAGAGCTTGTAGTAAATGTCAAAAAACGTGCCTCGTGGTATAAGTATTCATAACGCGCATTATTTATATACTCATTATCATCGCCAAGCTATTAATCGGCGCTTTGGATGGAAGAGCTGGGAGCTGGGTAGGCTTCTCAATCATGGTCAGCTGGATACCGGTGCAATTCACCAACGCTGTAAATATTATTTCCAATACAATATGATACAGAGAAAAGAGCGAACCCATCGAAATGCATATTTGTATATCAAACGAACCATTTAAAATTACAATAAAGACTATTAAAAGGCAATTAACAATATTATCAGACCATAGAATAGTTAGTGAAGGCACTGAATTACCAAGCTGTAGGTATAGATTTTACGACATGAGCAGAAGTCACTTGCATAGGCTCGCAGTCTGCGAAAAAGCCAACAATTTTCGAGTCGTATTCAATGTGCTGATGATGATGATGATGATGGTCCCGCCACTTACCCCTACAAAGGTTTGAGCTAGACGATTTATCTATTAGATAATTTATTTAAAAACAATTCAACTAGTTATACAAAACAAAAAACGAACTGATTTCATCTACAGATATAAACTTCTTTCAAAACTGTTCATTTGCTTTAGAGCGATATAACTATGAAAAGCTATTGATGTCAACCACAAATGTTCGCTAGTATTCCCAGCGATCAGGAAATCCTATTAAAATGCAAATCACAGAATCCCGCATAAGGACATTATCAAAAGACAAGCCAATATCCAATCCTGCCCGCTACAGGTTCCAACACTGATGGAACCGCCACCTTAGTTTTGGGCTGACCACGGATATCCCCAATCAGGGAAATCGAGAAAATTTCCAAACCGAAAAATCCTGGACCGGCCCTAGTGAAACTTTTACTTTCAACCACGACAGAATTGACAAGGAATTCCCCGACAATCAGCCAGTCAATCCACTACTATTTCATGGCATCTTCTCACAATTTTTTTGATAAATACGAAAAGAAGTCATTTATGAGCGAGATAAGGCGCTATAACCTTGGCAAATTATTGCCAGACTTTTGGTTCAAATGCCAAAAGTCCACCCACAGGCAAAAGGAGCATAAACTAATCTTTCTAGCATCTATGCTCCCAACGATAAAATACAAATTATCACATTATTTAACTCTATATGGAGGCGTTCGGTACGGGAGGTCCACGCTTTCTTCCTTCCCTTGATTCGGAGTAGTAGAGCGATTTCAGACACTCTTTCTGGAATCGCTCTATTTCTTGGAATCCTCTCTGCGGCACACACTACGCAGTTGGCCTGGCCGATGACAAGAAAAATGATGCATTCCAGAAGACGTCATTTTCCAGGATGCTTTCAAGAATTGGCTGCGTTAGTGTGAGATTAGATTAGATTAGATTAGAAATACGAAAAGAAGTCATTGATACCTAATAACACACGCGAGGCTCAAACGTTTGAAGACTACACAAAAAATAAAAACTACTTTAAATTACAATAACAAATAATAAGTTTAAATCCATCATCATCATCGAGGCGAAAAGTATAGTTTGTTTGTGCCCCATGACAAATAAAACAAGATTTAACTATAAACCATACAAAAATATCCGTTGTAATAACATCGTCAAGATACAAAATTAGAAAAGAGTAAAAAGTTAACAGAGTAGCTGATCAAAAGGCAGTTTTGATGTGTGAAATACATTGTCTGTTAAAATCTGTTAGTGTTGCTGCACGTTTGATGTGTATAGGCATCGAATTCGAAACATTTATACCTTTAAAAAACAACGAATTTTGTGAAGCTCCGTACAAAAATATCGTGTTCTAACATCATCAGCGTTTTTAGTGTTATATCTATGAATATCACTTCCTCTTTCAATTGGATTACACGAATATCGAGGCAGCAAACCGTTAATTAAGGTCTGTATCCACATTAATCCGGACACCTTCAAATCATTGTAACTTTTGAAATATTGCACGTAGGAATGAAAAATTTCACTGTGGTATAGCTGAGAGTCTATGATGAAAAAGACTATCATTGATGTTTACATTTCATGTTTAGTATTCAAGACGGCGACGAAAGAAAAACAAGTGCGCGAGCGAATTTTGTACGGGCGTACGGCAAATCCTGACTTGTCAATACGGGACCTTGCAAAAACATTGGATTTGCCTAAATCTACAGTCCACGATGTGCTCAAATCATTTTCGGAACGTTTGACGGTGGAGAGGAAACCGAGAAGTGACAAAAACATCGGACGCGCTGATTTTGTCATGAACTGAAAGGTGAAAAGGATATTAACGAAAAACCCAAATCTCTCCATTCGAACGGTGGCTCGTAAAATAGGGATGTCGCCTGGTTTTGTCCAAAAATTAAAACAACGTTTGGGACTTAAGTCGTATGAAGTAAAAACAGTTCCAAATCGCAACGACAAACCGAACTTGGCAGCAAAATCACGGGCTCGACGTTTGTACTGCGAATATTTGGCGAAGTTTTCATGCATTGTAATGGACGATGAAACTTATGTCCTGGAGGATTTCACGCAGCTGGCAGGCTTTTTATTCTGCTATGGCCAGAAATGCTACAGATGAGCATTTCAGAACGAAGAAGGCATCGAAATTTCCCAAAATAATACCTTGTGTGGCAAGCAATTTGCACGTGTGGCAAAAAGCGTAAATCTTTCGTCACTACACAGATCAACAAGGAGATCTATCAGAAAGAGTGTATGCAGAAGCGATTGCAACCCTTCATCAAAAGTCGCAAAGAAAAACCTTTGTTCCCAAATCGGGCCCATCACGCCACTATGTTAAAACTGTGATGGAGTGGTCCAAACAAATCAAGTGAACATTGTACCAAAAACCCGCCAAATTACCCAGAGCTACGACCAATCGAGAGATATTGGGCTCTGATGAAGCGGAAGCTTTCTGGAAAGAAGCAAGAAATCAAAGACATCAAACACTTCCAGCAAATTTAAACAAAGACGGCTTCTACGATTTCTGAAGAGTCTGTACAAACCCTGATGGACGGAGCGCAAAGTTCGAAAATTTTATGCAAATACCGAATAACTATGTTTTGTCTTCACGAATTGTTAAAACACATCCCATGAATCTGAAATAAACAACTACGACGGAAATATAATGCGAAATGTATGTTTTATTCATGTTTTTAGGTGTCCGGATTATTACGGATACAGACCTTACTTTAAAAATGAACACCATTGTCAAATACACAACTCTCTGCTTCACCGATAGCCACTGTAGGACATCTAACAAAAAAGAGGAGGAAGTGAACCTATTGCATCTCAAGATCAAACGCATTATCTTATTTTGCAAACGCTGTAATCTCGATATTTGTGTTTGATTAGCTAAAAACAAAATGGAAGGGCAAAATTCAATGTGAGGAGAGATGATGGATTTGTACAATTGTATTTTACTAGCAATAGTTAAGTCGTTTTTCAATCGGCAGAAAATACCGTACTTCTTGGCTATTTTCTTGATGACATCGTCAATGTGAGAGTCAAATTTTAATCTATCATCAATAATCACGCCAAGATATTTAATCTCACGAACGCGATCAATTGTCTCATCATCGATTTTAACAGAGACGTCTTCGATAACTCGAATCCGTGAAATTACCATGAATTTAGTTTTACTTATGTTCAATTTCAACTGTTTGTACTTTAACCATCTACTTAGAGAACGAAAATCTGCATTCAAATGTGAAACGACCTCCTCAAGGCTTTTAGCTGCAATGAACAACACGGTATCAGCAAAAAGATTAATATCACAAAATCGCAAGACTCGTCGCATGTCATTAATACATAGAATGAATAAAATGGGCCCTTGAGGTACGCCAAGGCTGTTCTCCACAGGGCACGAAACAAAATCATTAAAGCCATCCGTTGAGTTCTGTCAGACAAATAGCTTTCGAACCATCTATATGCCGAGCCTGGAAATCCAAAGCGCTTGATTGTTTCCAACAACAAGGGCCGAGAAATCGTTTCAAAAGCGCGTTTCAGATCGAAAAAAAAAGCAACAATCGTATCTTTATCTATCTACATTTGCTTTCCATTTTGCTAATATTAAATTTAACGCTGTTTCACAAGAATTACCTTCGTGATATCCCGATTGTTCCGGTGCAATCAAATTATTACTATTTAAATACGTTAACAGCTGACCTTTAACAACAAGTTCCAATTTTTTTTTTTTCTAAAGTGTCCAACATGTTAATAGAACGAAACTCTTCGGCTTTAATCGTTCCAGCGACTTTTTGAATGGGAAAAACTAAGGGATTCCTTCTAAACTTGTGGCACGTGCCCAGTTTGCAGCGATTCATTAATTAGGTCCAGCAGGTTGTTTCCGATGACACTAAAGCAATCTTGTACACTGAAGTTTTTTTTACGCGGCCCGCGTAAAAAAACCGCGTTATTTCAAAAAAGGACGTAAAAAAAACCACGTTATATCAAAAAACGACGTAAAAAAAACGCGTTATTTCAAAAAACGACGTAAAAAAAGTCAAGGAGATAAAAAATTAGAGGTGGGTTATATTAGGGATATAACCGCAACGTTAACGTAGGACCGCGTTGGTGTGTCCATTCTTATGAAATTTTCTACATACTCAGCCATTGCTTACGTTTGCCAGTTCAGGCTTAGTGAAAAATCTCTGCCGAATTTACCACTCACGACTTAATGCCTCAACTATTTTTGATCATATGCAATGGTTGTTTGGGATAAATCACAAACATTTCACTTAAACACGCTCTTTTATTGTAAAATTTAATTGGTCGTCCTGAAAAGGACGGTGGTTATGATACGCGTTAGAAACTAATTTATATTTTCAGCTTATTTGACCAGCAGGATACCATCATGTGCTGTACTCAATACAGCATGGTAGTTTATTGAACTCCTCGTCGCAGTGAATGGCGGACGGCAAGATACTTGGGATGATTCTAGTAATCTAGTTGTCACAAACATCGTTTTCCGCTGGGAGGTGCCCAGCTCCGGTATGGTTTCGGAAGCGGATGCCACCCGCGTGGATTATCGATTTTTACGACCCTTTGCCACGGCAATAGGTCGAGCGGGGAGACTTGCAAACCTCTGCAGCACTTCTTTTTGGTTTTTGAATGAGCAAGCGCAGGCGATAATTTGCGAGCCAGGCGCGTAATCGCGAGAAAATGGACGAGATAGAAAAAATCTTCGTAACAGGAGAGCGAAAAACACAACCGTACGTGCCGCTCAATCGAACTTGAAAATCCCAATGAAATCATTTTGGTTCGAATCGTGTGCTTTATACTGGCGTTGATAGCATTGCCTACAGAGAAGAGAGGCACGAGAATGCAGTACGAAGCAAATTTCATAAGAGAAGTTATAAAACCAGACAGCAGAACACAAGCAACATAAATTTGCAACTGAGAGGGGAAACTATGGCTGTATTAAACATGGAATGAAACCTAATGAAATAAAAAGAAGAAGACAATTTGAACCATTTGTCACCCGTTTTTTGAGCACCCGGAAATGGAAAACCATATATTCAACCGGTTCATATGCAGATTTGTATGGGAGCAAAAGTAGGTAGTTTTTAGGTAAAAAGTTGAACCTTTTATACTAATAGCACTTAATTGAAAATTTAATCAAAAACATTTGTAAGTTTTCCTGATCAAACAATGTATATATGAAGTCATTCTGTTCAGTCAAACAAGAGTTATTAGCGTTCAAAAACCTTTCACTTTTGCGTAACGCTCTCATTTTTCAAAATTTTGAAAAGACACCCGGTATAGAAAAGAGAAATGCAGTAAAATTATATTTCATATTCATATTAAAAGAACGTGAACACTGTTACTAATACAAACTACTTGGGAAAGTCTATCCTATTTCTCAAAATGGTTTTTCCTAAGCGGGCCCTCCGCGTCCTATCTGTAATTTACATACTTGTCATGCTCGTCAACCATGGTCAGCTTGAGATATCACCACCTCTCTGCGTTGGCATTTCCTCCAAATACTGTGCTACATAACTAGATTCAAGCGTCAGCTCAAGCCAGGTCCAAAGCCGGTATGGAATTAAACTCAAAATTTCGTATGATTTTTTACAAAGACAGCAAACAATTTTTGTGAAATTAAAAAAAAAAGGACATATAATAAACTGTAAACAACATTTTTTCTTGTTCTAAACAGTATTGTTCAGAGGCTAAATTGGGAAAAGTACAATCAACACCAACAATCAAATTTTTTTCACATCTATTGTGAATTGACTGTTTTTACGTTGTTTTTTTAAATAACGCGGTTTTCTTACGTCGTTTTTTGAAATAACGGACCGCATAAAATAAACCGCGTAGTAAAATATCTTTTCCAAATGAAGCTTTAGAGAGTTGCCGTTCTCAGTAAAGTTGTTGAGAATGTAAAATATAGTCACTTGACATTATCAAATTAGTTCCAAATTGCACCGCAAATATGGCGCCGCAATCTAAATTGCCAAATCGTGCTCTAGGAAGGTGCTGTCTTTAGCAAAGATGTTAATTGTATATAATAAAGGCATTCAAAATAATCACGTTAGATCCAGATCGTACCTCAGAGATGACGCTGCCATATTTGCGGCATAATTTAGAACTAATATGACAATGTCAAAAGACGACGAATGACATTCTGAGAAAGTTACCCTAAGACTGCATTTCTCTAGCGCCTCATTTGGAAAAGATAGACTGCAGCGCCATCTCTGCGGCATGATTTGGAACAAATATGGTAATATCAAAAGACGACAAACAACATACTGAGAAACTTTGCCCAAGACGGCAAATCTCTAGCCCTTAATTTGTAAAAGATAGACTGCAGCGCCATCTCTGCGGTATGATTTGGAACCAATATGATAATGTCAAAAGACGACGAATGACACACTGAGAAATTTGGCCGAAGACGAAAACTCCCCGACCAGAAGGAAACAACAAAATTATATCAAGTGTTGTTATTTAGTTACGCTGTTTTTATAACAGAGGTTGTTAGAATTTAGATCGCGGATGTAGTTAAAATAACAGAAATTGTAACAAAAAATCCTCAAGGGGTAACAAAATAACAGCAAACTATGATATAGACATAACATGAACAAAACAAACTTTGTAACAGTTTTGTTACGATGTAGCAAAATTATATCAACTATTGTTTAAATTAATCTATTTCTTCACGCAGATTGTACCTCCCAGGGTATTATATCTTAATTTGTTATAAGTATGCTACACAATTATCCAGATGAAAAAGACTTTAACAAATTTATATCATAATCAGTTAGTCGTAACAAGGGTTGTTATAATCTTGATATTTTTATGTTATGCCCTTCTGATCGGGTCTATAACTCCTCTCGACTTTTTTTCCCCCCCATTAAAAAAACAACCCCTCCCCCTTTTTAGCAGATTCCCGGTGGCCAATGTTACTGGAACCTTGTTTTTCCACCACCAATACATGTTTATGACCATATCCTTTCAATATGAATTCAATATGAATATGAAATATAATTTTTATTTCCTTGATTTTTTGTACGTCGTTTTTTGAAATAACGCGGTTTTTTACGGCGTTTTTTGAAATAACGTGGTTTTTTTTACGTCGTTTTTTGAAATAACGCGGTTTTTTTACGCGGTACCATTACCGTCGTAAAAAAAACTTCAGTGTTCTACCCTTGCATTAACGTTATCTACTCCAGCCGTTTTGTTCAAAGAACAGCATATAGATTTTAGATCCTCTAACGTTATTGGGTGAAAACTTTCAAAACTACAGTTAATATTAATCGGCTGTTTAATTTCGTCTGGCTCATCTACTAGATCAATGGATTGATTGATTGACAAAATACTATCGACGAAATATTCATTAAATCTTCATGCAATGATGTCCTCTGACTGTTCTAATGAGCCATTGAAGATTATGGATCGCGGTTTGCAATTACTTTGTTTTAACAAAGATTTCAAAATTTTCCATAACTCTTTGCTCTTGTTTTGATGCAAATCAATTTTCCTCTGAATATATTCACAACGAGTGCGTTTAACGGATTGTGAATATTTGTTACGCCCATCTTTGTACCTATTCAAAAAGATATGCCTATTAGTTCTACACCATTTCTTGTACAGCTTGCCTCTTTTACGTTTAAGACGCAAAAGATCCAAACTGTACAAGCTGTTCGAGTTTTTTTTTACTAAAACACATTTATTTTCGACTAGTGTATTGGTACATATTTTTAAGACGTCTGTCAAAACAGCAGATTTCTGATCTAGAGAACCGATATTTGTTTAGAAATCCACACTTCTTTCTACAAGTCTTAAAATAGCTTGTTTCGAATACTTTTTCCAACACTTCAATTTCACAAAATCACTGGCACCACTGCTATTATCTTCAACGATGATAATCATGGTTTCATGATCGGCTACTTTCAAGTCAGAGTTTATAACAACACTAACAGAATCAAAATTACAGTACACATAGTCAATCAAAGTTTTACTGTGTCTGAAAATAGGCGTATATTCTTTAACCAATTATTTTTGATTAAAGAAATCTGCTAATCGTTTCAAATGCTTCGAATTATTAATGTCTCAATAATTGATATTAAAATTCCCAGCAAGCACGTTTAGTTTACTTGAATCTACAAAAATCTCATACCAGTTTTCCAAAATTTCAATAAAACACTTTCCACTAGGACTGGGAGAATGATACAGTACACCACAATTACTGATCTGCATGCCACGAACAACTGCAATGCTTAAAAACCAATTGCCGTCACAAACTTCGTTCAATTTAAGCTTGAATTGAACTGATTCTTTAGCATAAATAGCAACGCCGCCAGTGTGTCTAGAATGTGATGAACAAGCAGCCACATTATATCCCGGAATACTATGCTGATCAATTGCTTGCATGTCAACTAGGGTAACTGCCCCCATATTAATCTCATTGTTCCTTTATTCATCCTACGATGAATCAAACAATTGGGCAAACCGATCCTTCAGGTTTCATTTTCTAATAATGTTTGATTACGTTAAATAACTACAACAAACATTACTAACTAATCCTGTCACGTGTATATCGTTTTATTTCAAGTAGGATGAATTGCAAAGTGATGAGATTAATATTGGTACCACTTCCCTATATGCGTTTCTGAAAAAATGACTAAATATGGACGTTTTTCCTCTACAATCTGACGCAATTCTACGTAGACAACCCGGCAATATTGATGTACAAAATATCGAATTGACTCACATCCCGAGCAAAGGATTATACCAAATTGATAACAAATTCTAATACCAGGTTATCATTTTTTGATCACTGAATATGTTATCATTGAGGCTGAATAAACAGCCAAAATAACAGAATGAATAACAGAAAAATACTCGTTGAATATCATAATTATAACTTATTTTGTTATCGCTGCGAACAACTTGATAACAAATCCTGTATTTTAAGCAAATTTATTGAAATAGTTTCGAATTATGTTATCAATTTGAAATCAAATTCTCTTGCTAATAACTGAAAAAAATATTTTGATTCACAGCAAAATTTCTTGTTCAAATATGCTGGAAATATATATAGTTTTAAAATTCAACTCATAACGGTCATAGAAAATAGTGTGTTCAAAATGATAACATATGATAACAAAATTGTCCAATGGTGATAACTAAATTTGTTATGCGATAACAGCAGAAATCAAAACGATAACTGGGATAACAGAACTTGTTACTTATATGATATCAGCTTGTTATTTTCCTTTGCTAGGGATTACTACAATTTTTTAAACGGTTTCTCCTCAAGTGCCAGTCTGAACATTATAGAGGATCTTTTTCACCTCGACAGCAACACAACAGTTTTATCATTGGATTGGATTTGGATTGGATTTGGATTGGATTTGGATTGGATTTGGATTGGATTTGGATTGGATTTGGATTGGATTTGGATTGGATTTGGATTGGATTTGGATTGGATTTGGATTGGATTTGGATTGGATTTGGATTGGATTTGGATTGGATTTGGATTGGATTTGGATTGGATTTGGATTGGATTTGGATTGGATTTGGATTGGATTTGGATTGGATTTGGATTGGATTTGGATTGGATTTGGATTGGATTTGGATTGGATTTGGATTGGATTTGGATTGGATTTGGATTGGATTTGGATTGGATTTGGATTGATTTGGATTGGATTTGGATTGGATTTGGATTGGATTTGGATTGGATTTGGATTGGATTTGGATTGGATTTGGATTGATTTGGATTGGATTTGGATTGGATTTGGATTGGATTTGGATTGGATTTGGATTGGATTTGGATTGGATTTGGATTGGATTTGGATTGGATTTGGATTGGATTTGGATTGGATTTGGATTGGATTTGGATTGGATTTGGATTGGATTTGGATTGGATTTGGATTGGATTTGGATTGGATTTGGATTGGATTTGGATTGGATTTGGATTGGATTTGGATTGGATTTGGATTGGATTTGGATTGATTTGGATTGGATTTGGATTGGATTTGGATTGGATTTGGATTGGATTTGGATTGGATTTGGATTGGATTTGGATTGGATTTGGATTGGATTTGGATTGGATTTGGATTGGATTTGGATTGGATTTGGATTGGATTTGGATTGGATTTGGATTGGATTTGGATTGGATTTGGATTGGATTTGGATTGGATTTGGATTGGATTTGGATTGGATTTGGATTGGATTTGGATTGGATTTGGATTGGATTTGGATTGGATTTGGATTGGATTTGGATTGGATTTGGATTGGATTTGGATTGGATTTGGATTGGATTTGGATTGGATTTGGATTGGATTTGGATTGGATTTGGATTGGATTTGGATTGGATTTGGATTGGATTTGGATTGGATTTGGATTGGATTTGGATTGGATTTGGATTGATTTGGATTGGATTTGGATTGGATTTGGATTGGATTTGGATTGGATTTGGATTGGATTTGGATTGGATTTGGATTGGATTTGGATTGGATTTGGATTGGATTTGGATTGGATTTGGATTGGATTTGGATTGATTTGGATTGGATTTGGATTGGATTTGGATTGGATTTGGATTGGATTTGGATTGGATTTGGATTGGATTTGGATTGGATTTGGATTGGATTTGGATTGATTTGGATTGGATTTGGATTGGATTTGGATTGGATTTGGATTGGATTTGGATTGGATTTGGATTGGATTTGGATTGGATTTGGATTGGATTTGGATTGGATTTGATTGGATTTGGATTGGATTTGGATTGGATTTGGATTGGATTTGGATTGGATTTGGATTGGATTTGGATTGGATTTGGATTGGATTTGGATTGGATTTGGATTGGATTTGGATTGGATTTGGATTGGATTTGGATTGGATTTGGATTGGATTTGGATTGGATTTGGATTGGATTTGGATTGGATTTGGATTGGATTTGGATTGGATTTGGATTGGATTTGGATTGGATTTGGATTGGATTTGGATTGGATTTGGATTGGATTTGGATTGGATTTGGATTGGATTTGGATTGGATTTGGATTGGATTTGGATTGGATTTGGATTGGATTTGGATTGGATTTGGATTGGATTTGGATTGGATTTGGATTGGATTTGGATTGGATTTGGATTGGATTTGGATTGGATTTGGATTGGATTTGGATTGGATTTGGATTGGATTTGGATTGGATTTGGATTGGATTTGGATTGGATTTGGATTGGATTTGGATTGGATTTGGAGTGGATTTGGATTGGATTGGATTTGGATTGGCTTTGGATGATGTTTGAATTGAATCTGCTGTCTCCATTCTATCTATCTAAGCGTCCGCAGGTCACTTTCCACTTGATCGATCTACCTTATTCGTTGCGAGCCTATCTTGTGCTTATCGGATCAATATAGAGAATCGTTTTAACTGGGCTATAATCCGTCATTCTTAAGATATGCCCAGCCCATATGCACTGATCTAAGCGGAGTTAACTATTGGAGGTTTTCCCAGCAACTTATGCAATTCGTAGTGCATTTGCCTCCCCTTGCTCGGATGTCTATCAGCACTCCAGCAGTCTTAATGGCCAAATTTGTTCGATCTTAGTTTGCCGGACTTCCTAAAGGTCGCACCACTCGTGTCTATCCACGTGTCTAAACACGACAATTCATCGTTAAGGTTATGATAACCCTCCCTTAGCTCAGTCGGTAAAGGCGCGGCTACAAAGCAACACCATGCTGGAGGTGGCTGGGTTCGATTCCCGGTCTGGTCTAGGAATTTTTCGTAAAGGAAAATTTCTCGACTCCCTGGGCATAGAGTATGATTGTACTTGCCACACAATCATACTCATGCAAAAATGGTAACTGGCATCGAAAGCTCTTAATTAATAACTGTGGAAGTGCATTTAGAACACTAAGTTGAGAGTAAGCAATAAGCTAATTGCGAAAACAATAAGCTTGAAACGCTAAGAAAGAAGAAAAGAACCCTCTCCTAGATTGATGAGTGTTCCTGAGACTCGGACGACGCACATCACTCGATCCATCGTTACCTTTTCTGGAAGTCCATATTCGTGCATAGTCTGCCATTGTGTTGTAAACTGATGTGAAATGGATGAAAAAAATGAAAATTAGGGCACGTTATATTCGCAACATTTCTGCAGTAGTTGCCGAATCGCGAAAATATGATTCGTTATGGTGGCACCCATGAATCCCACTTGATACTGCCCTACGAATTCCTTTGTAATTGGTGACTGACGACGGCATAGAATTTGGAAAGCAACGCATAGGCGACGCTCAGTAGCTTGATTGCACGATAGTTACATAGCCATGTTCTGGTACCCCACGAGAAGTGGTTGGTTTCGGATTTGAACCGAAACCCATCATTATTTTTTATTTATTTATTTACATGGCATAACGTCACAATACTATAACATAGCCTGTTACACAATATCCCTCCATAATGCCCGATTCGTGGATGCTCCTCTCCAATCCCTTGGGCACCTTGTACCCCCTAGGTCTTGCTGCACCTGGTCTGACCATCTTGCTCGTCGCGCCCCACGTCGTCTTGTACCAACCGGATTCCCATCGAACACCATTTTTGCAGGATAGTTGCCCGACATTCTCGCAACATGTCCTGCCCAGCGTATCCTTCCAGTTTTTGCCACCATATGAATCCTGGGTTCGCCGGCGAGTTGCGCGAGCTCATGGTTCATCCTTCGGCTCCATAGTCCGTCCGCCTGTACTCCACCAAAGATGGTTCTTAACACCCGTCGCTCAAAAACTCCGAGTACTCGCAGGTCCTCTTCAAGCATTGTCCACGTCTCATGCCCGTAGAGAACAACCGGTCTTATTAGCGTTTTGTACAGGATGCACTTCGTACGAGAGCTAAGTCTGTTTGACCGTAGTTGCTTGTGGAGCCCATAGTAGGCACGACTTCCACTGATAATCTGCCTCCGGATCTCACGGCTGTTATCATTGTCCGCAGTAACCAGTGAGCCGAGATAGACAAATTCATCGACTACCTCGAACTCATCGCCGTCGATCGTTGCACTGCTGCCCAGTCGGGTCCTGTCGTGCTCGGTTCCGCCTGCCAGCATGTACTTCGTTTTGGACGTATTTATCTTCAACACAATCTTCTCTGCTTCGCGCTTTAGTCTGGTGTACTGCTCTGCCACCGCCTCAAATGTTCTGCCGACAATATCCACGTCATCGGCAAAGCAGATAAATTGACCGGATCTGTTGAAAATCGTGCCTCGCATGTTAAACGCTGCTCGCCGCATAACACCTTCAAGCAACGTTGAACAGGAGGGAAAAGAGACCATCACCTTGACGAAGCCCCCTGCGGTAATCCACCCGATATCCTCACACAGCACAGGGTTCCATCCATCGTAGCCTTGATAAGTCGGGTCAGCTTCCCCGGAAAGCTGTTCTCGTCCATGATCTTCCATAGCTCTTTTTGGTTAATTGTATCATATGCGGCTTTGAAGTCGATGCGTTGGGACTCTATATTCACGGCACTTTTGGAGGATCTACCACAAAGTGAAGATTTGGTCCGTTGTAGACCGTTCTTCGATGAAGCCGGCCTGATAACTTCCCACAAATCTATTTGCTAGTGGCGACAGTCGCTGGAAGATGATTTGGGATAATACTTTATAGGCGGCATTAAGGACAGTGATCGCACGATAGTTTTCACAGCCCAGCTTGTCGGCTTTCTAATAGATTGGGCAGATAACCCCATCTTTCCACTCCTCCGGTAGCTGTTCGGTATCCCAAATCCAGACTATCAGTCGATGCAGGCGATTTGCCAACTTGTCCGGGCCCATCTTGATAAGTTCTGCTCCGATTTCATCCCTTACAACCGATTTGTTGTTCTTCAGCTGCTTGATGGCATCCTTAACTTCACCTATCGTCGGGGGAGGCACATCTCCGTCACTTACTGCATCGACTACGTTTCTTCCATCGCTGTCTTGGTCCTCTTCCTGTACTCCATTCATATGTTCATCGAAGTGCTGCTTCCACCTTTCGATCACCTCACGATCGTCCGTCAGGATTCTCCCATCCTTATCCCGACACATTTCGGCTCGTGGTACGAAGCCTCTGCGGGATGCGTTGAGTTTCTGGTTGAACTTTCGGGTTTCATGTGAGCGGTGCAGCTGTTCTAGTTCCTCACACAACCCATCATACGACACCTCAAACCCCGAAACCCATCATACGACACCTCAAATCACATGAGAATTCAGAAAGAAGTAAAATTATGATTATATCTAGTATACAGGACCACAATGAACAACTCTGATCTTTTTCCGGGGTACCTCAGTGAACTTGCCCAGTTTCGAGTTTGTAGCAAAACTAATCAAGTGACACATAAAATCCCTAGACAATTTTAAAATGAGTACAATAACTACAGATATTGAAGTAACCACAATGAACATAACAAGACATGTTCCGAGGTTTGATATGATTTTATTATTTAACACCATCAGTGTTAGATAAGTATGCAACTTTTTCATAAATGGAGTTGTTGTAGGTATGGTTCAAAACGATATCCGATATCATTTTGGATTTTAAAATATTGGTGCCTATGACAATGACATTGTTGAATTTAAAAAAAAGTGTCTGTTCACTTATTTCATTACCCCAAAATATGACCCTTTGCAAATTTTATCTCAATCGGATATGTTGACGATTGCCTCTAATCGATCAAAGTGTTGAAATGTGTAGGTCCATAGAAAAAAATCTAAAATCGAAATATTTTTTTCGATGCCAAATAGCTTAAAAATGAATGATGTTTTTAAGATAAAATTTAAGATTCCATCATACCCGGGATCCTTCGTGTTTTTAGTATTCTTCAGCGCTGAGCAAATCTGTTCGAAAGAAATCCTGTTCTCCGGGAGAACGGCATAAGGGAAGGCACCTAAATTATTGACGTATTGCGCAACCTGACCTTCAAGCGGACTTGGGATGTTCGAGCCAAGCAAATGCGATGCGGCCATATGATTCCAAATTTTGGACGACACGTTCCAAATTCTCGTTTTGGAGCAAGTTCATTCTGGAAGCAATCTGCTGGTTCAGATTGGCCACTTCTTGTTTCCTATCAAGATCACCTGTCCTCTGAAACTGGCGTCTAAAGGGTGTTCCGATCAAAATTTGGTAATACAGTTATGAGTGTGAGTCGATCAAAGTTTTTATTAATAAGTCAAATTCTTTTTTTTTTCAAGTTTAGTTAATACAGAATACAGAAGAAATATTCAGCTTAGCTTCCTTTTTACCGAATGCGAATTGCCGGGTCTTTCGTTTAACAACTGCCATAAGATTTTGTACAGTCTCCTTGTCCACTTTATTCGCCGCAGAACACCGGTTTGCCTTGAACTGTTTCTCGCTCACAACAGTTTCTTGAGTCTTCTTAAGGTTCCGCTTGAGTATGGCCCAATATAGTTCGATTGGGCGGGGCTCTGGCGTGCTGGGAGGGTTCTTGTTCTTGGGCAGCACTTGAACGTTGTTGGCAGCATACCACTCTATGGCCTTTTTTCCGTAATGGTAAGATGCCAAATCCGGCCAAAATAGAACGGAACAATTGTGTCGCTTCAGGAAAGGCAGTAGACGTTTTTGTAGGCACTCGCTCAGATAAATTTCCTGGTTGACGGTTCCGGTCGCAATGTAAACGTTGCTATTCAAGCCACAGGTAAAGATAGCCTGCCACACCAGATATTTCGTCGCGAACTTTGACAGTTTAATGTACTTGAAAATATCTGCCACCTTTCCCCGTCCGGTTGCCGTATAAAATTCCTGTCCAGGATGCTATTTAAAGTCTACCTTGACGTAAGTTTCATCGTCCTGTACCGCGGAATCAAACTTCGTCAGCATCGTCGTGTATAACTTTCGTGGTCGTGCTTTGGCCGAGGTGCTTTGTTTATCGTCGCGATTTGTAGTCACCACTATCTTGTAAGTCGACAGTCCACCTTGTTTTTCGCTCTATCCACGGTTGAAGGCACCACTCCCAGCTTCTTTGCGACTCCAAGACTCTCGGACGGAGATGTTGGGGTTCCGCTCGAAACAGTGGGCAACTCTTTTTGACGTCGCTGTGGCCTCCGGTTTTCGATTCCCCCCGATCCAGCTTTCCTGGCTGTCGACAAACGTTCACCGAACACTTTTAATACGTTGGTAATACCAGTTGATTCAGCCACATTCAACAATTTCGCCAACTTGGCGTGAGAGAAGTTTGGATTTTCGCCATGCACGTGCAAAATTTTGATGCGTTGCTTCTCTTCCTTCGATGACATTTTGATAACTGAAGTGCTAATCTCAAAATCAAAATAGAGGCATGATGCTCCACGCACACTTCTTCAAAATGAGGGCGGTGCAAAATTTTTCAATGCACGATGAAAGGAAATGCGTCAAGTCGACCAAATTATGATCGAAACACCATTTACTGACATTTCGTAAGTGGATCAAAAGTTGGGTAAGGGAATCAATTGCAACAAACTTACCCTTCACAGGAACTTGTCGGACGCACGCCTCGTCAGCAGGCTTTCCAAAAGTACAGCCTTCTAGCTACAGTCAGTTTGGACTGCACCGATTGTCTCTGTGCGAATCGAACTATCGCTTGCTACCGTACGTTCGGTACCCACTCCGATACGTATTGGCAACAGAGCACGCATACATGAAATAATGCTGTATTGGAACAGTCGAAGCTGCGCCAGCTTTGCTGAAACCACCACGCTCTAAACGTAGTAAGCCGAATAGGATGTCAACTTTCCATTTTGCCATGTCTTCTGTTTCGTAAATTTGTTTGCTAGGACAGCCTTCCTGAAGTGACGACAGTTTTCGGCTCACCGAGACGGCTGTCACGAGAAGGATGTCGTGAGATGGCATTGGCTGGCATAAGCTGAGCTGAGAATCTCCTCTTCGTCGGTTTCTCCCATGAATTTACTCATTTTCCTTTACAGAGAGGTACGGTTGTTTGCGGGTGGAAATTCAGCCAGTTATTCCTTATCCTTTTTTGAATAGGACTTAGTTTACTGAGAGACTGAGAAAATTGTCCGCGCTAGTATTGCGAAAAAGCTTATAGAAGTTGTTGCACTTTCTGTTGGAAAATTGCATCACCCACTGACCGTAGTGGATGAAGTTGGCGATAGTCAGGTTTTTCCTGTTTTGTACGTTAACCATATTGTGTTATACACTGGGTAAAGTATACTTATGAATCTCATTCAATACTACTAAATTTTGCCGGTTTCAACACTTGCTCAATAACCATGTCTTACGCAATGATTTCATAGTATCATCTTATGATTGGCATAAGCGACATCATTGAGAAAAACATAGTTTAAACATCTGCAAATAGTTTATGAAGACACCGCAATTTTGAGCAAGCAAGATTTTTTCCTTGTTTATTTAATTAAACCCCACATGGGTTGAATAATTGTGAACGAATGAAGTTGAATTTCAAGTATTGAAGTTCATTCAAGTATTTCAAGTATTACAAAAATGAATTTGAAGATGAAAATGAATTTTTTTTTTTTAATTTAACCAGAATTTGATGTACACTAACACACTTGAGTTCCAATGATCGCATAAAAAATGGGTACAGGTATACTTCGACATAAAACAGACGTGCCACAGGGGCTCAGTAGAGATTTTTTGTGAAGTCCCATTACAGAGAGGTACCGTGGTTTGCAGTTAGAAAGACAGGCAGTATTTCCTTATCCTTGTTTCTATATGATTGATTTAAAGTACGTAGATAGCATTTGTGGTCACCATTCTTTCTACACAAAATGAGCTACACAGATAGGAATTAGGGAGAAAAGATACCAGCCAAGTTTTCATCCGCAAACAACGGTACCTCTCTGTATCTCCTTTACTCCAGTAGGAAAATAGATTGTTACACGCGTTTTGTCATTTTTCGATGCGCGAAAATTTCTTGCGTCAGCTTTGCGAAAACACTTATAGAAGTTGTTGCACTCTCTGTTCGAAAACTATATGATCCACTGGCCGTGGTAGAAGGAGTTGGCGATAATCAGGGTTAATTCCGTTTTGTACGTTAAGCATATTGTGTTATACAGTGGGGAAAATATACAAAGGAATCTCATAAACTAGTACTCAAATTTGCCAATTTCAACAATTGCTCACTATTACCATGTCGAACGCAATGATTTTCATAGGATCAACTTATGATTGGCAAAAGCGACATCAATGTGAAAAACATAAATAGTTAAAACATGTGAAAACAGTTTATGAAGACACCGTAATCAGTACACACAGTTTTGGGCAAGCAAGAATTTGCTAATTTATTTTATGAAACCCAACTTGAGTGTTTTAAATTCTTCCACAACGCTGTATTGGGAATAGTTGAATAATTATAAACGAATGAATTTGATTTTATTCAAGATTTTATTTTAATATTATTCGCGATATATCGGTATTTCGTTTGTTCGCCTTGATATAAAGTTGTTGAAATCTGGATTGCTAGTTGACGAAACAAAAATGGAAGTTATTACTACTCACTATACCTACATTTATTGGCAGCTCTAAATTTAAAACTTCAAAACTGAAGAAATGATCCATAAAAAAATGAAAGTCGTTCCATAAAAAACGTATTTACGATCCATAAGATTCTGATAAAAACCCATAAAAAAGGAAATGATCCATAAAAATTATCAATGTGATTCAAAATGTATATACAATTCAGCAATAAAATATCGAAAATATACCGTTATATATCTAGGGAATGATCGATAAAATAGTACGTTGCGTGACAAATTACGTTACGTAAAATTTAGTTTATAACTGACTGTGCACGATCAATTTGAAATTTTATTAGGCGATTAGTATGGTAAACATCATATTTGTGTTCGCATTGCTGTAGAAAATCGTTTAATTAATCTACGTTCAAAGCATTCACCTTTACAAATAGATTATTTCTTAGCAAAATCTTTGCAGAACATCACAATTCCAATAAATGTTACACATAAAAGTTGTAAGTCGATCAAGTCGCTAGTGTTTCATTATTTAATAATTTGTTTATTTATTTATTTACATGGCATAACGTCACAATTCTATAACATAGCCTTATACACAATATCCCTCCATAATGCCCGATTCGAGGCTGCTCCTCTCCAGTCCCTTGGGCACCTTGTACCCCCTAGGTCTTGCTCCACCTAGTCTGACCATCTTGCTCATTGCGCCCCACGTCGTCTTGTACCATCCGGATTCCAAAGTGTTTCATACCTAAGCTCAATCAAGTAGTCAGCAGGCAAAATTGGTATTTCTAGCACTCAAAGTAGAGCACCAAAAAAACGTGGCTACTATATCCCGATGCACAATACAGTGTTTTTGGCGAAACAGCTGTTTGACGATGTCAAAAGATTATCAATCTCATATGAATTAAGAACATTCTTACTGGACACTTGTCTATAAAACTTGCCTTGTCTGTTTGTCTGTTCGGCACAATTTATTTTTATTAAATAATTAATTTGTACTGGCTCAATCGAAACAACTTTACAGAGCCAAATTTAAGTACTATTATACATCAGTTATATTAAAACTAAAGTTAGAGGAACAGAACCGATTACTCGCGGCCGTCTCGAGGTTAATAGGAATAACAATTTAAAGGATTGGTAGGCGGGAATTTTAAGTATGGTTTACAAACCAAATTTATATTTAATTCTAATTTGTCTAAAAGCTTACAACTATACAGCATTGAGTATTCTTTCGACTTGAACATTTTTGAGAAAGAAAAAACAAACACACACACAAACACAGATAAATAAAAAAATGTTCGGCAAAATCGTAGCTGAGAAAATTGTAGAACTGTAATATGTAATAACTCTCTATAGTATTCGTATTTTTTTTAAATAATTTCTTATAGCGTGCATAGTGTTAGTTTCTGATCATATATGCTCAAAATGTTGTTCAGGACATGATTTAAAATCGTTTTAGCATAGGAAAGCGTACATTTAAAAATTTGCAGCAGTGTCACGGGCATGTTACTGGATCTGAATAGAAACGCAGCTAGGGTTCAATTTCCCAATCTTTATGGACTAAAAATTAAAAAAAAAACAGTGCCCAAAACTCAAAAGTGCAGGCCAGAAACCATACCTATAAGTTTAAGTTAACAAAGTTGATTTGCTATGGATCTAAAACAAAGCAGAAAACAACGAATGGATTCGTTAGTGCTACCTTCGATTTCCAAATATAAACTAAAACTAATTTTCAGTGCACCTGTGTGACTCTTACTCGCACCACTTTCACTTGCTCTATTTCCATTCGGACCGCGAATTCTACCCGTGCCATGACACAAACTTCACTCGTCACACTTCCATAAGCACCATTTTAAATCTTTATAACGTTATCCAGATTGGTTTCACATAAATTGGCCAAGTCGTCCACAAAAGGTTTATTTCCATTTCGGAATTGTTGTAAAAATCGTCGGAAGATAACAATCGGCCGAAAACAATAAGGGAACTCTGATCATATCGCACCAAGCTATAGTGCTTGCGAAAACTATCTGATTAGACTACAGAATCCTATCTCCATGTTTCTCTGTCCAACTCATTCCCAAAAAATGTTACCTATTTTAAGCTCGGGTTAACCGCGAGTAAACATCCCAACTCCTACTTATCCTAGTATTAAGTCATTACATTATTTTAAAAAAACAATGAGTTATCGGCTCCGTCAATCTTACGCAATTGAGCCTCCCAAATAAATGAACTTGTTAAAACAAAGTTGAATAAAAACTAATTAACTCAGCAGCAATCGGTTGACGAATGCAGAGAGCGAATTAATGAAAAATTGGCACTAGCACTAGCACAGTACTCATTCATAACCGAATCCTCTCGGCATTGTACATGCACTGATAGACATAAAACATGAAGGCACCGCATGAGAAACCAGAGTAAAATACCAACCCTTTTCCTTTACTACGATTCCATAAAAAAAACCCTAGAAATATCAGTTGCGATGTCAACAATGTATTGGCAGTATGACGAAGTACAGTCGTATTTTTGCGAAGTGTAACGAATGAACAACCGAGGCTGTCGTAGACCATAAAACAAAATACATCCACACGAACACGCGTGTTGTGTACAGTGAAAGATGGCAACGTTGCATGTCACATGACTGGTTAACTGTGGGCTGTCGTGGATAACTCAATTACGAGGCTGTCATGGGATTAAGGAGGCGACAGTCATCGCAGTACTGTCGTGAGGCGGTACATTTGATATGCCTGCTCGTCAGCCACGGTTATGGCTTGTTGCAGTCTTCCCAGCGCACGGTTGATGTCATCGACGGAGTCGAGCGGTAGATTTTCGTCGACGTTCCGGTTCACGATTCAGCCGAACTGTACCCAGTTCACATGGTGGTGATATTTTCGTTAGTAGCACCGGTTGGTGGTCGGAGGTGAGGTCGTTGTGCACCACGGGCTTCGACAATGTGATGTTCACCAGGAAAAAGTCCAGCGTGGACGGATTTTACACCGGAGAGATGAATTTCGGTTCATCCGGAAATTGCACCGTGTACAGACCATGCTGGGAGTGGTCGAATAACAGCCGACCGTTCTGGTTTCATTGGTAATTCTTCCATGCCTCGTGGCGCGCGTTCAGGTCCCCTCCGAAGACGAAACGAGAGCTAGTACGTGTGATGGCGCTTGGGTCGTACAGGGTGCTGCAGAAAATAATGCGAAAATGTTCAAACTTGAGTATTGGGTTAATTCGTGTAGCTAGTGACAAATTTCTGTTGAAAGTGTATTTGATTATATCTACTTTTAAGCGCTGCATCCAAACATTCTATTTGTTTTATTGCAAATTCGTCAAAATGTTCGCGAAAGAAGTGATCACCAGTTTGTTGCTCGCCCAGAAGAAGCCGAAAGAGATTGCCAAGGTGGTAGGGTGCCATTTGGCAACAGTTTACCGCATAAAAAAGTCCCCTCATGATGGTTCTAAGCAGCGGAAGCCGGGAAGCGGACGTCCGCGCTTTGCACGTACGCCGAACGTGATCAAATCGGTCCGTGCAAAAATTGCTCGCAACCCGGTGCGTTCCATAAGAAAACTTGCAAAGAAGCCAATATTTCGGAGAAATCCATGCGGAGAATTATCAAAGAATACCTGCATGCATCTTTCAGAGCCAGAGTGAAACGCCACTTAATTACGGACCGGGTCAAGGAACTACGAGTGACTCGTTCCAAGAGATTGCTTTCCTTGTTGATAATCCTGTTCTCCGACGAAAAGCTTTTCAGCATCGATGCTGTGGCCAACAGCCGCCCGGACCAGTTCATTTCACCGTAGAAAATGGAGAACGTTCCGGAAAAAGTGAAATACGAATTTCAAACCAAACATCCGGCTGGTGTCATGATGTTTGGCTTGGTGGCGTCCAACGGAAAATGCCGCCTGTTTTCATTGATGCTGGAGTTAAAATCAATGCCGAAGTGTATATCGGTATTTTAAAGGACCAAGTGCTTCCCTGGGTGAAGGCCAACTTCTCCGAGGACCAAAACGTTGTCCTACAGCAGGATGGAGCGCCGTGTCACACGTCCAATCGAACCCAACAATGGTTGAACGATAACATGAAGTTTTGGCCGAAGGATTTATGGCCCCCTAGCAGTCCAGATCTGAATCCGTTGTATTATTCGATTTGGGCATATGTTGAAGCACGAGCCTGCAAAACATCACACCCTAGTGTGAAAACCCTGAAGTTAACCATAACACGCACATGGCAGTCAATGTCGGAGGACTACGTCCGAAAGGCATGCTCTGGCTTCCGGCGTCGGCTCGAGGATGTTATTAATAAAAATGGAGGACACATTGAATAAATTTGTTTAAAGGAATTCATAAAGATAACTGCACTTGAAAATGTTAATATTATTGCTTGAATTAGTTGAAAATGGGATTTGAAAGAAATAGAACAAATTTTAGCATTATTTTCTGGCACACCCTGTACATGAATTTTATTGACGCTTCGTTGCTGGCAGCACACTGTCGAAAGCAGTTAACAGCGATAAACCGGATACTTCCAGTCGACATTTCCACCTCCATTCCAAGGGCCTCGATAACGGATGTGCGGATATGCTGCAAGATTTGGATCTTGATATGAACGTTTTTCCGATCGATTGGGGCAAACATTTTGGAAATTTTTCCGATCGAATGAGGCAAACATTATGGAAATGTTTGCAGAAACGACAGAAATAAAAACACTCAAAACCTTTTCGTGACCGCTTTTCGTGACGATTGCAATGGTTTTTTTTTTTAAATTGTACTCCAGGCTAGAAAACAAGGACGTAGTCCGTCGTCAAAAAATTGGAATATTTTTTTCTGGGTTCGTTTTATTGAAAGCAACTTTTAAAAAGAACGTTTACAACATTTCGTTTCGCTTCATCTCTTGGAAAGACCACACCCCCCATCACCCCCTTGTACTTCATCTCGAGCTTCAAACATTTCTCGAATGCGTCGCAAGCGACACAAACGAGCTGCATGGGTATTTCGTCCCAGATTTCGAGAATTACGGTCTTGAACTGGTCCAAGGTACTGTCCTTGTATTTGTTCAGCTTCGACATCATATAGGACCAAACAAACAAGATCGAGAGGATTCAAAACAGAGAAGCTGAGAGGGCACAAAGTTTAATACAGAAAGTCGATAAAATTATCCAGACAGCAGGCTTGGACCACATTTGCCATGTGGGCTGGTGCACCGTCCTGCTGGAACACTTAGTGCTCATCTCCGTAGAGGTTTCCTCAGTTTTGTAGTATGTCACGTCGATTTTGACGTTCAATAAACACAAAGGGAAATTTACCACGTTTGCATACTGGCCCCGCAAACCTTCACCGACGCTGCACTTCGGAACCGAGGGATGTTTATATTGGATTCACGAATGCTTGCGCGGCTGCAGAAGCACAAACAGTTTTCCGTCCGCAAAAATGGATTTCTGACCAGCGTGCCGAGAGAGGATCATCTTGGCCCGATTCAACCGCTTTTTGTTGGTAGCCTCCGAAACGTCAAAGATCTTACGTTTTTTGTAACGGTTATAACCAAGGTCCTTGGAATATGGTGTGAGCGGTCCCGATTTGGATCAGCAGCCGTTTTACGGATTAAGCGGAAAACGACCTTGATGATCCGTGGCGTCCTCGCCGAACGCGACCGACCGTATTTCGCACGGTCGTCGGTCGAGGACGTCTCCTAGTATCGCTTGATGGTCGTGTAGACTTAGTTCCGCTTGCGATTTCAACAGCCAGAATATATCGCCGAGTCGCTCAAAAAACGTTTAATTGCGATATCCGATACTCTTTCATCGCGCGTAACAAAATACCAACAACTGACAGAAGGTCAACACCACGCACATCCGTTAGCGTATACGCTTGGAATATGTAGAATATGTACATACGTGCCGCATACCTACACAATTATGAAAGTTTGTATTCGAACTTATTGAACACCGTGTGTAATTACTTTCATAAATCTAGATTAGAAAAAAATTGGTCAAATTCTAAATTTAACTATCAGCTCACCCTGGTTCTTCTACCGAGAACTTTTGCTAAGGAACACAAACACTCAAAAAACCTGACCATCATATCTTCCAGAATGGCATTATCCTGATAGCGCACAATGGTAGGAAAAAATCCTCTGCCTAAAACCCTTCCTACCTCACCGTCATCCCCTGACCCTGGCATCATATAATATTAAATATCGTGCACCAGAGATGCGCATTGATGCTCGCAACATATTCATCTCACATAGCCGCGAGGTGGGCGATAGCAGCATAACCGACCGGGACAGGAGAAAACGCACATGCGATGATAAAAAAAAACATATCTTGCATCCTATTCCGGGGGAGCCGAGTGGAGGACCCTCTTCGTCCGAGGCGAAGAAAAAACGAAAACAAGATGATGGCTTGTCAGTCGGGGCGAGTGTGGTTGCTGCTGCGAATGCATTTTTTTTTTTTTGTATGCGGATATAGGCACCACCGTAAATGAAATCCTCGCTGTCCACGTAAACTTTTCGCGATGCTTGCAATTCCGAGGCGACGGAGGAATAAAAAAAATCCGGTGTAGTTTGGGCGAGGACACCTAGGCGACAGTCACCAACCAGCGGTGGCTGGCATATTTGGGCATGATATCAACGACGCTCGGCTGATGACGGTGCGGAGCGCAGAAAGAAAAGGGAAAATGAACGCGATTTTTTCCGCGGCTACCTTGAATGGCACGGCGAAGTGACAAAAAAAAAACGGAGAAACGGACCGAATCCATCGCGAACCGAGGACGGAAGAAAAATAACGGCAGGCTGAAACGCATCGTTTTTCGATTATTCAACGAGGTAAGGATGAAAATGGAGATGGAAGATGGTGGGAAAATGATAGAAAACGGGAAGGGGGGTGGGGAGGTCAGAATTTAGGCGCACTCAAGCCTGCATCGCTATCGAAAGAGTGTCCTGTAGGCCTCCAAATCACCGCGCAATGTTGGGAGTTGGAAAAAAAAATGGGAAAAATTTGATAAAGGAAGGTGGAAAAAATGGATCAGGATATCCTGTAGAAATGGATCTTGATATGAACGCATCAGCTCACCGTTTGAAAGTTCCTAATGATACTTTGGATGTGTTCCGTTCTGGTTGTGAATACTTTTGAATGGTTGAAAAAATGTGAGACTGTAAAAAAATTGCTAATGGATCATTTATTTTGGCCTAGAATAGCATGAACACTGAAGAGAAGTGTAATCATTGTTATAATAATGGGGTTTACATGTCAAATTTGGTCGAGGACAGGTTTACGATGTGACACAAAACTAGGATTATATACCCACTTGATATCCCCGAAATTGGTTACAATTCTGAGAAGTTCGAATGAAAGTATGCACTTTTTCCAGGTTACTTCGGATGGAATCACCTAACGGTTAAGACAGAAGATCACGGATCCAAAATATTTCAACCGACTTAGAAGAGTTGAGATCTAGAGTAATGCGGTCGTCTCGAAGTTCTAAATGGATTGTTGATAGTAATTCGCTGTTGTTCGAACACCACTTGCGCAACGTGAAGCCTGCTGAAATTGTCAACGATATAAGTTCAGTAGCGCGTGCTTTCCCTTCTTCCAAGATGCCAGTTCCGGTTAACAAATCGTCTACGTAAAAATCCTTTTAAACGACTTTCGCACCCACAGGATGCGACGCTTCTCCAGCTGCAGCCAAACGCTGGAGGCAATTAGTCTCAAGATATGGTGCCGATACTGTACCGTAGGTGACCGTGGTGAGCTTGTACGTTTTTACCGGTTGCTCAGGAGAATCCCTCCGCTGGAGTGATTGGTCGACTTCCGCTACGTTGACCATGCGGTACATTTTGCCACCTAGAACGAACACCCAACAGGGAAAACGCATAATGATGGATAGCAGATCATCTTGCACCACAGGTCCAGCCATTAATCCGTTGTTCAGAGACACTCCAGTTGAGGAGCGACACGATGCATCAAAGACGACCCTCAACTTGGTCGTCGTGCTTTCGGGCTTGAGTATGGCATGATGAGGTAGATATAGACTGTTCCGATAATTATAATTACACTTATGAATAACCGTCAATTCAAAATGCGTGCAGTATTCAACCAACTGTTGGCTTTGAAAATGCGTGGTCTTTCTCCCGAGCAAAGAAAACGGATTGTGCACAAACGGTGCACCGTCATTGGTCTGTCGATCAGAAAACAGGCTAAGTAAGAAGGTGTAAGCGTCGGAGCAGTTCAAACCGCATTACGGAAGTATCAACAACAGTGCTCTTTCGTAGATTCCCCGAGACGAGGTAGAATACCCCGTACAATCGACAGAGAAGTAAGGGACTATTTCAAGCGTCATCCTTCAGCATCAGTCAAAGATGTGGCGAAATAGCTAAGTACTTCGGCGACTAATGTTATGCGTGCCAAGGAGAAAATGGACCTACCGACTCATAAGAAGCAGAAGCAGCCAAAACGAAGCACCAAGTAGGCTGAATCTGTGAAAACGAGGGCTTGAAACAATAGGTGTAGCCAGGGGGGCAGGGGGGCCGTTGCCCCCCCCCCCCCCCCCTAAGTTTTGATTTTATTTTTAGAATTTTATTATTTGTTTCAATATATTATTATTTATTTTTTATCTCTAGAAGGTTGCAAGGTAACTTGTTGCAATACAGTTGATGTTACTCCAATACTACTCAATTAAGTCACAATCAAGTCACTGTAACCAAATATGACGATTTTGTGTTGCTTGGGATGTTTGTCAGATTGCTCCTTTGCCTAAATAAAAAAGCCAAATTACGCGAAGTTGCCTCGATTTTGTAACAAGTTGTAGCAAAAAAGCGTAAAAAATTGACATCCATGAGAAAAAAGTTGTAATTATATAATAGTTTTAAATAGTAACGAGTAACAATTTTATTACAATATTTTTCCTTTAACCAAGAACCCAACCTATGTAGCCTAAAGTATCTTAAAACTCCAAGCAGCACACAACAGTCAAAACTGGTTTCAGCAGCTCTATTGTGACTTAATTGAGTCACAGAGCAGTCACCTTTACTGGGTTGAAACAAATGTGCTACTAGGGAAATATCTCTTAATCTGTAATGTTAGCTATTAGATAAGCATTGATTGATTTTTTTCCCCCGCTAGCTGAAAGTTGAAGAAGCTATGCTCAATAAAATGTTCAGTTCTTGGTTAATCAAAAAACTGAATATTCAAAACCTATGCTATAGTTTTCGAAGCCAAAAAATACTAGATTAAGAAACACAGTTGATAGTTAGAAAAAGTATCAACGAAAAATATGTATTTGAACTATTCATGGCATGGGTCAAACCACCCCGTTACCCCGCTTTCCCCATTTTAGGGTACTGTAGTTTCGTATTATTGAGAATATATGTTGATCATATCTTACAGTTTGATTCAGCGTGTGAGAAGCAGAACAGCAAGCTAGTCAGAGCGAGAAGTTGCAGTTGTCTTATCCTATTCAAAGAATTTATCCGTTTTTATGAGCATGAGCAGGATAATGAGCATGATTGACCGCCCAAAGTTGTTATTCCGTTACTGCCAGTTCAGCTGTTATTACTCAGAAGATCAACAGATGATGCAAACATGCTCAATGTGTAAAACTGGTGATCCCAAACTAAGGCAATACCGGCGCTGGCCTCGCCCGAATGCAGGTCAAATAAGGAAAGGGTAGGAATGCGTTAACGTTTATTTGGACGTTTTATTGGAAGCCGAGACCACCGCCGCACTTTCACAAGAAATCACTTTTTTGAATAAAAAAGGTGGCAGCGGGGCGGTTTTTTTTAAAAAAAAAATAAAATAACCCCTCCTTTTTTTAAAAAAAAAATAAAAAAACAATAATATTTTTTTCTCCCAACCCAATACAAAAAGAAGGATATTGATGCGGCCCACAAAAAAAAATTATTTTTTTTTTTCAACAAAAAAAAAAGGTTTTTTTTATAAATGATAAAAAAATTATTTTAACTTAAATAAAAAAAAAAAAAAGATTGTTACGGCCCCACCCAAAAAGTGGTGGGGTTTTTTTTAGAGAAAAAAAAGAAAATTATTTTAACGCGTGAGAGGGGGTTTTTTTTTCTTTCTCTGCTCCCCCCCCACCACCCCCTACACCCAAATAAAAAAAAACCAAAACACCACAAAACCCCCCATGCTCGATAGGAAAATAGTGCGTAATAAAGCTGTACGAAATAAGAACTAGATTGGCTCGGTATCTGAATACGATTTAATTGACGCAACGGTCTGATAGACGATATGATCTGGTTGGGGATCTTTATTTGACTAACTCGATCTGACTATTCTATACTGGTTATATAATACGCACAGATCCCGATTGGTTTTCCGAACTATTAGCAACGATCTTTCGCTCACATATCAGACGGATGGGTGATAAGAGAGATATAGGTATTGTGTAATGGTATAGATCGATAAATCTGTTATACTCGTAGGGATGTGCACAAATATTCGAATTCTTAACATGCCGGCCTCCGTTGAAAAGTGTGATTTTCAATACAAATCTACCAATACTAATTCAATTTTAATCTTAGACGGGGCGGCTTATTGAATCTTCTAATCTAATTCATTTCTTATATGCTAAACAATGTATGCTTCGTGTTTTCGGTCTCGAAGTCGCTGTTAGATGTGGTTGCCGAAACGTTGACCATGTGACGCATCGGGTCATACCATGTGACTCATCGGATCGGCGATCACGGTTCGGTTTGTTGACAACTGCTTCGGCTTCTCCTCGGTCAATGGGCCATTGATCCTTCCTGCACTCATCGAGTATGGGCGTTTTCATGGGACGTTCGATCATTCACGGGTGCTGACGAAATGTTGAATAGGTTTCGGCTTTGACGATGACTGAACTAAGCGATTACGACGGTGGGACCTCAGATGTCATTGATAATCGGTCGTGTTGAGTTTTCGTTCGGTTGACGATGGGACGTGTAGGCCGGATCATCGATGTCGTCGTTGCGAGTTGATTGAAGGACCAGGAGTGATCGGATGACCACAATAGCATAACGCAACATCTCGACGATTGGAGCAGGTCAGCATGGAACGATAGTAAGCATTAGTTTTGCAATTTACAAAAGGGGACGGCACAAAACAAAAGACGCAATACGCGCCGTTGGGGTTAAGCGACGTTATGTGTTAGGGTGAGCTTCATCAGTGACTGTTGATCGTTGGATGGGAAGAACGCAAACCTTGCTGATTGCACGGTTGAATTCACCACCCTTTGTTTTTACTGAAACTACACGGACGTTTCCGTCGTCGCCGTGGAAGACACGAATCACACGACCAAGGCACCACCGCAGTGGTGGTAAATTCTCCTCCTTCAGTAGCACTAATGTTCCCACCGCAACATTATCACGTTGGCGTGTCCATTTGGTACGCGGGTGCAAGCCGGACAAGTAATCCGTGCTCCAGCGTTTCCAAATTCGTCGAACAAATTCTTGTGTTTGTTGGTAGCGATCCAAACGATTCTGGGGTATGGTTTCGTTCGATGGTTCAGCAGCAGCTATCAGCGGACGGTGGACCAAAAAATGCCCCGGTGTAAGAACCTCAAGGTCTTCAGGATCCGTGGACAACTGTGTCAAGGGGCTTGAGTTTAGACAACTCTCAATTTGGACGAGCAGTGTTTCGAGGTCGTCCTTGTAGAGAACTGTAGTACCGATTGTTGATTTGAGATGTTTTTTAAACGACTTCACGGCGGCCTCCCAGAGGCCCCCGAAATTTGGCGAGCGTGGCGGTATAAACTTAAATTCAATACCTTCTTCCAGGCAATATGAGGTGACGGTGTGTTGATGTTGTTGCGACTTGAATTGCGCTAGCAGCTCGGCTAACGCTCGGGAAGCTCCTATAAAGCTTTTCGCATTGTCGCACTCGATGACTGCCGGTTTGGAGCGTCGGCCGATGAACCGTTTCAGGGCGGAAATAAAGGAATTCGTTGAAAGATCCGCAACTAATTCGATGTGAGCTGCTTTGGTGACAAGACACACGAAAATTGCGACGTAACATTTTACCGGAGGTGTCTTGCGTCCGAGATGCCGATAGAAGAGCGGTCCACAAAGGTCTACGCCGGTTTTCAAAAACGGATGTGTTGGTGTTACGCGTTCGGCAGGCAGGTCACCCATCAGCTGCTCTTGAACGGTTGGCTTGCAACGATAACATTTTATGCAGTCTTGCACCACTTTCCGAGCTAAGTTGCGTGCTCTCAATGGCCAAAAGTGTTCCCGCAGGCTGGCAATCAATAATTGTGGACCACAGTGCAGAAGCTTCTGATGGTAGTACGTAACTATAATCTTCGTGAACGGATGGTTTGATGGAAGAATCATTGGGTGTTTACGGGATTCTGGAACAGGTGCATTACGTAAGCGACCACCAACCTTCAGAATGCCATCTTGTAAGATTGGCGCTAAAGATTTTAGTCTAGATTTGGATCCAACTTCGCCACAGGTAGCTACGTCTTCAATGTCTTTCTTCAATAAATCTTGCTGTGTTTGACGGACCAATACCTTGAGCGCTTCCTTGTATTCACGAACTTGGAGAGAACCGGTTTTCCGGTCGTTAGAGTTTCGTTGTTTGCAATTATGGCAAAACCTTAGAAGGTATGCCACCAGAGACACTAGACCAGCATACGATGATCGTAGGCTGAAGATCGGATTTGGAGCATGATCTTGTATTGGAAGCGCAATGGATCGTTCTTCGAGTTCTTCTGCGGGCAAATCTTCGAAAGTTGGGCGAACTAAAGGAGGCCAAAATCGGTTCGGCTGACTGAGCCACGGTGGACCATTCCACCAGAGCACACAATCCTTCAGTTCCGCGGGCAGCATTCCGCGGGAAATTATATCTGCCGGGTTATCGATTCCAGGCACGTGTGCCCACAGCCCACCTTCGGTAAGGTGCTGTACTTCCGACACTCTGTTCGCCACAAAAGTCTTCCAGCGGGATGGAGCTGCCGAAATCCAATGGAGAACAATCATAGAATCGGTCCAAAAAAATGTACTTCATTTGTAGGTTGAGTGCTTCTTGGACCTTCTGGAACAGATGGCTCAATAGTAACGCCGACGAAAGCTCCAGCCGAGCTAGAGATACCTTTTTCTGTTTCTTGCTATTTCCCAGTGGTGCGAGCTTGGATTTGGAGGTTAAAAGATGCACTGATATTTCGCCGCTCGAGGACACCGCACGAAGGTAGACGCAGGCTCCATAGGCTTTCTCAGAAGCATCGCAAAAACCGTGTAATTCAATAAATGTCGGGTTGACTATAGGGACAACCCAACGCGGTACGTTAATCGATTCGATTAACGCTAGCTCGGTTCGAAACTGTAGCCAGCTTTTTTGAAGCTCATCTTCGAGGGGCTCGTCCCACGATCGGTTGCTTCGCCAGAGTTGCTGCACAAACATTTTTGCAACTACTACCACCGGTCCGATAAAACCTAATGGGTCGAATAGACTGGATGAATCGGATACAATTTGTCTCTTGGAGACGCTGACGTTTTCTTTCCATTTTGGGACGTGGAAACCAAAACAATCGGACCTTGGTTCCCATTTCAATCCGAGAGTTTTGATTGAAGCTCCTGGATCGAGACCTAGTACGTTCCGTTCATCTCGGAGTGACTCAGGAATATGATTCAGAATTTCCGGTGAATTCGATGACCATTTACGTAGTGGAAATCCAACGGAACTCAGGAGCTGAAGGAGCTGAGTGCATAAATTTTTTCCAGACTCGACAGTGTTACTTCCAGTGATTAGATCGTCCATGTAAAAATCTTCTCCTACAACTTTGGCTGCCATAGGATGCGAATGGTGACCCAGCTTGGATACTTCTTGTAGGCATCGAGTGGCTAAGTATGGCGCAGCAGAAGTGCCGTAGGTCACCGTCGTTAGCTCAAACGTACGGATGGGCTCCGACGGGTCGTCTCTCCAAAGAATTCTCTGAAGACATTGATCGGAAGGGTGCATCTGAATCTGGCGGTACATCTTTTCAATGTCCGCCACTATAACGTACCGATGAGTTCGCCACCGCAGAATGAGGGAGAACAGGTCACCTTGTACAACGGGCCCCACCATTAGTGCGTTATTGAGAGAAATGTTGCTATCCGTTACACAAGACGCGTCGAAAACAACCCGAAGTTTAGTGGTAACACTATCGGGACGCTCAATGCAGTGGTGTGGGAGGTAGTATGGCTGATACATGGTGGGTTGTGAAATATCGGTGACTTCCTTCATGTGCCGTAATACTCGATACTCATCGATAAAAGCGGAATAGGCAACCTTGAGTTGGGGTTTGCTTTGCAATCGGCGTTCTACCGACAAAAAACGGCGTTTGGCGATTTCGTACGAGTCACCCATCAGTGATAGAACGGACAGTTTCTTTGGAAGTTCGACTACGAACCGACCTGAGTCAGTTCTCGTTGTAGTCGCTACGAAATGTGCCTCACAAGTTGATTCCTCCACAGACATGGTACTGTGGGACTGACAGGACTCCAATTCCCAAAATCTGGATAGTTGCTCTTCCAGACTGCACACATGGACAATGCTAACGATTTCTGGATCTGGTCGACTGCCTACCCTGCCGGATACGACCCAGCCAAGTAAAGTGTTCTGCAATACAGGTTCACCAGGACCAAGGCGAATGAATCCATCGAGAAGAAGGTCATAATAAGCGTCTACTCCTATGATCATGTCCACTGCAGCTGGTTTGTTGAAGTTGGGATCAGCTAGTACGACGTTTGAAGGCCAATTCCATTCGGTGATATCGATGCAATTCGAAGGCAGCTCACGTGTGACAGACTTTAGCACGTGAAACTTAAGTTGGGTACGGAAAATGCGGCAATGCGACTGGATTTGAACATGGATGGATTGGGTGGAAGCGATAGATGACTGCCCAATTCCTCCGATGGTGTGATGTTCCTTGACCAGTTGCACCTGCAAGCGTTGGGTTAAACACTCGGAGATGATATTCAGCTGCGAGGCGGGATCAAGCAAAGCTCTAGCCCACATGATGTTCCTGGATGAATCGATGACTTTCACGAGAGCCGTCTGTAGCAGAACGGTCGATGGAATTCGACGAACGTTGGTAACCAAAGAGGTGGAGCAATGACTGAGTGATCCCGTAGATGAGGATTGTGGTTCGGCGAGAGGAATTTGCGAGGAAGTCTTGGTTATGTCAGACAACGTTGGTCTAGCGATTTGAGATTGAGATTGATTGATGGCGGTTTGGCTTAGATGCTGTTTTGTAGCTTGGGGTTGGATTGGGTTGCGATTTGAAGTTTGTTGGTGGAGCATCGTATGATGCTTTTGGTTACAGACACGGCATGCACCAGAAGGGCAGTTTCTAACCTGGTGATCTACGGCTAGGCAATTTATGCAGAGAGCCTTTCTCTTCACTAAATCATACCTTTCAGAAACTGGTTGCTTGCGGAAGACCTCACATTTGAATGGCGAATGGACAGACTGGTTGCAAAAGAGGCATGGCTTCGAAGAGGTGCTAACGATGGAATGGACACTACTAATCTTGGATTTCTGCATTCGTCCAGGATCAGATCGGGGGAGTTCGGTGACACGTGGTTTGCCGGGTGTGATCGATTGAAGAACGGTGCAATGAGAACGCAAAAAGTCCATGAGCTGCTCGTACTTGGGTACGTCTGTTGAACTATGATGATTTTCCCACTGTCTCAGTGTTGACATATCCAGGCGCGAGCATACAATGTGTGCCAATAAGACACTCCATCCCTTTGTATCGATGTTCATTTTCTCGATCATCTGTAGGTTACGTTCAAAATCATCAATGAGTCGAGAAAGAGACTCATAACTCTCCCGTTTCAAGGGTTCCACGGAAAGAAGTGTGTCCAAGTAGGTTTTCACCACTAACTTTTTATTGTCAAACCGTCTTGTCAGTGATTGCCACGCTATTGTATAGTTGGCCTCGGTAATGTCAATAGACTCAACTACTCGTTTTGCTTCTTTTGTTAGTGATGCGACAAGATAGGAAAACTTGTCCACATCAGATAGGTTGGGATTCAAATCAATGAGACTTTTGAATGTGTCTCGGAATGTCAGCCACTCAGTAACTGATCCGTCGAAAGAAGGAAGCTTAACTTCGGGAAGTTTTATTCGCGCCATTGGATTAGTGCGATTGGAACTCGAACCAGCAGAGTTTACAACCGGACTGATGGTTGGTAATGGGTTAGCTTTCCGTTCGGCATTTACTAGAAACCCCTTCACGTACACGTAGATTTTTTCAAACTTATCCCGTGACGTACGACTGGCCTTTTCGTCATCGTCAGCAGTCGATGACTCTTCATCCTGCATCATGTCGATTTCTAAACGGACCTTCAAAAAATTCTCGAAAATTCCCTCCAAACGGTCCATCCACCCGGCGATCTGACCCTTATCCCGAGATTCATCGTAGCCTTCAATAAACTTGGCCACGTTGTTAAGAGTATCGAAGCAGAAACGTTCTTGCTTGCTCAACGCCCTCAAAGTAGGAGCCATTGTTCCACTTCAATTGTAAAACTTCACGGAAAGAAACACAAAAATCGTCCGATCACAACCAACGTTTGATTCGTCGGTGTGATGCAAAAATCAATCCTGGTTGTTTTTCAACCACCAACAGCTTTATTTTCTCGCGGGAAATATTTCCACCACCTCGTGTTAGTTCCTTTCGCAAATCGTCAACCGCACAGCTCAAAACCTCACAAAATGCTCAAATCCTTCTTTTCTATTCAGCGCGATGGCATTCAATTTACGAAAGGGTTAGTCGCATGCTTCTACTCGCTTACCTCATTAATTAGCTTCAATGCAAAGGTCGTTGGAATAGCGCCTTTTGTGACGATGGCTATTATCTCCGATCCTATTGTGAAGACCCAAGCCACGCTGACTTCTTAACACGCGGTCGACTCAGATCACGCTTTGGTGTCACACTCACGATTATGCACTTTTTGTCAATTTTTTCGGTTCCGTTGTAAACGATAGATATCACTTGCGGCGTTGATAGTACGATATGTTCTTTTTATTGCTCACTTGCATGCACTGTGAGTTTGTTCTCACACACTATGTCCACGACACTCGCATCAGACACGATAGTACGCAAACGACGGCGGTACTTCACTTCGACCGGCGCGAAACGGAATGTACCATATGTACCAACTAGTGAAATTTACAATGTGAATTTCTTCACGGCAAGCACTTGGCACTGACGCGAACCGACAATTATGCAATAAAACCGAAGCCAATCGATCCGGTTCGAAGGACCAATTTATTATGTACGAAATAAGAACTAGATTGGCTCGGTATCTGAATACGATTTAATTGACGCAACGGTCTGATAGACGATATGATCTGGTTGGGGATCTTTATTTGACTAACTCGATCTGACTATTCTATACTGGTTATATAATACGCACAGATCCCGATTGGTTTTCCGAACTATTAGCAACGATCTTTCGCTCACATATCAGACGGATGGGTGATAAGAGAGATATAGGTATTGTGTAATGGTATAGATCGATAAATCTGTTATACTCGTAGGGATGTGCACAAATATTCGAATTCTTAACAAAACACACACACCCCCCCCCCCCCCCCCCGCCCCCCACACTTTTTTTTTACCTAACATATTATTTTACTGTATTCTACACACTATCTCCCCCCCTGAACTTAAAAACATATCAAACAAATTGAAGTTTTTAAAAAACAATCTATGCTAACCCATTAAAAATTAAAATTGGGGGATTTCGTAAAAATAAGAGTCCGTAGATGCATTTTGTGCCTTCTGGTAACTTTATGTTTCTATTGATATCCATGCTCATCGGTTTAATACCAACCGGGAGAGACTTGGCCTTATACAAATGGATTTCATTATCTCCAGTCCGCTCAACCAATCGCAACGTTTTGTGATAGATTGGACGGATTATTATAATTTGAGATAACTCCATGCAGATGTCTTCCAAGTTTGGCAGATCGACAAGCAATCGGTGGAGAGTTTAGAGGAAGACCGGAAGAATAAGCGATGGTTCTGCGCGTGTTTATAAACAGAAGAACCTTCATAACAAAACGAATCATCGGGTAAAATACATACGGGTTTTTTTTAATTATAAGCAGTCTAAAGCAGTTATTTGATTCATTTTATCCAGAAGTACCATAAATGGACATTCGAAAGTATTTCAAAAGTAAGTATAATATTTTCCAGCATGTAATTAAAAAAAAAACAAGCAAACAAAACAAAACGAATGTTTTTTCATGCAGCTGAAATAACCACGAATAGAAAAATATGCAAAATGGTTGTATTTCTCGAATTTGAACAACAATTTTAATGTAATTCAATGATACACCGTTTTGGTTTCATACTACTCAGATACACATGATTGCTACATATACCGTGTTTCGACAGAACGTGTTTCAGTTGGATCATATCAGATAAATCGGTTCAAATTTCAAAACGCAGATGCAGATGTGTATATAAATTATTTTTAAAATATTGAGGAATAGCTGTTGGAACGCATATGAATTTCTTTTCGTCATTGATGAATAAAATTTCTTAAATTATTTGCTAACTACTCGCGTGTTGAGAATGCAAGTAGCAACAATTCAGCACAAAAAACACAGCTTGCTTACATTTGTTACTTACGTCGTTTTAAAAGGTTATGTTTGATGTTCCTGTTTAGAAAATATCAGATAAAATAATTATACTAAAGGTGAGCAAAGGGGACACAAACGATAAGCTATAAACCACCAAAACTCAAAATGTATGTTTCTTAAAAGTTAATGACTTATTATTTGAACAACCAATAAAAAAATATAATCTATTCAAACGGTGTGAGCATGGTGAGTAAAAAAACGGTGTTTCTTCTGTGTTGCTTTGGGTGAGAGGGTCGCGGATGAAAAGTAAATTTTCAGTACAAACTGCAAACAAATTCGGTGGTTATTCTATACAAAAATCCAACATGACCCGTTAAATGTTTGGCATTCAATGTAGTTTGATTTAAAAACATGGGAAAAATCGAAAGTTTTTAAAATCGTTTTTTTTATTCCAGAACAAGCCTAGAATTGTTTAATCTTGTTGCAAGAAACGGACAGGTATTGTCAAATACTTTGGGTGAGAGTAGAGAAGATAATCCACCCGCATTCAGGCGTAATGTCACATAAATGGGGATCCATTCCCGCTCCATCTGTCGGAACATGAAAATGACCCTACTCTACTGGTCCACCGGGCGTTGTATTGTCCGTTAAGTGTCCGTTAATGTTAATTGTTCAGTATGTGCAACCACTGGTTGGAGACGATGTAATTCTCTCTCTCTCTCTCTCTCTCTCTCTCTCTCTCTCTCTAAAAAAACTCACCCCGCCCCCCCCCCCCCCCCTATTTGAAATCCTGGCTACGCCTATGCTCGAAAGCTGTACGACAAACTGCTGACCAAAAAACAGGGCTGTGTTATCATGGACGATGAAACCTACATAAAACTCGATTTAGAGGTTCAAAAAATTCGGGATTTCCCGAATCCCGGGATGAGATTTTTCCCGGGACACACATTTCTTACATATTTTTTTGCTATGATGCTTCTCAATAAATTTCAGTGTACCGTTTACGCGCATTCAATATAACCCATACAACGCCAACATACATATTTACTGTGCCCACATCGATGTTATACATCATTCATGAAAATGCATCATTCCTTTTGTGTTGGTTCAGTAGGCATTGCATTTTTGCCTACACATTTAACACACACACACATGTGCGCGCACCAATACGACGCAGGCTGTCATTTCCATTCAAAACATTGTTTTCATTCCCTGATTACTGCTACTGTGTTCATTGAATAATTTCGGATTGCCGTTACATCAAAGTCAGTAGCAATACAAAATTTGCGCTAATGTAGCCTTACGTCCAATTATTTTAAAGGCATGGCTGGAAAATCTTAGATAGAATCGCGTATGACAAAGAAAAAGCACGATGTCGGAAAAGCGAGCAAATTTTGTCGTGCAAGGGCTCTTCGACCAGTGGCTTGCTTCGGCACATGAAGAACAAACACGACATGGATTCCAAACCCCCCACAAATCCTAGTGAGTCTTCTGCTGCGAAAGTTAAATCATCCACACCGAATGTCCCAGTGAAACAAGTATCGATGCTCAAGTTCGTTAAACGTCAGTCACTGGCGGAAATTGTAGCTCGGCTGGCAGCAAAGGACGGATTTTCAATCAATGCAATCACCAACAGCAAGTTCATCAGACAATCGATCGCAGATCGTGGATATTCTCTGCCAACGTCGAATACATCCGTCATGACGCTGGTCGCCGAATACTATGGATACGCTCAGCAGCAAACGCGAGATGAAATAGTGAAGCGTATCGATAGCGGTGAACTGGTTAGTCTCACTTTGGACGAGTGGACAAGTCTAAGCAACAAGCGCTACTTAAACGTGAATGTCCATTTCGCTGACGGATCATTCTACAACCTGGGTCTCGGCAAAATTCGTGGATCTCCACCTGCTGAAAAGGTTTTGGAAATGGTCAAGGATGTGGTCCGGAAATTCGGTATTAAGGATGGAAACATTATAGCATCAACGACTGACGGAGCTCGAGTTATGACGAAGTTTGGAAGATTGTCGGATTACCTTCATCAGCAATGTTACAACCATGCGATTCACTTGGGGGTTTGCGATGTCCTGTACAAGGACCAGCCACCAGTACCAATTGAAAATGAGGATTCAGATAGCGACGATTCAGATAGTGATAACTACGATGATGAAGTTGGTTCTTCGGGTAAATAGATGGGAATGTTCATGTTCATATTAACGAAAATAGCTAATTTAATTCAATTATAGACTTGTACACCACGCGATTAGGAGAGTCTCTGAAGCGTATTCGAAGAGTCGTGATTTTTTTTCGAAAATCGCCTGTTAAGAATGCACTGCTTCAAGAAAAAATCACGAAAATGTTCCATAAACCACTTCAACTGTGTGTGGACATCAAAACTCGTTGGAACTCGACTGAAACCATGCTGGAGCACTTCATTCGCGGTTTTGGTTGCATCAAAGAGACGCTTTCCGAAATAAGCCTTTCAGGTCTTATGTTGGACAGTGATTTCGAGGTTGCAAAAACCTTCAGGAAGCTCTTCAGCCAATCAGACTCGCTTCGGAAGCATTGGGAAGACGAGATGTTACATTGCTGTCTGCGGAAGGCAGCTTGAGTTTCTTGTATTCGAAGCTTAAGAAAAGTAACTCCAAAGTTGGAAACGACCTCTTCGATGCAATCACGAAAAGAATCAACGAACGGCGCCAAAAGGAAATAATAACAGCGCTGAAGTTCCTTCAAGGTCTTCCGTTGTCAACGCAAGTGCCAGCAGAACTGGAAAGCTCATCGAAAACGCAAATGAATAAGTTCATCAAGGAACTGGGAGTTCGATTGTTGCAAGACTAGACTGCCAAAGACAGACCGATGATGATGCTGCCGAGTTGAATGCTGGATTATCCTGTATGCATGACGATTCAGGATCGACACCATCGAGCATGCATGAACAACTGGAATCGGCTATAAAGGAATATGCCAACCCGTCCCAGACTGATTCGGCAATGATTGATTTTTCAAAAGGAATTGCGAAAGAGCTGTCACTTTTTGAGCTACATGGTAAGTTGAGCCAGAATCTTGAAATCATTTTCGGCTGCTTAAAATCAATCAAACCGACGTCAACCGATAGCGAGTGCATCTTTTCGAACTCCGGAAACATCTGTTCTAAAAAGCGAACCGCACTGTTCGATGAAAGCATGCATAACATTTGCTTCTTGAAGTCGTATTTTCAGAGAACGAATTCAAATTGATAAGACAAGTTACTTGATTTGAACCATTGATTTTTTAATTGATGAATAAAACATATTCCTAACCACAAAATTGCGTTTTTAAGCACATAGAAAAATTTCCCGGGATCCCGGGATTTCTCGGGACAAACAACCAATTTCATCCCGAATCACGGGACAAGCAAATTGGTCGGGAAATGGAACCTCTAACTCGATTATAGAACTCTGCTGGGACCACAGTTTTATACCTAGCCTAAGGGAAAGAATGTTCCTGAATCAGTGAAAGCCATTTACACGGAAATATTCGGCAAGAAGGTAATGGTGTGGCAGGGCATATGTGGATGTGGACAAATATCTCGTCCATTCATAACGGAAGACACAATGAATGGTCAAAGCTACGCGAAGGAGTGTCTGCAAAAGAGGTTGCTACTCTTAATCAAACAGCATAACAAGCCTACAATCTTTTGGCCTGATCTTGCTTCCTGCCATTACTCTAAATATGCACTAGAGTGGTGCAAAAGGAACAATGTCGCATTTATACCAAAGGAGATGAATCCACCAAACTGCCCAAAGATTCGCCCTATCGAAACTGGCTGGGCTTTGGCGAATGCGAAGCTGAGAAAACAAATGAAACCAGCGGATAGTGTTGAAAAATTTAAGAAGGATTGGTTAAAAGTGGTGAAAATGGTAGAAGAAAGCACTGTGCAGAAACCTGTGAGTAGTGTTAAGGGAAAAATTAGAGAACTCGCCTACCCTACGAAAAATCAAGCAAATTGAAATGAAGAGGGAAAAAAACATTATTATTCACTATGTTTGAGAATAAAATAATCAAAAATCACAGTATGGTCTTTTTTTAAAGAGTGATACGGTCAAAATTTGGTCAAGGGAATACGCGTGTAAATCGGTGAAATCGATTATTTAAAAAATCAAATTAAATTTCTTTTTCAAGTTCAATTAGTATAAAATTCAGGAAAAATATTCAGTTAGGCTTCCGCTTATCCAAATCCGAATTGCCGGGCCTTACGCTTGACCCCTGCCATCAGATTTTGTACAGCCACCTTGTCCACCTTCTTCGCCGCAGAAAGCCAGTTTGCCTTGAACTGCTGCTCGTCCTTAGCAGTTTTTTTGGTCTTCTTTAGGTTCCGCTTGACAATAGCCCAGTATTTCTCAATTGTGCGGAGCTCTGGCGTGTTGGGAGGGTTCTTGTCCTTGGGAACCACCTGCACGTTGTTGGCGGCGTACCACTCCATGGCCTTTTTACCGTAATGGCAAGATGCCAAATCCGGCCAAAACAGTACGGAACAACCGTGTTTCTTCAGGAAAGGCAGCAGACGTTTATTCAAACACTCTTTCACGTAAATTTCTTGGTTGACAGTCCCGGAAGCTATGAAAATGCTGCTTTTCAAGCCACAGGTACAGATGGCTTGCCAAACCAGATATTTCTTTGCGAACTTTGACAGTTTCGTGTGCTTGAAAATATCTGCTACCTTTCCCCCTTCCTTTTGCCGTATAAAACTCCTGTCCCGGAAGCTGCTTGTAGTCGGCTTTGACGTAGGTTTCGTCGTCCATTACCACGCAGTCAAACTTCGTCAGCATCGTCGTGTACAGCCTCCGGGATCGCGCTTTGGCCGTCGTATTTTGTTTATCATCGCGATTTGGAGTCACTACCTTCTTGTAAGTCGATAGTCCGGCTCGTTTTTTGGCTCGATGCACGGTTGTAGACGATACACCCAGCTTATTTGCGGCATCTCGGAGAGATAGGTTAGGGTTTCGCTTGAAACTACCGGCAACTCTCTTTGTCGTCTCAGCGGCTTCCGGTTTTCGATTTCCCCCCGATCCAGACTTCCTGGCTGTCGACAAACGTTCCCCAAACACTTTAATTACATTTGTAACGGTTGATTTGGCAACTTTTAGCGATTTTGCCAACTTTGCGTGCGAGTAGCTCGGATTTTCGCGATGCGCGAGCAAAATTTTGATACGCTGCTCTTCTTGCTTCGACGGCATTTTGACAACTGAAGAGTGAATTCCAAAATCAAAATAGGAGCAACATTCTACACACACACACACCTTCAAAATGAGTGGTGTTCAGGTTTTTTAAATGCAAAATTGAAAGAAATACGTCAAGTTGATATTGACCAAATTTTGACCGTATCGCCCTTTAGTTGAGAAAGAAAGTGTATTTACATTTTTCGAAACAGTATACTATCTATACAGGCTCTGATTTTCAAGTCAAGTAAATTTTAAAACAAATGTGATTTTAAACTTATTTGCATGCTCTTGTACATAAAATGAAAGTAAACTTAAAATTACCAGATAATTAGAACTGTATAGGATTACGACGACTGGAGAAACTGGAAGCCGCACCTGGTACTTACCGATTTTCCCGGCATTCAACCCCAACAAACCGGGAAAAGTCAGAATTGCCTTCGACGCAGCTGCAACTTTCGGAAATGCGCGAGTGCTGAAAGAAAGCCAATTATATCTCTTTAACGTTAGGCTCTAGAAACTTAGTGTTTTAAGCAACTTTTCTTAAAATTACTTGCCCTACAACTTTGTCCAAGACAATAACCCATTATCTCGTAGCTGAAAACAGTTAGAATTTGAAAGTGTTGTTAAGCCCTTATGAAAGGTTAGGCGTGTTTTTTTCAAAAGATGCGGAATAAAATTTTGAGCAACTCTTCTGAAGACATCTTGTCGATAAAATGATGACAAAAGGGTGAAAATGTTTTTGACCGTCTTTTTTCAGAATTGTGCCAATGTGCGTCTGCGAAAAAATCAGCCTACTCAATTACTATAATCATAATGTTCGTATTGTCCGTACATGGAGTAACGATTATGATTTTTTTTTAATTTTTCTGTCACTCGTATCCGATAATTCCTGAGAATTTTGTTCAGGGCTATTCCCACAATGTGTTATCCACACCTTATGAATTTTATATCACATAACATGCTAGAAAAATCTTTATCGAGATTTCAATTGAAGAGGGTTAAATATCCATATCGTCGATTATCGTTCGTTGAACAAGCATTCGCTTGCTTTCTATTTCAACAAGAACGCACACATTTTTGTTTAGTGACATGTGAAAAAAATTTTATACCGAACAGGGAATCCACTGCATCCTGGTTGGTAATGCCGTACCATCAGTATCTATCAAAAACAGAAAATGTTGGCCCAAAGGAACACATATCACCTTATATTAGCATTTGGCGTTAAGTTGCAACATATTTTCTGTTTCTCCCGCTGTAATTTTCGGCTTCCGAAACATTTTTCCTTTGAACGTGGCACCATACAATCACCAAGTGATCCGATCGGAATCTTCGAGCACTAGCACTCAATCGCATCAGGAAACGAAAATGAATCACCAACAGAAGCCAACGAACGAATCAATAAATTCAGCGCCAACAATAGATTAGGGCGAATCTGGTTTTGTAGTCATTGTCTCTTGAACAAAAGGTCACAAATACACATTAAGGACTCTTTAAGGAAGAGGAGCTTTATCTCTATCCGCTGATATACTCAATTTGAAGGAATTGTATTCAGTTTCCGATAAATTAGCAGACAAAGTGTTTATTTACAAAAGCAGATTCGCCCTAATCAAATATTGGTGCTGAATTGTACAAGCTTACAGTGATGAACACGCATACAATTGACAGTCGACGAAGTTCATGCTATGTTCATTCAATGTTAACCTTGTCTCAGCATTTTTCTGTTTGAGAGGTGAAGCAGAACTTCTCATTGTATGTGTTTATTGAGTTAAAAAAGAGCCTGCAACGAATGATTTGTGATACGATTGAAACCATCCTTGAATGTAAAGGGCGAACACGAAATTATTGCGACACCGAAAATGTCATGCCAATTTTCTTATAATGTTTAGAATCAAACCAAAATTTTAGGGTAGTTTTATACATATATTTACTTCAAAAATCAAAAGAAAAGTTAATCGATGGAGCCTTGAGTGTAAAATTGAACGCATTTTCGCTTGATGCCCTCCATCAAAGTCTTTACAGTGTCATCCGGTACCAGTTTCTCAGTTTTTTTTCCATTTTCTCAACATGTCCTTCTCGTCTTTGACTGTCTTTTTGCTCTTCCGAAGTTCCCGCTTCATCATTGCCCTGTACTGCTCCACCGGGCGCAGCTCCGGACAGTTTGGCGGATTCATGTCCTTTGGAACAAAATGGACAGAATTGGCCTCATACCACTCCAGGACACTTTTAGAATAGTGGCATGATGCCAAATCTGGCCAAAATAGCGGAGCTTCGTCGTGCTGCTGCAAGAACGGCAAAAGGCGCTTCTCGAGGCACTCAGATTTGTAGATCTCACCATTTACTGTGCCCTTTGTCACGAAAGGCTCACTCCTCAGTCCGCAAGAGCAGATGGCCTGCCAAATGAGATAATTGGAGGCGAACTTCGACATTTTCTTCTTCTTAAATTTGTCGTCCACATAGAACTTGCTCTTGCCGGTGAAAAACTCCAACCCCGGAATTTGCTTGAAATCGGCTTTTATATACGTTTCGTCGTCCATCACACAGCAGCCATATTTTGTCAGCATCTTCTCGTAGAGCTTCCGTGCCCGAGTTTTAGCCGTCGATTGTTGCCGCTCATCGCGGTTTGGGAAGTTCTGTACCTTGTATGTATGTAGTTCAGCTCTCTTCTTTGCATTCTGGACGTAGCTCTGCGACATGCCGATCTTCTTAGCCAAATCACGGCTTGAGACGTTGGGATTTGCTTTAATCATCCGCTTCACCTTTCCCTCCGTCTTTTTTTCTCCGGTCCCGGTTTTCTTCCAGCTCCTTTGCCGTGGTCCAACGTCAACCGCTCCTGGAACCGCTTCAACACTCTGGAGACGGTTGAATGGTGAACTGCCGGTGCGACAGGTCAGGAAATTCCAGGTGTTTGGAAAGAATTTGTTCTCTAGACTCGCGTTGGTTCACCTCCATTTTCGTTGAATCGAAAAACACGACTTCGAGTTTGACAGCATGTAAACAATACACATCAATGAGTAAGTGTGCCAATTTTGGTTGATTTTTACCTAATGGTAAAAAAGTTATGCCCTGTTGAATGTGTCGCAATAATTTCGTGTTCGCCCTTTAATTGCTTATGTTGATTGCATTTTGAGTTTGATCTGAATTCTTTTGATGAATAAACGTGCATTATGATAGTATTTAATTTATAATTTAATAATTTGATTTGATATATTCTTACAAAGTAAGTTCAAATGCCTCTAGGCCTCTATGATAAGTAAGACTCAGTTGGTACATAGAAGCCCGTTTGTCATTGACAGCTATTTATTTAAGTTCGATACAAAAAAAATCTCTCGTCATTATCCATTCTCCTCGTAAATCAGATGATTTCAGTAATTCTTATATTCATCATTAACGTGTTGTTAGTATAAATCTGTCCCAATCAGCTTCCAAGAATTACTAAAAATTATCTTGTCTTTCCAATAACATAAAACTATTATCACACTTTGAGAGTGGCTCGAATAACTTTCTTGCTGTTAGTATGAATCGTTCCAGATCGGCCCTCGAACGTTTTCCACTAACCACCTGCCAGTAAATAAGGAGTGTATCGAAAATAAGCTATCTACAAACTTTCTTTCAAATTATGTTGAAAACCAATATTTTATTCATACAAAAAATTGATCCTTTTTTGTACGAGGTTAAACTTGAACATAATGAAGACCGGGTGAAATTTAAGTTATTCCTTCACGAATTTTCGAACTTTGGATCGAATGCTCTTCATCAAGTTCCGGACAAGTGTTGCATTGCATTTTTTGGACGCTTGAGCCCAAATTTTTTTGAACTCCTGCATGTTCCTAGCTGTCTTACCAGTCTTCTTGAAGACCCTCTTCACGATTGCCCAGTAACGTTCGATGGGTCGAAGCTGAGGGCAATTTGGTGGATTGATATTTTTCTCAACGAAATCTATACCCTTTTCCGCAAGCCAATTGAGAGTGGTTTTGGCATAGTGAGCCGACGCTAAATCCGACCAAAACAGTGGAGGTGTACTATGCTTCTTATATAAAGGCAACAATCTCTTCTGGAGACACTCAGATCGATAGATTTCCGCATTTATAGTGCCGGTAGTGTAAAAAATGGTTGACTTCAAACCACAGGAACATATTGCTTGCCATACCAGTACCTTTCGACCGAATTTCTCCACTTGAATCGACCTGTCCGCATCGCTCACATCCTCCCCAACGACGGCAGTAAAGTATTGTGGACCTGGAAGGGTTTTTGAGTCCTCCTTTACATAGGTCTCATCGTCCATCAAAACGCATGCATCCGGACGCTGCAAAATACGCGAATACAATTTCCGGGCCCTTGTTGCTGCTCGCTTCTTCTGTTCTGCACTTTGTTTCGAGATTTTCTGCTTCTTGTAGGTCTTCAGGTGGTTTCGCCTCTTGATACGCTGGATCATTCCGACACTCGTTCCTGCTTTTTTGGCCAAATCACGTATTGACATTGATTTGTTCTTCATGATTAGAGATACCACTTTCTGCTCCAGTTTCGGGTTGGAAGAACCGGGTTTTCTGCAATATAATGATTTATCCGACAGAAAATATAATGGACATTTTAGATGTACTATTCTTTATATATTATTTCAGGTCATCCATGGAGTTTCCAAGTTCTGTAAAATATTTTTGATCTCGTGGCTATATTAGCATTATCTAAACTTTTAGGTTCATGGTAGATACGCAAACCTTCTACAATCGCAGCAGGACAGCAATCTGCAGACACATGTAGTTATTATTATCATTTTACATTACAACATCCCTTCACTTTACTTTATATACTGTTCTATATGACATTGCATATTGATTTTACATTTTTTATTGTTATTACCAGTTTTATCATCACTCAGATACTTATGATTTACTTTAATATTATTTCAGTATTTTTACCTCGGAGCGTATGGTACGGTATGTCCACGCATCCTTCCTCCCCTGTAGATTCACAAAATTCGTTGTAGTTCAAATCTAATTGTTTGAATACAACTCATTTTACAGAATCATCTTTTGCGGTAAATACAACGCAGTAGGCCTGGCCGCTTTGACACTTGTGTCAAGGCTTTGACATGCTGCAAGCATCAATATTGACAAAAAAAGTAATTGGGCGTCATCTAACTCAAATATTGCCAGGATGCTTTTTCGTACTGGCTGCGTTTGTATTAGATTAGATTAGATTAGATTAGATTAGGAAGAACCGGGTTTTCTGCCTCTTCCTGGTAGCTCATCCAAAGAATAGTGTTCCCCAAACTTATTAATGATGGTTTTAACACTCGCATGATGAATTCCAAACCGCTTCGCCAATTTTCGCATGGTAATACCCTTCTCAGTTATCCATGTGTCCAGAACCTTAATTTTCACTTCCTTTTCAATACGCGAAATTTTGAAAACTCAGAATTTGAACCGCACAAACAAGTAAACAAAAGAAAGCTGACAGTCAAACCCACAGCATGCAGTGTTCAGAGCATAAAAACCATCACAAATACATGCGTACAACGCAAATGTATGTAGATTGCTTATAATCGATACACTCCTTATCCTCCATCATATTTTCTGAGAGGTTCCTTGCTGTTGAAAACAATCGATCCAAATCAACTCTCAACCGTCATTTAAAAATGTCGTCTTCCCAAAGCAACACAACCATTAATTTTGTGAATGGCCCAATCAGTATCCTTACTGTAGTTTTAAATTTATCCCTCGAATAATTTAAATAACCTTGTCCCCGATTGGGGTCACCATCACACTTTGTGGATCAATGCGACTACTAAGCGCAGTTGAAATTCTTGTTTTCTTAAAAAAGTGAACCACAATCACTCTTTATGAGTGACCCCAATGGTGTCCTTACCGCTGGTTTATATTGGTACTAATATTAAATATTATGAATAGCTGTAATCGAAACGTTTGCCAAAACAAGCCATGGTGTCAACTCAATGCTTTTATCCAGCACCCCAGTGATTTCAAAAAAAAAAAAAAACCCCCCCCCCCCCCCCCCACCACAACCCCCCCACCACCCCCCCCCCCCCTTTTTTTTTTTCCCCCCTTTTAAAAAAACCGCGGCCCCCCCCCCCCTAAATTAGAATCCCCGGTTTTTACATGTTTAGGATATTTTTAAGGAACAAGCATCACCTATTGGTTCTCTGTGTAATGACCAGAACCCGGCAAAGTCATCGTCAATTGACTATCGTCAAGCGACGATGAAGCTGTTGACCATCAATATCAAACGAAAATCAAGCTCTTTCTTTTCGAGCATATCCTATTTCAAAATCTATAGAACTACTTTCGATCTGTTTTCATGCTGTTTGTTTTTGCTTCCTTCGTATTCAGTTCATTTTTCATAGTTAAATGACGGGGGTAACGTATAGCAATGAAGTAGGTAGATTGAATCGAGTTCACGCTGTTTGTTTTGCTTTTTAATACATCACCAGGGATGCCATATATCCTAATTTAACAGGATATTGCACTATCGGTTGGAAAACTCCATGATGCATTGGTAACAATCGATTTTGCTCCGGTTCACTCAGGCAAAAAATCTTAAGAATTTCATAAGGTTCAACTTATGAACGATGCTTTGAAATTTCATAAGGCTGACTTATGAATGCATTTTGTTTCACACGACGTTGTTCTTGTACGCCTTTAAGCTTATCTGAATTCAAGTGTAGATATATACTGAACCCATAACCTCAACGTTCAGGGTTCGAATCCAGCTTGCCTTATATTTTTATTTTTTCAACATTATTATATATATTTCATAAGGCAAATATATGAAATTTATACTGATTTCTTATAGCAAATAATCATAATGCAATCTTATGAATATTGCATAAAGTTTATTTTGCTGAATGTTCTATACGTTGAACATAACGTAGCGTAGTGCACTGTATAGCGCTATCCAGCGCATTAAACAACACTGATGCACTTGTTCACACAAAATTCTAAGGACGTAGAGCAAGAGTCCTGATCAATAGTCAAACCGTAGCTTCGGATCTTTGCCATAATTTGATCCTTCAAAAATGCCGCGGTCTGTCTTTCTTTTACTTCGATGACCCCTGAAGGAAACAAAATTAAATTGATCACGTAGAGTGGCAGATTGTAATTTTCGTTTTTGCAACTATTTCGGACATCATCAAAATTTAGGCATCATTTAGTGCTTTAGCCTCCTGAATCGGAATGATGTACGAACAAGTTGATTCAATCCTAGGTTTTAGTAATTAACTCAAAATAGTTTTTCACTACCGTGAATACCATTACACCGATCAAGAAACCCTAATCCCTAACCCCTAACTCCCTAACCCTAACCCTAATCAAGAAAAATTGAGATTAACAGTTCTTCCGAAGGAAAACACAATACCACTCTGAAAAACTGACCATGTTTAGAGGAAAAAGATCGCATTTTTGTGATGAGATTTGCGTAAATTGGTGGGCTTCGTGGTCAAGCGATTAGCGGCGTCATCTATCGTTCAAGAGATTGCCATGAAGTGAGGGTTCGATTCCCGCTCCAGCCTGTGGAACTTTATTCGCTAACCGAAAATGTCCATACTGGTCCACTGGGTGTTAGATTAAGTTGTCCGCTATAATTCAATATATGTTCTCTATGTTCAGTCTGTACAACCTCGAGTTGAAGACGGTGTGAATGTCTTTTAAATTAACAATTCGTGGTAATGGCGTTGAGGATAATGAATTCGGAGTAACAGCCCATTCATAGTGGTAGTATTGGGAGGAGTTTCCTAAGATCACTGAATTCAGACCACTTAACTTTATGTTATAATGCATATGTTACATACCCAGTGTCCGTGTGACAATTTGATCGCGGCTCGCAAATCTGGCCAAAATTGCTAGCACGTGCCTGTTGTGGCGTAAAGCGGAATCGATTTTCAACGAAACCAATTTTACCTTCATCTCATTGATGATCGCATCCTTGATCATTTCCGCACTAACCGTCACATGGCCTTTTAATATCCGGGTATTCACAGCCATGCCTACCACTGCAGTAATCGGATCATAAAGAAGACGCATGGCATCCCACTCCATACAGGATACCGGAAGATTATGGTTTGAGACCAGCTTTACTGAAGCTTTAATAATTAGTCGCTTGTCAATGGCGCATGGCCGTTTCAGGACAACCCTTGGATTTATGCTGACGATTCTTCTGCTTTTTGGAATCCTTCCGCGATGGCCCTTTCCATTTCGGAAATGTCAGATGAAATTATTTATTTCCAGCTTTTTTTGGACGTAAATACACCCACTGCCGCTATCTATATTGCAGATTGCTTTAGCACCATCCCTTTGGATAAACTTCAAGGCCTTTTCCACTAGCGTAACACCATCACGACGTCTTTTTTCACATTTTTGATTACTTTTGGATGTTGGCGTTCCCGGTACTTGCAATTCAGCATCCGTTTCCGCTTGCGGATTGCTATTAGCTTCACCTCGTTTTTTCTCGACTTTTTGCGGAGCTTTGGATGGTCCTGGAGAGTACATTTCACTGATTTTTTCGTCACAAACGTATAGTAGGAACTAAAAAAATACCGTCGATTGAGTCGATTCAGCAACGAATTGAAGTGAAAACAAAACAATAATCAAAGGACGCATGTTTCGAGTAGTTCATTTCGTCAATTGACGAAAGTATGTGCTTAAAATCAATTGAACTGATGAACATAAAGAAGAAAATGACCAACATACAAGTCACGTTTGACAGGAAAAATATTCATCGTGACTCGATAGCAAGAACCAAAATGGAATAAATGAAAATGATCTTGCTCGAATCGAAACGATTGCGTAGGAAGTTCATTTTCTTTTTTATGCGTCGATAATGTTGAACCCTGGTAATGACAGCTGATCTGCCAATAACGTAGTAGAACCTCGGACGATCAATCATACTCACGCACATGCTCGCACAATCAGCGTTTTGACATTCAGAGTCTTGTCTTTCGGCCTTTTGTCACATATTCGGTACAACAGATGCGGTGGACCGGTGGTATGGACCATTATTGCTCAGGTAGTTATTTATAATCTAAAGAGTGTATTCGATAAAAAAGGCACACTCGTGTTTACTCACCAAAATTAAACCAATTATAGGATTTTCTTGAAATTTTCAGGGAATGATAACAAAATTTACAAAATTTGTTTTATTCAATTCCATCTGCATCCCTCCTTTTCACTCCACCCAACAAAAATTGCCGATTTTTCATGGGTTTACCTTCACCCGCACTGACAAAACAACCCATGCAGCATCAATCATAGTAACCCATGAGTCAGCAGACAAAATTTGACAGCTCTATCAGTTGAACTCTAACCGTGATGGTAAAAACAGTGAAACATCTCCGTTTAGAAGAGTGCGGGTTCAAAGAACGGAACCCCGTCGCGTCGGAAACGGACATCGTGCGGCACTTTGTGGACGCCGGATACGCCCGTTCCGGCATCTACAATATCTTGGCACTATTAGACAACAATCAGAGCATCGCAAGAAAGCCCGGTTCCGGACGGCCGACGACCCTGAGCGACAAGAAGCTCCAAAGGATGCTGAAGAGGAAGACCGAGGGAAAAGTGGCTGCATCGCTGCGTGCGCTTGGCCGGGAGGTCGGTTCAACCGGCCAAACAGTGAAAACGTACCTGGCGAACATGAACATACATGTCAGGAAGCGGAAGTCACGTCCATTGGTTTTGGAGCTGCAGGCAATGACGCAGCGGCAGCGGCTGAATAAGATGGTCAACTCGATTTTTCCGGCGAATCGCGACGTGGCGGTGGTGATGGACGACGAGACCTATCTCACCCTGGATGGCAACGACTGGCAGGGCAACTTCGTATTTTACTTCCCCCACGAAGGAAGTGAGCTCCGAGGTGAAATTTATTTCACACACCAAGTTCCCCAAGAAGGTGCTGCTGTGGCTGACAATCAGCGAGAAGGGGATGTCAAAGCCGCTCTTCTTTCGCTCCGGACTGGCCGTGAACGGGGAAATTTATAGTACTAAATGCCTGCCGGAAGTTGCGTCGTTCATCAAGAAATACCATAAGGGCGAAGACGCGGTGTTCTGGCCAGATCTGGCGTCGGCCTACACGCATGTTTTTGTCCGCCATGGCGAACTTTCCGGTTAACTGCCGGAAGGTCACTCGCAAGGGCGTAGAATTTTTTGCAAGTATGCTTAAATAATTACCTTCCATTGGAAATTTATCAAAAGCAATTATCTGTTTTAGCTTTTTTTTATCACCATCCGAAAAAAAAATCCATTTTTTAATGCAAACGTTAATTGACATTACATCGTGGCGATTCACTTAAGCAAATGAGAACAGTTTCATCATTTAAAGTGAGTAATTGAGCGAAATTCAATATTTCCCAATACTATCGCCGCCATAATTTCACTGGTTAAGCTAACAAATTTTTTTCATGGTCTTCAAATGTCCTAAATTCAAAGTAACACGATCGAGACCCATTGTTATGCACTCTAATTCGTTACATAATAACGAACGTCTAATTAGGATTATCTTAGCAAGCTTATTTTGAAGCTTAATAGTATAATGAGTTACAATAAAAAAAATCTTATTCATCATAGCATATTAGGCTGAGTTATGAAACATATTCCCTACAAAAGCTCGAAATTTTCAAACCCGAATATGCCGTCGGCATTTTGCCGTCACTTCCAATGTGGAACCAAGGCCCTTTGATAATTTTCCTTCTATCAAACCTAACCATCTACAACACTTCTGTTAAAATGCATCGAATAAAATTCCGTTTAATGAGATGATTGCGATCATCCTTGAACATATTTAAAATATAAAACATAACAAAACACCCCACCGAGATGAGCGGGAGAAGAAAATCGACATGCTCCAGGTACAACATAAAACCGTCTTCCAACACGCAGTTTTCTCCAACACTTAGATAAAATGAACATGAAAAACAAGTGAAAAAGAATGGATCTTCTAACACAAAAAAAAAACAACACCCAACATTCGACGGTGTCGATTTCAACCGTCGTCGGCGTCGTCATCATCATCGTTCGCCGCGACACTCCGCTTCATTTGGCTGTGTGTAGTGGTGAAGAAAATGCACTTTCTCACATGGTGCAGTTTTGTGTGAAGCATGATGGCATGCTTGCGTGTTTTGCACCGTCCGTCCGTATGTATGACGGTTTCACTTATCTTCGAGCCCCCCATCCCGAAACAGTCTCCATCGCCTACTCCTCAACCGAAAGAACAACATAAATGCTTCGTGACGGTCATGGTGCCGCGAGAAAGCACTCTTCTCACCACGACAACTAAATTCGCACTCGATACAAAGTTCGCTCCAAAGCTCCCCGATCACCTTATCAGTGGTAGTGGTGCCGATGACGATGATTACCCCACTTTGGATCACCTCTCCGAGAGAAAGAGAGAGAGAGTCGGCTTCTCGTTCTCTCCGGCTAACGAATTAACCGGAGCTGCTGACCGATCAACAAGAAGAATTATGGACGTCCTCCATCAATCAACTCTCGCTGCACGGCTCTCAACGTCTCCCATCGAGCCGAAAGCCATATTTATGAATGACCCAGACGAGCGACGACGGCGATGATAACAATGATAGCCACCACTGATGATGACGATGATCATGATGACGATGACGGTGGCTCTCGAGAGCGGCCGACTAGACCAAAATAGGGGGGCCACGCGCTGCAATGATCTAGCCGAGGCGCTCTCCCGGAACTGTCAGCAGCCGTGTGTGTGTGCTTTTTTCTCCATCTTGGAGAAGGGGGCGGCGCTATTTTTCCTCTGTATTTGGTTTTGTTATTTTCGGGAGAGGTGCGATTTATTTTCAAGTCTTTTTTTTTCATATCGAGGCGCGAATAGTTTTTATTAGATATTTATTTCCGGCGTTCGATTGGTGCGTGAGCTCGAGCTGGCCCACGTGATTGATGGGTGTTTTCCTTTGCCGCCTACTGCGGAGGGGAGATGTTAGAATGGTGGGAGGAAATGACGTTGAAGGAGGTTGTTCTGTACGTTTGACGTTGGAGGTTGATTGAATAGGAGTTACAACTTACAGTACGCATTGGAAAAATATGTAAGTGATTTTGATGAAAGCATTGTAAATTAAAACACATAACTGATATCATGTATAATGTACTAATCAATCCCTCTCTATGACCGTTACTTTTCGTTTGTGATTTTTTTAAAGTATTTTTTTAAATTAATCATTTAAATTTTAACTTTTTATTTTACCAATAATCTTTGCGATTCTAACATGTGAAGATTTGCAGTAACGTTTTAATCTCTGATTACGTCAAAATTAGCCAAAATCCAACAGATTTTTATGATTTAAATTTCAGTTGGCTGAAAATTTAATATTGTTTCAAAGACCGATGCCTTAAACCGGTCCTCATTTTGATACCAAATTTATTCCGGATTCTGTTGGAGTAGTACCCAAGGAACCAAAAGTTCGGATAAAAGGGTAATTTTTGGCCTAATCAGTTAAATGAGGCATCGTCTTTTTTATTTCAAAATTCCCAACTATCAATATATACCATTATATTACCCCCCCACAACATGACAGATTAACTTAGTTTCGTGTAACCACTTGCAAATCGTAGATGTCGCCCCGCAACGTAAACATTGGGGTCGTCCCTGGTAGATGCACCGATGTTTCTATTCGGAGGAGTATGTTTTTGTTGCGTCATGAGTGGTTGCAAAAGAACAAGCAAGCGTAGCATATCAAAAGAGTGTATTTTTATATTCATGATATAATTTCAGTTATAAGTAAATTAAATATTGAAATAAATATTTCACGCGGCTTTCCTCCGAGCAAAAATACAACCACAGCGTTTCGAAAGTGTTACACCGCGTTGTATTTTGTGAACATTACGTCGCGCGGTGTATTGTATCCAATAAATCTGAGATTAATTGAAAGTTATTGATTGGCCATAGAAACCGTTTAAACAATGATTTTTGTGCTCTTTTTTACTGAAGTACTTCATGAAAAAGATTAACATTTACGTTGGGAAGAAGCGGATGTCAAAATTCATACACATATGTATTATCTTTTTACGTGAGGGAGAGCGGGAGTTGAAAATGGCACAGAATTACAGAGTTTCAATGAAATGTATAGGACTTATGTCGAGATATATGAGATTACGATGAATGGCGCATCACTTTGTGAATCCAGTGAAATACCTCTTACTTAAGGTATCTCATATAGTTCTCGAGACAAATCGGATTTCGGCAGTAGATTTTCCAGATTTTGACTGGTACGAGTATATCTTGTTTATAAATACCTAGTTCGAAAAAGAACGAATGGTGACACTTAATGAAAAACCGTTGACATGACTTAATTTGTTACATGGAATATCCATGATTACACGTTACATTTTACAAAAAAATATAATCGGCTCTACACAAAGAACTTGAAATTAATGGTTTGGCAAACAATCTAATAATCGCTTTTACCTTCCAAACGTTATTTCACTTTCAGAAATATTCAAACGGCTAACAAACAAATGTTCAAAAATAATGGACTTCATGTTTGAACGATCCCTTGAAACTCTTGCGCAATTGATTATTGACCGCTCTCCTTAGGAAACGCTAATCGGCTCCCTCTTCCCCTATGAAACACGTTTTATGTGAAGCAATTCCAAATTTGTACCGATTGTCACATTTAATACCTCTCCCTCCCTTCAGTGCGTGATGTATTTTATGTACAACACACTTTTATGTTTCCACTGGTTCCATGTTCACTGCAAGCGTAAAATGTAACAAAATTTGCATTAACATTTTTATCGCACACAATATCTGCATTCCGACCTTTTTAGAAGATACGCTAGATTTTTTTTCGGTTTGACACGTTTGACAGTACCACCGGACCAATTTTTTGAGTTTCAGTGACTATGTACTAGAAGTGTCAAGATGTTCCCGGGTTGGATTTACCGCATGAAGTTGCAATTCCGTTATTGCCAGATCAGCTGTAATTACAAAAAAAAAACCAAGCGATGATGATTTTGGGGCTAACACACAGGGGGTAGACAAAATAACTAGGATAGGCAAATATATGGTCAACTTTGGAGTGCTCTAACTTCACGAAATATTGACCAATTTTAATTCTCTTAAAAGAATTCGACGGAGAAATTATTTTCTTTTTTATAATGCAGTCACGCGAATGGCCATGGTTCCTGGATATTAGAGATATTTCGGGTTCCCAGTGGGGAAGTTTCACATGTCGATTTTCTGGTGAAATTTTGTTCAGGATGCCGCTTAGAAATATTTTTCTGTAGTTAAAACTCAAAAAGCGGTAACATATCCCAAGCGAAGGGTCCTCCCTTAGCTCAGTCGGTAAAAGCGCGGTTACAAAGCAATCCCATGCTGGAGGTGGCTGGGTTCAATTCCCGGTCTGGTCTAGGAATTTTTCGTAAAGAAAAATTTCTCGACTCCCTGGGCATATAGCGTATGATTGTACTTGCCACACAATCATACTAATGCAAAAATGGTACTTGGCATCGAAAGCTCTCAATTAATAACTGTGGAAGTGCATTTAGAACACTGAGTTGAGAGCAAGCAATAAGCTAATTGTGAAAGCAATAAGCTTGAAATGCTAAAGAAGAAGAAGAAGATACCCCAAGCGAATGATTTGTTGAACTCAAAAATCGGCCTTAAAATGGCCTAGATATGGCCATTTTCCTGGAACAGGTTCCTCTGAAGGGTTCTGGATGCGACCAGATCTTTCTTCCATCAAAAACACGCCGAGCGACACCTCTTTCTTCTTCATTTTTTTTATCACAAAGCTTTTCTTAAGCTTAAAGGGGACATTTGGACACATTGGTCACTCTCGGGGCCACCGGAATGTACCTGAGGGAACCTTTTGCAGGGGCCAATCACATATTTACGCCAAAACATGTCGTTCAACTGCTCTATCTTCATGGTTTTTCTGACAAAATTGACAAAACTCAAATAATCATCGACTTAGAATCAGCAATTAATACTACCCCCTTACACACATCACAAATTCACGAAATAAGAACACAAACAGCTTATATCCTTGAAAACACTAACATAACACATAACAAACAACACACAAAAATACGAAAAACAACAAAATAGAAAACAAAAAACAGACCCTCTTCCAGGGATGGTGAATCGTGTAGAAAAAAACCCTTAAAGAATGTAAACTAGTATTTGGAAATGAAATGAGTAATCTCAAAGAATCAAACGCTTCATTACCTAGAATTAAAGGCCTTCCAATGAAATACGTTAAATCATCTTAGCTGCCCGATCCCCAACCCATAAAATAGCTAAATGGTTAGTCACTGAATTCAAAAATATGCCAAAACAATTTCCCAGCAGCCTTGGTAAAAACACCAAACCGTTCTGCATGAGAGCCGAACTTGACTTCAAACACACCACCATGTGGCTATAATTTACCACTTCAGTTTCGTGCTTATAGATGACCCCGCAACGCAATGGACGCGACACGAGTGTACACGCTCGTGTTTTTCTTTAGACACCGTATCTTGATTTTTGGGATAACACCCGATCAAAAGAAAGCTCTCAACATACACCCAGTATGACACTGGTTACCACGGATAGAGCATTGCTTGTCGGATGATTCTAAAAATTTGATAATTTGACTTATAGGTTTGTTTTCTTGGCCGTTTGGTGACGGGCGCATAAGTTGATTGAGTTTAACAAGCACGGCATGGGTAAAAATAAAATAAATTTACCACGCGTGTATTTCGCAATCGGACACAATCGGAAATTCAGACACAATGTGTCTGAAGCCAAAACACGAGCACTGGCATTGGTGTTGTACCCACCGCGTTGCGTGTAAGTCTGGAAGCACGAAGTCAAAATGGTGAAATCAATACACGCGCTAGCGTGGTAAAAAATAGCTCGGCGTGCAGTGTAGTGTTTGAACATGGCTGTTTCCCAGTCGATCAATTAACAATATTTCACAGAACTTGTTCGTGACATAGATGTGAAAGAAGATAAAGTTTTAGTTTTTTTTATATGTTAAATCTTTATTCCCAAGTATTGCAGGAAAAATATACCTTAAATTTATTAGAAAAATGGTTACTCACTCAAAATGACGACATGACATGGAAGAAAAAAGTACGTTCATACTTAAAACGCACGCAACTTTGCATGGAAGAAAATTATTTTTCGTTCAGAAATGAATCCTACAAACAATTAGAAGGTGCGTGATCTCGAGTTGGCAATCCTCTCTCCCCTTTTTCAAGTGAAATTTTCATGGCAAATTTCGAAAAACAATAACAAGATAAAAACCAACTACCTACCCTCTGGTGGAGATACGTAGATGATGTATTTAGCATTTTAGAGAAGAATATCTTACCCCTTACTATAGAAAATTTAAACAACACACACAAAAACATCGAATTTACTTACGAAGTCGAAAATGACAATAAATTACCATTCCTGGACTTACTTGTAGTGAAAGAACAATCTAAACTCTCATTTGAAATTTACAGAAAACCGACTAATACACAACGCACAATACCAAACACGTCTAATCACTCATATCAACACAAATTAGCATCATTTAACCATATGATACACATATTACAGACACTACCACTAAGTCCAAATGGCATAACTAAAGAACTTGCATACATTTTTGAGACAGCACACTTAAATGGATACTCACAACAAGCAATACAAAATGCAACAATAATAAAAACTAAAAAACAATACAAGCAATCAATCACTCACCACATTACCACAAATACAACCCCAACTTAAATGACATAAAACACCTTCACTAAACAATTGAGACCCAATGTTTTACTCAAAACATTGTTTTCTTGTTCATAAGAAAAAAACATAATAACGTTTGCATTAAAAAAAAAATTGACTTTTTTCGGATGTTGATAAAAAAGAGCTAAGACAGATAATTGCTTTTGATAAATTTCCCATGGAAGGTAATTATTTAAGCTTACTTGCAAAAAAAATGCTACGCCCTTGCAAGCGGCCTTCCGACAGTTAACCGGAACATTCGCCATGGCGGACGAAAACATGCGTGTAGGCATGTTTTTGAGTTCTTTCTTCGTTTTATTTATCAACTCCTTCTCAGTTTTATAGGTAAAATTGTTGGAATAGATCTTACGCTTCAGGTTGGACCAGAAATTCTCGATGGGATGCAGCTGGGAAGCGTTGGGCGGGTTCGTCGACTTGGGTACCACATTGATATTCAGCCGCTTCATCTCCTCCAACGATCGCTTCGAGTAGTGGGCCTACGCCAGATCCAGCCAGAACACCGCGTCTTCGCCCTTATGGTATTTCTTGATGAACGACGCAACTTCCGGTAGGCATTTCGTACTATAAATTTCCCCGTTCACGGCCAGTTCGGAGCGAAAGAAGAGCGGCTTTGACATCCCCTTCTCGCTGATTGTCAGCCACAGCAGCACCTTCTTGGGGAACTTGGTGTGTGAAATGAAATTCACCTCGGAGCTCACTTCCTACGTGGGGGAAGTAAAATACGAAGTTGCCGTGCCAGTCGTTGCCATCCAGGGTGAGATAGGTCTCGTCGTCCTTCACCACCGCCACGTCGCGATTCGCCGGGAAAATCGAGTTGACCATCTTATTTAGCCGCTGCCGCTGCGTCATTGCCTGCAGCTCCAAAACCAGTGGATGCGACTTCCGCTTCAAATACACGCACAGAATCATGAGCGACCCATATTTTCAAAACATCGCATTGCAGTTGAAGTGTTCTGGTTTTATTTTGAACAGTTCCAAATTTTAAAACTGGCAAGCAGTTAGCAACAAACATGAAACTCAGCGTTGGAATCGGCCTAAGGGCATCTTCAACGGCGGTCCAAATCGTGATTTGCATTTATTTTTTTACACTCCCGTTACATTTTACTCAATTTTTTAGTACAATTGTATGCCATCTCTTTATATCTCACGGAAATGTTACTCAATTTTCGTAAATAGAGGATATACTCATAAAATTGAGTAGATCCACATTTTACGAAAATTGAGTAATATTTCCGTGAGAGAAAAATATATGGTATACAATTGTACTCAAAAATTGATTGAAATGAAACGGTAGTGTAGATCAAACGCAAAAACACCGCTGCACCGGAGTTGCACATTTTGTTTTATACTTGATCTCGTTCCAAAAAACTACACGCTACTTGATAATACCAATTAATGAGTTAAACTTCAGCTTTTACTGAACAATAATTCGACTTTATTGAGTATATTCTGAGGTATATTTAAGAGCTGAAAACTCTCCGTGTTTGGTGCGGGCGATGCTGGCGCCGGAGAGAAAGTGATGTTCTCGCCTCGAATGCTGATAATTATCTCTAAGTTGCTCACGGTGCTAGCGAATTGTCTTTTCGATTAATTCCTGAATAACGACTGGTTCCCTTAATTTTTAACAGTCACTGCATTCTCCGGAAAACGCTGACTGATTCGAAATGAGGAGGCTCCCGTAATTGTGGCTGTTGTGGATTTCACGACTAAAATAGGAAAATTCCAATTCCCAATAGTCTTTCGATTGCTCGGATATGAAAATTAATGATGTCTTCAAAGTAAATAATCGGTTTATTGATGGATCGGTCCTGATTAGCACTCGCAAATACAGATAAATTTTAGAAAAGCCCGTTATATAGAACCTTTTGTCTGGTTTCTGGTTTGTCTGGGATCAGGATATTCAGGCTTATCTTCTGGGGGAGAGGATACATTTTACTATGGCAGTTTTGATAAGATTTCTGGGGGAAACCGATGATATCTTGATAGATTCAATTCGTATTTATCGAAGAAAAAGTTCGAAACATCTTTGATTTTTCCAGGAATCTTATTTAAATATTATATTATTCTATGCTATTCTTCAGCTTATCTTATGGCAGTTACATGAGTTGGTCAGAACTTACATAAGCTTCTAGAAACTGTACGAACTGTTTAAAATATTATTTACTGATTAAGCTTCTCGGAAGTTGAATAAACTTATTGGAAGTTTCAAGACAATCACGAAGTTTCCCCGCTCTCTTTTGTGGAGAAAAAGGGTGAAAATGCTGAGAAGTCCATTGAATTGCCGAAAAATTCCCAACGTTTCTGGAAACTTGGATGAACTTCCAAAAAGTTTGCTGATCATCCATTGAATAGGAGGAACTTTTTTGGGAATTACGGGAACTTTGAGCAGCAGATTTAGCTTCCCAGAAGTTCTTTGGACTTCCATTCCATTTGACTTTCCATCTTTCAAGAAAAAAAGTAGCATATCACAAATATTATAATAATTTACGAGAAATTGAAATAAATCTAAGAAGTTGGTCGATTTGCAACACTTTCAATAAGTTGGTGGAATTTCTGTGAAATAAATAGTTGTACCTTACAAAAACTTTTTAGCATTTCCAAAATTACGGTGGAAATTCCACGAAGTTGATTAAACATTGGAAAAGTAGTTGATTTTTGGATTCCTTTGGAAGAAGTTTAAGTTCTTCTTAAAACTTAAGTACTCTGAGCTTCTAAGATGTTCCCGGAACAATTGAAAGTTTCTCGAGCCTTTGGGAAGATTCCTGAACTTCTAGGAAACTCTCTAAACTTATGGAAAAATCCTTGGCATGTTTCGTAAACTTTTGAGAATGCTCAAAAAATACTTAGAAGTTTACTGAATTTCGGGGACGTTTTCTGAAATTCTTGAAAGTACCCCGATCTTTGGGGAAGTTCTCTGAAATTCTTGGAAGATCCCAACATTTCTGAGAATTTTTCTGAATGTCTGACGTTTTCTGAACATCTGAGATGTTCGATGAACAATTGGAAAGTTTGATGATCATTGAGGAAGGTCCCGGATCTTTGTGGACGTTTCCTGAAGTTTTCGGAATTTCTGGGAAGTACCCTGAATTTCAAAGAAGTTACTTGAACACCTACAAGTTACCTGAAATTCTGAGAAGCTCGCGATACTTCTGGGAAGTTTCAAGAACTCCTGAGAAGTTCTCTGAACCTCTAGGAAGATCCGCAAGCTATTGAAAAGCTTCAAGAATTTCTGGAAAGTTTTTTGAACTTATGGGATGTTCTCTAATTTTCTGGAAAGTTTCCTGAACTTTTGGGAAGTTCCCTAAAGTTTTGGGAAGTTACCTGATCATCTTGGGTAGTCCTATGCACTTCTGAGAAGTACCCGAAATATTCTGATAAGTTTTTTGTACTTCTGGGATGCTCTAAGTTTTGGGAAGTTCCCTGATTTTCTGGAAAGTTCCCTGATTTTCTGGGATGTTCCCTAAACATCAGGAAGAATCGCAAAACTTCTGGAAAGTTTCCTGAATTTTTGAGAAATATCTTGAACTTCTGATAAGTTCTCTGAGTTTCTGGGAAGTTTCCTGAATTTATGCGATATTTTTCGAACTTTTGAGAAGCATTTTCATTTATCAGTTTTCTCACCTCTTTCGGTGGTGGGGGACGCAAATACCGCGGGCTTCAGGATAGTTTTGCAAAAAAACCTCAGGGTCAGGAGGCTGGTTGACTCCCCAATCCTCACATTTTCGTCAAGAGAACTAGCAGAGGAACCGTACGCCAACATACGTAAGGCTGCTGTGCACTTTTGTAATGGGTTCAGGCCGACTTTTCCAGCTGCATCGCAACTTAGCTTAAAAAGTCATCAGATGACTCTAGTTGTCCCATAATGTCCAGGAAAATATCCCTTGGCAGGCGGAAACGACGAAGAAAGTGCTTCTCGTCGTAGTGCAGCGTGTCACTAAAGTAGTCCTGAAACAGCTTCTGATGACCATAATGGTAATCACGGTCGACGTTGGGGTGTCTTCTAGACCCTCTCCGTTTCGACTCTTGTTTTTCCGCTGCCAAATTACAAATACAGCTAAATTATCTAATATCATTTAAATGAAATGCATGCATTCTCACACTCACCTTAGATCAAACAAAAGAGGGGCCAAGATGAAAATAATCATACAATTACATTACAATAATTACAATAACTAAAATTAAAATCTAATGTCCACCATGAAACATATTGTTCACGTAATACATTAATGTAAAATGCTTATTGCCATCACAATAGATCTACTATTCACCCAATGTTCTGGAATTTTCAACAATTGTGAAACAATACAATCGATAGTAATTGATTCAGATTTGTTCGGGAAAAAATGATTTTATGTATAGTTCAGATACATAACAACCCCCTTATTCTATTGTCGATGTCTCAATTTACATTAAATCTAGACTACCATTTGAAAAGGGCGGAAGAGCCAAATAATTTTTTTTTATCAAAACTTGAAAATAACCATATTACGCCCTAATCTCAAAGCAGAAGTCATTTCGCCGCACATTTTCGCCCGTTAAAATGTCAAATTATGCCGTGGACAAAATGTTGTTGATTTCCATTGATTGTTGTTACGCCGTCGATAGGTTGCTAAGGATAAGGTTGCATTGAGATTGATTTTGCTTCGCGTTGAAGAAAACAAATTCTAATTGAAAAATGCCAAAAAGTGCCGAGCATTTATCAAGTGAGTAGCTGTTTACAGTGTACAAGTGTGTTCTTATCGCGGTAATAATTTTTCGAAGCGACAAAGGATACAGCTGTTCTTATCAACGGCACAGAATTCAGGTTGAGTGCATATGAGATTATTCATATTCCCACAACTCCTTTACATACAGGTCAAAACGTTTCCGAAGCCAATTTGTCAGTCACTAATTCTTTTCCGAACCCGAGAGACCAGAAAGGTTTAGTTGATTGGTTAGGTATTGCCTATCATCCGTATGTCGAATCTCTCCGTACAAATTGTGCGTCCGGAATCTCTATTCAAAATTCCTGTACGGATCTAAAAGGTAATTTTTTGTTTGCAGGAATATGATTATCCACAGATAATCATCTTCCTGCAAATCCACAGATTCTTAACAACTCTTTCTCAAAACGTCCCACAGATTTCGAATTTAATTCAGTATTGGTTCAGACAAGTAATCACATCGGTCCGATTACTTCATTGGATATTGATGCAATCTACTGTACTCTCAAAACCTGACCAGGAGGGTGGAGCCATCGAATGAAAAGTAAGAGAAGGCATTTTTCAGGAGTTGCAGAAGAATGTGCATTTTCCTGAGTTTCTTGTTGATGCAATCGTTAAGCGATTATTTTATATTTACGGATTCTTGTTTTCACACAGATTTTCTGTTTTTTTTTTTGGATGCAATCCTTAAAATTTTATTACAAATCGAGCAGCAAAATACTGTTCCTTTCACACAAAAAAGTTGGCTTACTTGTGGGCAGCCTAACGCATAAGGGCTAAGATGTTTAACAGTTCCTCACGCTTCCTCTTAACACGAATTTGCGAACCAAAACTGCGCTTCAGCGCTAACATCAGCGCATTTCTCAACTTCTCTTCCGTTTTCTCCACGATCACCTAAACCATAATTGATCCAGCCCGTAGGTCTCCTCATTCGATGTCGCAGCTTTGATTCCATCCCGTAGTCTGTGTCCATGACTGTAAAAACATGATTAAGAATCCGCAATTCAATTAGTACAAAAAGAAAAGTGTTAAGTCGATAGAATCACTTACCTCTGATTTTCCTAATAGTACCTAGTACCTAGTAGACTCATCTAAATAAGTAAAATTAACTGTTTTGGTGCGTCAAACATAGAATTCGACGTCTTTAAAAAACACTGGGTCGTAATTCCTCGCCACTTGATTAATGTGACTGAAGACCGTAGGCGTATTAACAAACAAGATGCCAGAATGTCATAATTTAACGGCGAATTACCAGTGCTGGCAGTTTAATAGGCGAACACCCTACGGCGTGATAACATTCCAAAAATATACAGGGCGTAGTTTGGTTTTTATCGATTTTGAACTCAATAAAACATATGTCTGCATATATTGTGTGAAAAGGTAAAGCACTGCATCATTATACAAAATGTGAGTATAATAAATGGTTTATTGGAGCTCTCTATGGAAAATAGGATTTGATTTTCGTATTCCAATCTTTGCCTCCAGTTTTCTCGGTTTTGTGATTGTGGAATACTGCCCTTTTCAAATGTTAGTCTAGAAATTCTATTGTGGAAACTATAACGCGCATTGTCATATTATTGTCATGAACAATACTATTAATTGTAAACACTAATGGTTCTATTGGATGGTTTCTTCTTCCGCATTTCAAGCTTATTGCTTTCAAAATTAAGCTTATTGCTTGCTCTCAACTTAGTGTTCTAGATGCACTTCCACAGTTATTAATTGAGAGCTTTCGATGCCAAGTACCATTTTTTTGCATTAGTATGATTGTGTGGCAAGTACAATCATACCCTATGCCCAGGGAGTCGAGAAATTTTCCTTTACGATAAATTCCTAGACCAGACCGGGAATCGAACCCAGCCACCTCCAGCATGGTGTTGCTTTGTAGCTGCGCCTTTACCGACTGAGCTAAGGGAGGACCCTTATTGGATGGTAACAATACATTTAATTGTTAATCAAGGAGATTTTTTTTTTCGGGTGACCTGCATAATAACAAACCATTCCTGGACCATCCCAAGCAATACAACTTGTAATAAACAAGTTGAAAGTAACAGGCAATCAATATAATATATATCACTTTGTTCCATGCTTTAATATGACGTAAAAAGCGCAAAAAGTGAAGTCTTATCAAACAAAAAAGGGAAAAAACATTCTCATACAAAAATATAACAACGCCAAGCGTGGGATTTGAACACTAGTCCTTGGCGTGATAGGTTTGTAGCTTCTTTGCTAAGCCAACTCCGATTGTTGAAAAGTAAACTCTGAGTTTCTATGATATGCTTCCTGTTGGCAGTAAATCACAATCTTGTACAACTAATTTATCTTTAAGAGAAAAAAGAACACGTTTTGCAAAACATGGTTGGTGTAATGTAATTTCAACAGTATTTGGAACTACTCTTAAAATCTTATCCTGTTAATGTTTTATAAATGTATGGAACAATGTTTTTAAGCACATTGATAAAGTGTATATCACTTCCAGCATTGAAAAAAGTATTTTCATCTTAATCGTTAGTCAGATTGATAAATAGAATACGAAAGATCCGAACTAGGCATGTTTTGCAATACATTTTTACTTTATTTGATAACAATAACATAAAATGTGATAATATATCTTACATTCTACGTTTAGTTTTGACTAGTAATCCTCAGAGTACAGAGATATGCGAAAGCGGCCATCTTGAGCCAATCGAGCAGTGAGAACTGTAAAAATCTGAGCCAAACTAGCATGTTTGCTGTTTGCTGAAATGTTTCGATTGCTAAGTATTGCAATGTTGCAATGAGCTAAAACAAATGGTTAATATTTATTTCGCTTCAAAATCAAAAATAAAACATTTCTATTCTGCAAAACTCGTGGCGTTAATGAAATAATGTTAGATTTTATTATTCTCTGGGTTCGATAATGATTCTCGTGATGCTGAGATAAAAATTTGGCGGCATTTGTACAGTAGGTCATTTTTCACTTTAGTCAATTCACTTCACTGGCACCGTGTTGGATAGATGCCGAAGATTATAGCTATATTTCTGCTCTGACGCAGTGTCCAACGTCAATATTTTGAAGAGAATTCTGCTCCAGTGTGTAATTCTGTCTGTTTGTTTGGTTCGCAGATCCCCTCATAGCCGTTCAATAATGGAATCGCCAAGTCTGAAGTCAACATTAGGAATCACCTAATAATCCTCAGAGTACAGAGATATGCGATGATTCGATGATTTAACACCTCCGCGGTTAAAGCAAAACTTTGCAATACACTTCATAGTGGATAATTTTATATATGCTCATAATAAATTACTTGTACGTTATAAATGTAAACAACAATGGGAGCTGACAACGACGAAGTCACGAACAAAGCTGTAACATTTTACTCTGCGGAAGTGTTGGCAGCCTTTGTAAACAAAACGAACACCGTTGCCAAACCGTCGGATTGAATTTCCGCATATCTCTGTACTCTGAGGATTACTAGTTTTGACTATATAGCAAATTGTTTTTCGTTATACGGGGAGCATTCCTCGTCGTCTGCTAACGACGAACTACTGGCAGTAATAATTATTTGGTCAAACCAATCCTTGGCAAAAAGTTTGCGAAAAATCTGCGATCTCTAAAAAAAACTTCTGATCTTTGATTTTGAATGATTGACAAGATGACAAAAAATTGGTCTACACGCTAAGATTAGAATACCTAAAGATCGTTAAAAAGTACCGATAATCGCTCAAAAGTGCACATACCCAAATTATGCGTAAACACAGATTACCTAATATGGGATATTAGTAATGAAGGAAGATAAGGATCAATGTAAAGCTAAAGTGAGGTTAAACATCGTAGTATCTAAAACTGAAATTGATAATGACTTTTATAGACGATTTTCTGCTCTTTTTATCACCATTTACCACGGAACCGATGCTCACCAGCGGACTAGTCCAAGTTAATTCACTTGTAAATTCAAATAGAAAATAGAAGACTCTTGGACTTAGCCTTTACTACCGAAACGGATGCTATCAACCTACTTGAGCCTCCTGTTCCTCTATTGGACATTGATCAGCATCACAATCCGTTCATCTTGAAGCTAGACGCTCACTGCAATTCGTATCCACCTGATTTGAACTTCAGGCTCTGCGATTTCGACTCCATGAATAATGTATTGGCAACAGACTTTAGAGGGTGATTCCGTCGATGCTATTTCTGACCAATTTTACGAAAAACTGTATGTAACTCTCTATGCGCGAGTTCCTCTCCAACGGCGGATTACAAGGCCAATTTCTGTGCAACCCTGGTGGAATCCAACGTTACGCAATCTGCGGAATATGCTACGCAAGTCGCGAAAACGACATCTCATTGCCAGAACCAACGAAACTAAAAATAATCTCCGTTCATTTTAATCTCCATCTAATCGAAACGAGGTACAACGTACTACTAAAGTCCAGTTAAGAGGAACACGTCCAGAAATTGCAAACGAAACTGAAGCAAAACCCAGCGGCATTTTGGAAGTTCGTGAAGTCACAACGTTCTTGTAAAAGTATTCCTAAAACAGTTGAATTCCACGGGGTCGCCGCTAGTACCCCTGTCGATGCTGCGAACTTGTTTGCTTGCTTCTTTCAATCAGTTTATAGCACAAATGCGCCCCCTCTGCACCTAAATAGCTTCGACAACATACGGAAGTTCAATATGAACTTCCCAGCGCTTTGTTTCTCGCCGGATGACGTCATGAAAGCCTTGAACGACCTTGACGTTTCAAAAGGCCCTGGTGTAGATGGAATTGCTCCATCACTTCGCAAGTTTTGCTCACGCTCTCTTGCTTTTCCGATATGCAGCATATTTAACCGTTCAAGAGAGAAAAAACCCCCAATTTGAAGACTGTGTCAATCGTGCCAATGCATAAAGCAGGAAATTGGAACCTTTGTGAAAACTATCGCTTCTCTGTTGCATCAGCAAGGTCTTTGAAACGTTAGTTCACAACGATGTGTACAATGTTGTCCATCCTTTAATATCGGAGTTCCAGCATGGATTCGTTCAGCATCGCTCTACAACTACGAATTTGCTGTGCTATACCAATAAGTTGTTTCGAGCCCCCAAGTCTATTCTACACCATAATACAACACATACATTAGAAACGGATAGAGAAAACACAAAAAAACAATTATAAAAATATTCAATCACAAATAAAAAAACGCAGAAACAAAAACGGCCAACGAAAAAGAAGTCAATTTTATACCAAATGATTTCCGGAGTAAAGGGCGATACTGTCAAAATTTGGTCAATATCAACTTGACGTATTTCTTTCAATTTTGCATTTAAAAAACCTGAACACCCCTCATTTTGAAGGTGTGTGTGTGTAGAATGTTGCTCCTATTTTGATTTTGAAATTCACTCTTCAGTTGTCAAAATGCCGTCCAAGCAAGAAGAGCAGCGTATCAAAATTTTGCTCGCGCATCGCGAAAATCCGAGCTACTCGCACGCAAAGTTGGCAAAATCGCTAAAAGTTGCCAAATCAACCGTTACAAATGTAATTAAAGTGTTTGAGGAACGTTTGTCGACAGCCAGGAAGTCTGGATCGGGGGAAAATCGAAAACCGGAAGCCGCTGAGACGACAAAGAGAGTTGCCGGTAGTTTCAAGCGAAACCCTAACCTATCTCTCCGAGATGCCGCAAATAAGCTGGGTGTATCGTCTACAACCGTGCATCGAGCCAAAAAACGAGCCGGACTATCGACTTACAAGAAGGTAGTGACTCCAAATCACGATGATAAACAAAATACGACGGCCAAAGCGCGATCCCGGAGGCTGTACACGACGATGCTGACGAAGTTTGACTGCGTGGTAATGGACGACGAAACCTACGTCAAAGCCGACTACAAGCAGCTTCCGGGACAGGAGTTTTATACGGCAAAAGGAAGGGGAAAGGTAGCAGATATTTTCAAGCACACGAAACTGTCAAAGTTCGCAAAGAAATATCTGGTTTGACAAGCCATCTGCACCTGTGGCTTGAAAAGCAGCATTTTCATAGCTTCCGGGACTGTCAACCAAGAAATTTACGTGAAAGAGTGTTTGAATAAACGTCTGCTGCCTTTCCTGAAGAAACACGGTTGTTCCGTACTGTTTTGGCCGGATTTGGCATCTTGCCATTACGGTAAAAAGGCCATGGAGTGGTACGCCGCCAACAACGTGCAGGTGGTTCCCAAGGACAAGAACCCTCCCAACACGCCAGAGCTCCGCCCAATTGAGAAATACTGGGCTATTGTCAAGCGGAACCTAAAGAAGACCAAAAAAACTGTTAAGGACGAGCAGCAGTTCAAGGCAAACTGGCTTTCTGCGGCGAAGAAGGTGGACAGGTGGCTGTACAAAATCTGATGGCAGGGGTCAAGCGTAACGCCCGGCAATTCGGATTTGGGAAAGCGGAAGCCTAACTGAATATTTTTCCTGAATTTTATACTAATTGAACTTGAAAAAGAAATTTAATTTGATTTTTTAAATAAACGATTTCACCGATTTACAAGCGTTTTCCCTTGACCAAATTTTGACCGTTTCACCCTTTAAAAATCACGGTTATGGAATGGCCACCACAGTCCTCTGATCTAAACCCTATCGAGAACCTTTGGGAGATCGTGGATCGAAGAATTAATCGCGCGGGGGTTAAGAATTAGGACCAATTGTTCGAGCAAATTCAAAAGGCGTGGGTAGCAATCCCTCAGAACATTATTGACAACCTGATTGACTCCATGCCTCGACGATGCAAAGCTGTTATTGAAAATAAGGGATTTGCTATTAAATATTGACAGCTGACGATTGGATGCGAAGTTGCAATTGTTTTGTCTAAAAGAAAAACCATTTTTTCTGTTTTTCAATATTGTTATGAGTTTTTATTCAGTGAATTGTGATTATTTTTTATTTCAATAATTCGAAAGTATGTTGTTTTTGAACGCAAACATGTATTATTCCAAGATTGACGATTCATAGCTCTTCAATGACCAATTTTATGGTAGTCATGTACTGGTTGCAAATGTTTTGTCCAATACTGTATGTTGATTTTTCTAAAGCTTTCGACACAGTACCACACCTGTACACAGCCGAAAAGCTTACTTGGTCGACCGCCAGTCCTTCGTTACGGTAAATTCCACGCGCTCGAGAACATTCGCAATTACTTCAGGAGTACCACAAGGAAGTACGCTCGGCCCAATACTCTTTGTTCTTTTCGTTAATGATCTGTTCTCTCGTATTTCATCGTTCAAGCAAATGTTTGCCGATGACCTGAAGATTTTTAGAGTCATAATGTCCGCACTTGACTGTCTTGTCCTTCAAGACGATATTAACGAACTACGGCTGTGGTGAAACGATAACGGTATGAGGTTCAACATAGCCAAATGTAAGGTGATTTCGTTCTTCCATCGTATAGAGACCATCGCGCATCATTACACAGTTGGGATGGTTCCACTAGAGCGAATCACATCTATTTGCGATCTAGGTGTTACAATTGACTCCAAGTTAAAATTTAACAAACACGTCGCGCTGGCTAAAGCCTCCATGGTTCTTGGATTCATTCGACGTCACACTTGGAACTTCACAGATATCTACGCACAAAAGACATTATTCTGTACCTTAGTCCATAGTATACTGGAATACGCGGCTGATCATCAGAGTCGAACGAACTCAAAAGCTCTTCATCAGATTCGCGCTACGGAATCTTCCATGGAACGACCCGTTAAATCTGCCCGACTATACCACACGATGTATGCTGATTGGATTGTAAACCTTGCGGGCCAGGCGCACACTCATTCAGCAACTGGTTGTCTATGACCTGTTCCGCGACAATATAGACTGTCCGGAACTCTTACGCGATGTTCCTTTTCACGTCCCACCCCGACAATTGAGAAGCGCACAACTAGTCGCTGAACCTGCTCACCGGAACAGTTACGGCTTCAACAATCCACTTGACGCCTGCCTGCGAGCCTTCAACGATACCAATGAACATTTCGACTTTAACATTAGCAAAAACGTTTCTAAAAATAGGTATAAGAATAGTAGATAGAGTAGTCTGTACGATTTTAAGTCGAAGAGGAAGAACAATAAATTAAATTAAATTTACTTTGCTTAAACAGCTCGAAAAATCATTTTTCAAGAGCTTCAACTACAACGTTTAACCTCACTTTTGCGTTCCCAGGATTCCTCCATTACAGAAATATTTTTTCTGCATCGTCTCAACATTTCGACACTTTTTTTTTTTGTCGCTCCGGAGTGAAGCCGAATTGCACTTCGGGATGCACGTTAGTTCTCAAGGATCCGTCGGAACTAGAATAAAAATAAAAGAATGCAGAATTTATAGCTGCAAATATTGGGACATGAATAAACTATTTATTGAAAGATTAATAAGAAAAATAATTACGTTTTCGCTAAGAAAAATATGGCGACCGCGTTGCTTCGATGACGATTTTTTTTTCAATTTGGGGTCAATAATAACGTCCAATATATAAAAATGAACATTACACAAATGTCAGTAAAAATTACTGTTTATTATCCTTTAATTTGACCGATATCTTGGGTATTGTCATCAATACCTAATTGTGGGTATAATAAATACCTAATTTTAGGTATTCTCATCTTAGCGTGTACTTTAGCTGGTTCTATTAAAGTTTTGCTGATATCAAGATCTAGTATAAAGTTGTTCCAAGAATAGACCACCGCTGAAGATGCCCTAAGCGGTTCAAATACAACTGACAGCTTGCATGCACTAGGAAAAGTAAACGATTGGAAATCATTAGAATGCATACAGAATGATCTCTGACTAACAAGTTTCTTCAGGCGCCTCACTATGCATATCCATCCTAAAGTTATACTATTTTAGAATGCAGTTCTTCATAGCTTTAGCAACTGCTTTAATTTTCCAGTAGATCTGCTAAAAAAACCCTTTGCTACCATTCAGAGCCATCATCAAAAGCCACGTTCAAAACCGCATTGATTGTTTATTAATTCCCACGAATGCATTAATCACCGGTGTGAATTGCTCCGAAAGCTGTTGCTCACCTGGTTATGCTGCTGCTAACTACATAGACGAGCTGCCATCGATATCGGACCGATGAGTTGAGTACCTACATAATGAACTGCTTAATGTAGCGTTACCTCGCACCCTTCTTCATCCAAACCCCTCTCCTTTTACCCTGGTGTCATTCAGCCATGATCTGAATTTATGCATCAAAAATCGCATCCCACCTCAATACACCAGGCCGCGTCCCAACACCGCACTAAATAGTGCATACACGTGGTCAATAATCCCGCTAACCGGGTCCACATCGCGTGGAAATTTTTGGGCATAGGCCCCGGCTCCGGCTTGTTCTAAGTGATTCAATGGAGTGTCGCTTCACCACACCACTCATCGTCGACGTCGCCATTGCCGCCCGGCGTCATTTGACCTGCTGCAGGCATGCAGCCAGCCAGCCAGTCAGTCAGTCAGTGTGTGTATAGTGATGATGACAATCAACCACCGCTCGCGGCCGGGAAAACTGCATACCGGGGGAATCTGCTAACGCTACCGCTCCGCTGCTGCAGTGATAGGCATCAATGAACTGACATGTGTTCCAGGACTTTGGGACACGCGGTTGTCAACCGATGGGGGATGAATGTTGCCAAACGAGGTGGCGATAATTAGCCAATGGTTTATGATTGATCAGATCAATTTACATATTTACGTAGTGGACGGGACGGCTCGGTGGGGCGGGAACGTTACCTTTTCGCTGTGTTGGGAAGCCCTGTCGATGAAGACCATCCCACAGACAGAGAGAAAAAAAAATGCACTTTTCACAACCACAGCAGAAAGATGCAGAAGCCACGATACGAAGCTTAATTTAAAAGCATAATGCTTAATAATAACGCTGGGAAAGCCAATTCCGATATCATTATTGGACGAATGGAGACATGAAGTGCACGGACGGTACGTTCAGGCCAAGTGTAAGGTTTATTCGATGGGGCTGTGTTTTTGGATTTTTTTTTTGTATCTGTATCAAGAGTCATTCATTTCATTTGAACCTACACACACCACTGCCCATTTATGACCCAGCATACAAGCTAGTATCAAACATGGAATATTGCACACTTGCCATCCCGTTTTCTCATATGGACTTTAAATTGCCCAAATTTATCGATGCCTTTCGGATTCCTCCTGCCCTTCTTCCGCCCTTCCGAAAAGTGAAAGCAAGAGAAACGGCGGCAGCAAAGTGAAAGCAATGGCACATTAGCAATTAAAACGATGCTTGGGATTTCAGTCGCAATGTGACAATCAATATGAAATAAAATGTCGATTACCGTCCATCACCTTGCATTAATCATGCGGATAAATTGAGCCGGGCCGGGACAAGGCGGTTGTGGGACGAGGTTCGGGGAAGGTGAACTGCATTTTAGTATAATCGAAAAAAGATCAACTGGATGCAAATTTTGATTGAAAGCCAAAAACGGTTCTATCGTTCTCGGTTGTCGCGTTCGCCTGGGTTCCGGGAGGATGTTGATTCTGATTTTCCATGGGCAGTTCGAAGAGTTGAGAAAAAAAAACCACAATCTAGCTAGATTATCGTCTAATAACAATCTTACCTATTTGAGTTTCGGTTTCATAATTCTACACAATTAACGAGAATGTTAAAATCACAAATCAATTGCTGAAAGGCACGAGCAGCTCAAGTCAGACCACACCACGTTCGGAGCGAGCTTTTATAGCGCTTGCATCCCGTCATATTCGGCGTTCTTTCGACCTTTCTTGCATGTCATGATGGCATCGTTGTCATCGGTTAGCTTCAGCCCTTCGTAGTACAGCGAAACGATCGAGTGTTTCCGACAGAAGGCCCACCACCAGCGATAGCCGGGCTTTCCTCCAAATTTGAACCGGTCGCCCTTCTCTCGATAGCTCTGGAAATGGCTCACGAATTCCAGTATGCTACTTAGCGAGCGTTTGGTCCGTTTGTTGTATGGCGAAGTTGCAGTGTCGCAGCAAAAGTTCAACACGGCTGCTTCCTCTTCGGGGGTGAGGGCAAGCTCTTGCAGGACGGCCATCCGATGGGCTTTGCCGAGTATGTTGTCGTAAAGCGTTCCTTTGGGGATTTGGTACTGAGTGCTGGCCTGCGTGAAACGTAGCCGCTGGGTGACGACGGCGGTGATCGCTTCCTGCAGCTGGTTCCAGTTCCAGGCGGGTGCCTTGGACGATTTGGAGCGCGATTCTGATGGAATGGGAAAGAAGGTGGTTACAAAGAGGTGATCGCTGGTGATCGGAAAAATAACTTACCCGTTGAAGAATTCCATTCCTGAGAGTTGCTGAGCGATATCTGAAAGATAGAAGGAGGGAATTTATTATGATTTTGGGAAAGTGACTAATGTAAATCCTCAATTTACTGATTAAAACTATCATAATTTGTTGAGTGATCTTAGCAATGTATTTTAAAAAAGAACACAGCATTGAACATAAATAATCTTGAACTCCAATTCTCTCAAATCATTCCGTAATTGAAATACTTTTATAGGATTATGATTTGGCATTTTCATTTCATTTTATTGGTGTAACAATATTACAATGAATTATGGAGAGTGTGAGCTGTTTAGTGGAATACCTGTAACTAGAAAATAAGAAGAATGATTAGTAATTTCCATTTAATTCCAACTACCTTTATTGCTTATCTTGACAGATACGCGTATTTCGTCTACAATGTGCAGACTTCTTCAGTGTCGTGTACTAATACTCGACAGTCGAGTATTAGTACACGACACTGAAGAAGTCTGCACATTGTAGACGAAATACGCGTATCTGTCAAGATAAGCAATAAAGGTAGTTGGAATTAAATGGAAATTACTAATCATTCTTCTTATTTTCTAGTTAATAAAAAAGAACAAAAAACAAAAAAAAAACAAAAAACAAACTAACACATCAAAACAAAAAAACAACCCAAAAAGTGAGGAAACAAAATTTATCCACTTTAAAAAAAAAAATATAAAATGCAAGAAATGGGTTTTTTTTTACCCATCTCTGAATATGAAATTTTGAGGAAAATGGGTAAAAGAATAGCCATTATCTGACATTTGCGCGATATACTCAATAATGTATAAATGAAGTTTATGGATACTCTCTATTTTGTTACTTAAATGGGTAAAATTTTACCCATTGATGGGTTTTTGATTCCTATACCGTATAAAGACAAAACGCAAGCAACAATTTTATGAAACTTAGGGCACCTCCAATCCTGATGGATTTTCTGATCTATTTTTTGACGAAATGAATTGGATTCAAAAATTTAGATCAGTAAAGTTTAGATCAAAACTGGGAGTTTCACACCGCTGATCTAAATCGTATAGATGTATTCAAAGTAATGTAGATGGCAACCATGACAACTTGATCCGGTCACACACCAGTTATCTTTCTGCGTTTTGTCTTGCCACGGTCTTATAAGGCGGTGTTTTTTATTCAATTTATAGCAGGTAAGTAACTTAATATGTTTTAGAACTAGGTAATTTGTTCATATCTTATATTGGTTACCAGAAGACCTTGTTAAATACTGGACAAATTAAAAATTTAATAGTTCTATTTTACTAGCAAACATCACAGAAGAATTAATTGTTAAGCTGTAATCAAATAATGCAGTCTGTCACAAAATCTCTAATTCTTTTATTTTCAAATTCTTCTCATTCCAGGCCAGATATTTTAACAAGATTCTGCTTCAAAATTTGTCACATCAATAAATGCGGGAATTTGATCGCTGTTGGGTCGGAAAGGAATTGGGAAGTTGCTATGCAAGCACTATCTAGTATCGATCCATTTGCTGCTTGACTTGTTGCCGATCTACGGTCGTGACAACCAAGAGATACTCAGTTTGATGATGCAAACGATCTTCAAGTTACAATCCAAGCACCAGCAGGACCTTGACTTATAAGCACCTTTTTGCAAAATGTAGGTATCTCTCAACGTCCCACGAAGTTCCCTCTAAGCATATTTCCATTCATTTCTAGACATTGAAAACCATCCAGCAGCGCATCGAAACGGACCGAATCGATGGCAACCTAGCCAGCTGCTCGGCCATGAACGATCTGGCTATCTACATCCTCGATTGCTGTAACTGTTTTTTTTTTTTGCTTCTAATCGATCTCTATCCAGACATCCGATCGATCTGTGCCGACATCTCGCTGGAGCAATCGATTTCCAACTTCAATGACAACACTATCGTACTGCTGTACAAGAACATCTTCAACCTGTACAGCAAACCGCCGTATCTGGCCTAACTAAACTCCGCTCGGCTGGAATTGTTGGCTGAAAACCAACCTAGAAACGGTAGTTAGGCTCCGATGAAACGCGATCTGGATATTCAAAAACAATTCTGCCAAGGAGTGGACAGCTTCATGTTGAACTTTGTTAAGAATGCCTACTGCGGCAGAACGGCTGGCGAGGAGGAAAACGAGCTCACGAATAGACACGGCGATGGGAACCTTGCTAAAGAGGTCGAAAGCTACGGCGAAGCAGCTGACATCCCAGCGAGCCCTAAATGTATACATCCCAACGCTTGGTCATTTTTTACATGAACCGGCATATTCGTATTTGTATTTCAGCATCAGATAGCGTATTTTACATTGTTCATATTCATATTACATTTTATGGGTGGCTTGAGTTTATTATCCGAAAGGTAAAGTTTTAATGTTAATTGTGCTCATTCCACCCGCCGTGTGGATCGAGATGACTAGAGGAATAATTGATTGTTGTGACATAAGCTACGACTGAGTTGAACTAGATGTGAAGGTTCACGATAAGATCTGGCAACTCAGATGACAAACGTGCTGTGGAAGATGAGGATTAGAATGAGGAAGAAATATGAAAATAAAAATGAACCGGAAACCGGAATCTCGCGCTGATTCCCCAAAGGAATGAGAAAAGGCGACGGAATAAGTTTCAAGCCAGAGGTGGAGGACCTGCACCAGGTGGTGATGGTGATAGTGGACAGACCAGGGATGTCGTTGGAAAGGCTAAGGGCAGCGGCAGCAAAAAGGGGTGAACAATCGCAAGCACAATAATAAGAACAAATCGAGCCGTGCAAATCACAACCGAAGTTATTAAACAACTTTTAATAGATTTTATCATGACAGAAAACCACTTGAGGGTTAAATGTGACGTCATGTAACTTTTGACATCATCCAAATAGCCTCCACCATAAACAACTTCTAGTTTATCTCATATTTTTGTCGGAGTTTTATGAGCCACTGAAGCCGGACACGTCACCATCGACGAATATCCCATATTGGATTGATCTGATCTGGTCCAACGAGCCGATCCCGATCGCAAAAATCCCATCAACATACATTTCACTGCTAGAGCTGAAGATGTACAACAAGCTGCTGGTCATACTGACACCGTTTATCCTCTGTCACTAAGGAAGAGCTCATCCTTTTTCTTCGATTTCGATAAATCTAAACAGATTTAAACCACGGAAGGGACCCTATTTGCGAGCGCCTACGTTATGGAACAAGGACCTACCGAAAGAAGAAGATATCTTCACCCTTCATATAATTGCTCTCGGGAACTTTAATTTACAACATTATGTTTGCATCACCTTCATCTTTTTTTCGTTCTCAACTGTTTCCTTATTACTTTCCTTATTTTTTCACTACACTTTGAAAGTCCATTCATTGCATAATTGGATTCAATCTACGATATGGTCATTAAAGTATCTCTATGTATATTTATGTCGATTCCTAGGAAGAGTGTTTATTGAATGGAACCATTGATTATATTATTAGATGAGAGATAAGTCAGTTGCAAAAGTGGAAGCCACTGCTAAGGAAACTTAATGATTATAGAAATATTTTAATCGATAAATGATAAATAATACCTGGCAAAGATTCAAGCATTCAATACCGTAAGCATTTGGCAAGAAAGTATTCAATACCATAATGCCACTGGAGATCCCGAAGCAGCTTTAAACGACGAAAGAATTGAAATACACACATATTACCGAAATCGGAAAGATCACAAAGGAAACGAAGTTACTCAAGCTTAATCATCTGCAAAGCAAACAGAAGGCAGCGGTTGCAGCTGCCAAGTATCAGTCCTATCAGGAAATCAAGTGCTACGTCAACGATCTGATCAAATTTATGTTGGTTGGTTGATTTTTCATGAAATTTTTATATTTGCTAAACTTCTAGTAGGTCCGAAAAAATGTGACTACTGGGACAACCATTCCGGGAAACAAATTGAAGCGGATTCGTGAGCAAGATATTACAATGATAGATCTGATCCAGAAAAGGGTCTTAATACGCATTCTCATAAATTAACCGCCTTCATGGAGAGCTTTTGTGTTCTTCGATGAAGTTGCTTGAGTTGAGCACTTAAAATATCAATCGGAGCACAGGAGTGAACGATGTGGTCCGCGCAAAAATGGAGTGGGAAATATTGTATAGGAATTAACTTTATTACACTGTTGATGACACTGACAAGTGGATATACTAAAAGTTCCAGTTGCTTCTTATTGTATGACACGGCCAAGAAGTTGAAGTTGATTCCCGGAAGTGTTAGGACTTAATATTAAGTAGTTTTGCCGAATAACAGGTACATCTTTTCAAATACATCGCTCAGAAGTCATTCTTGTTGCTTGCAGGTGGTCTTCAGGATGCAAAGAAAGCAAACACTCGGGATTCCTCCTCTAAAGAACCCTAAATGACGATTAGCCGCTTGAGGATCAGCTTCATAATTGAAGAGTAGCATACCTAAAACGAACAGAATTGATGCAAATGATTCAACATAACATAATTAGGTGAGACTCTAGAATGTTAGTCAAAGCCACAATAAATTTCCGCAAACAAGACTGAAGCTTTGCGAACTTCCTATTATTCTTAAGGGTTTGGTTTCTCTTCGATTTTAGCAAATCAATCTAATCCATGAAAGCAATTCCCCAATGTAGTACACAAACATCATAGAACATCATGGATTACTCCTTCGTCCTGATTTGAATCTTCATCGTCATCTGGCAAATCGTTATAATCTTCCTCCACATTAGCACGATACTTGAGAAGTCGCTTATCGTTATTCTTTAAGAAGGCAGGCAACTCACGTCTCACGCTTACTGGTGTTTCTTGGTGACATTATTCTGAGCAGCACATTCCTCGGCAAATGCAATTTGAACCTGATCTTTTTTCCCATTATCTCTGAGGGCCACATCTTAATTATCTAGAATATTATACACAGCATATTTGTTTTGCTGCCGTCGGTTTTATTTTTCTTGTTTTGTTAACTGACGGCTTTGACACACAGCCGATTCTTTTTTTTCCTTAGCATAGTTGCCAGCACTACTACGGAAAATAGATCAAGTTCGAAAAAGTGATCTAAAACATGCATCATTTGGATCAGTTTTCTTGGAAGATGCAAAAATTTAAATCAGATTGTGGTATAACACTCAAAATAGAACAGTGCTGTGCAAGAAATTTAAATCATTTCAGATCTAAATTTTTAGATCTATACCAGTTTCCCATCAGGATTGGAGGTGCCCTTAAGCTTTATTTGTTTATTTCCATACAATTCAAAGTAAATTGGGCCGGATTCTTACGGCCCGTTTTAAAGCAATCGTTTGACATGAGTTTTGAGTTCATCAACGTAATCTTGGATAAAGGCATCGTAGCCGGACACTGGACGTTTCAGACCTGCAATATAAAGAATTATTCTTCTACCGTACATATTTATAACACCTAGTCCTACATACCAGAAGCATGCATTGTCCAGCGTATTATTGAGTTCATCCATAGTGGGATTTTTTCGAACTTATGGAAATCGAGGCAAGAAAGAGGTCAATCCGCAAACAATCGCTTTTGGGAAACCGATGAGAGGTAAGATGGATGGTGGATTGCAGAGGCAAACAAAAAAAAAGGGTATAATATTTTCAATATCCATTTATGGGTAAAAAAAAAATTCCATATATTTTTCACTAAAAAATTATCGAAATGGGTAATATTTTACCCATTTCCGTTTTTTTATTTACTCAATTTTTGACAGCTGTATACAGGTTTGAAAAATGGGTGAAATTTTAACCCATTAATGAGTTTTCGGTTCCTGCCCTGTGTCTGTTCTGGCAGCACTGGCCATCAACCAGCCGAATCGTAATCAATGGACGAATACAAGTTGAAAGAAGAAGAAGAAACCGAGTGGTGAAAAATCTGACAGCTTCCATGTTAAAGTATAAACTCAGCAAAATAAACTTTCGATATTCATAAGATTGCATTATGATTATTTGTCACAAAGAATCGTTATGAATTTCATTAATTTACCTTATGAAATATAATGATGTTGAAAATATAAAATTATGGAGCAACCTGGATTCGAACCATGAACGTTGAGGATATAGGTACAGTGACTTGAACACTAGTATATATCAACACTTGTGATCAGGAAAGCTTAAAGGCGTACAAGAACAACGTCGTGTGAAATAAAATCAAAGTATCGTCCATAAGTTGAACCTCATGAAATTTTTAAGATTATTTGGCTGCACTGAGAAAAAAATATTGGTAAATACAAACAAATTCTAGTTTTATTTAACTGGATTTTCACGTTGAATTGGGCACAAACATCATATTAGTTGGACTTGACTACCTACGGTGGTTAAAACAAACTAAAATTTTGAGTTATTGTTTCGGGAACTAAGCAGTTAAGTTCAACTGACATCCGTTTGAATTTACTATTATGTTGGTTGTTTCATTCTGACAGCTACGAAAACAAACAGATTTGTTAGTTGGTTCTACCAACGCTCATGGTTTGTTTAAAACAAATTTTAGTATGATTTAAACTGAATTGCTGTTTGATACAAACGAACGAAAACTGTTGAAACAACAAACATTTCCGTTCGCCGACATTTCTTTTGTAATAATTTCAATACTATTTATTTAAATAAAAGGCTAACAAACATTAGAAAAGCGCACATTAACATTTGTAGACCTCTCTCAGTGTAAAAGAAATCTACATATGTTACTACGAGCCTTTATACTATTTTCAAGTTTTTCACTAAATTCATTAAATTAAATTTTCACCTGCGTTGAAAACATACACGAAAAGAGCATGCAGCGGGACCGGACGAAAAATGGAATAACCCAAAAAATAGTTTGTTTCAAACTAAACTTTTAGTTGTTTTTTCTCCAAACAGTATTATCAGTTTGATTTAACCGCCGCTTTGGTTGAATCAATCTAAAATTTTAATTTGTTTCCCTGAGAACGCAACCTGTGTTTTGGTAATAAAAATCCTGTTGCAAGGTGGAAACAACAACAACCAGTTTAGAACAAAAACAACCAGTTAGTTTAGAACAACCATAATTTGTGTTGTTTTGTGGTAATATCTTTAGGTAGAAACAACCATCCTGTCTGTTTGTTTCAAAACTGAATCGTTGGCTTAAAATAACAAAACGGATTTTTAAAACAACATATTTTTTAGTTTGGATTTCAACAAACAAGTTTGTTGTTTCAAACGGGACTGTTTTTTCTCCGTGTGAGTGTAGGACGAAAATTTTAAAATGCTTCTAAAAAATTCAATGAAATTCTAAGTAAAAGCAGTTTTCTGTGTTATAGATGAAACATCCAAAACAAAAGATAGATGGATGAAACATCCAAACAAAGATTGTACTCGAAAAAAAAATCAACAGACAAACAAGAGCCCAAAATAATAATTTTAAGTCAGATGTTTTTTAAACTCTCAGGGAATAAATAAACACATATGAGCTATGTTTTTGCAACATTGGTTTATCAAACCTGTTCTACGAGGCTAAGAGCCCACACCTTGGACTTAACGCTAACCATCAAATCCTCTGCAACACTTGCGCCATCTTTCTTACACACTTTCATCCACTCTTTCTTCAAATCCTTGTCGTTTTTAAAGATCTCTGTTTCTTTTTTTTCTGTTTTCCGGAGCACGCCCTTCAACGTCGCCCAGAATTTTTCAATTGGGCGAACTTCTGGCGAGTTTGGAGGATTTGCCTCCTTCGACACAAAACAGCACCGGTTTCGCTTAATGAGACGATGCCAAATCCGGCCAAAACAGCGTGTCACCTTTGCGGGACCGAAGGAAGGGCAGTAGGCGCCTCAGGCTTGCTGAATTTGCCGCACCCACAGGTCGCCTGCCACACCAAATACTTCTTGGCAAATTTGTCGTCCTTTTTCTTCCGAAACTTCTCTAACATCGCAGTGGTTTTCGCAGTTGTCACTGAGGTGTGTACGTTAAAGCGCCGTTTACATTCAAGTATGACGCCAAGGTCCTTGATCGACGTGACTCTTTCTAATGTGTTGTTTTGTTTTTTTTTTGGATATTGAGAGTTTTTTGTGGGAGTTTTTTTTGGGGGGTTTATAATTCGGTTGTGTGTGGGATGTGAAAAAAAATTAATTTGTTGGTCTTGTGGTGGTTGGTGTTGTTTTGTGTGGTTTGTGTGTGGAGGAAAATAATATATATTTTTTTTTATTATTTGCTATAATAATTTTATTTTATTTTTAAATAATAGAATTTGTTTGGTAAAATTTTAGTGATGTTTTTGACACCAGTGCGATTATCACACTAGTACGTTTGTTTTGTTTGTTGCTCCGCCGCGAGTGGTGGTTTGGCGGTGGTTTTTCCCAACCCGCGAAGAGTTTTTTTTCATTAAACTTAACCGAATGTCATAAGAAGGGACGGGTCAAGCAAAATAATAAAAACATTTTAATATTAACCAACTATAAATGTTGTGATATGTATAAATAAGATGATACCATTATTATTATGCACTAACGCGGTCCTACGTGATCCTCGCGGTCATATCCCTGATATAACCTCAAATTTTTTTTACTATGAACAAAACACTGTTTCTTTTTTTTTGCAACATTAATAATCAGTTCTATATGATTGGTTCGGTTCTACAATTTAATACTCACTACAATTCAACATATGTTTAAACAGTTCGAAAATTCTTCGATTGTTCCACCGTAGTTCCCTCAATTGTTTTTATAATAAACTACAAATAAACTAGAAGCTTAAGTTGAGAGCCAGCACAATGAAGTCGAACAATTTTCCAATCCCCACCAGCCGCCTTCCTTCGGTTTGACAAACTGTGCTCTTACCGACTGATTAGTGTAAACTCAAATAGTCAGTTTATTGAATAGTGGTTGGTAATAAATCAACATTAGGCAATGAGAAATTTCGGGAAACCCGAGCCAGGGACTCTTGGTTAACGAAGATCAGAATTATGGAAACCTCAAATGGCCCTGAAATCATAATCAACCCAAAATTAAGAAGGAAATAGCCATTTTTACAATTCAATCACCTAATACCCCTCAATTAACGGTGTTGATCAATTTTCCAAGGATAGCGCACAAAAACGCCATTCGCCTCTTATTTACGTATACTAATTTATTTGTATCTAAAACTTAACTACACATCTGAACACATGCATCCAAACACCCGAGAGTATGTCGTTCTATTTTATCGTTCAATGTGGACCAATAAATCATCAATGCATTCAAAAGTTGCTCATCAGGAAAGCTACTCAAAAACAGACAGGTGGTAACAGAAATTCATGGAGAAACCCGTTCACCCGTCCCACAGGGTTACATCTAACGGCAAACACACTCAACTTGCTCGCAAAAAGTCACTTCTAACACATTTCGGCCGAAACCATCCATTCGAGTCAAGCAGTCAGTTGACCGGCTCGCAACAAATTGGATTACACATGGTAATAAACACACAAAAATGAACACTTCTCTATTTGAAATGTGCCCGGTAGAAGCCGCTTTCCCTCCGGAGCCGAATCGCTCATCCTGGTGCATTTGATTATCATGGAAAGAGTCCAGCATCTCACTTCCGTGTGCCCCTCTTAGAAAGCCTCTAATGAACGGTGGAAAGATGCTACCTTCTAATGCTGTCGATAAGTTTCTCATCCGAACCAAACGAAACCATTCGACAGTGGACTCGCCGGACATTCGGGAATCGAGCGGTACACATTTTCACCGCTGCTACTAGAAACATTCGGAAACGCAATCCAACCGCATTAAAACATCCGGCTACTGGAGATGCTTCTAAGCAAATACTTCCCCCTTCTCGTGTCCTTAACCAGTCCCTGGTTACTCGAATATTCACACACTTCCAGCGCATCGTCGTCATTCGTCGTCGTCGTCGTCGTCGTGAAAGTCACTGGAAAAAGGTTCTCCGGATGCACCCCGGTGTTGTTGGTGGATAATATTGGCTGCTTCTTCACCGGAAAGAAGGTCACAACACATTTGCACACGGATCGACTATGATGGCTCGAAGCATTCGTTCGTTCGGTTAGGTTTCGGTGGGCTTTCGAAATGTGGTTTAAGGGATGCATCTGCAAAGTGAGCCTCCCACATGTGAGTGCATCCTGGCGACGTATAGTTAGTTGGAGCGGTGCAGTTGTTTGCCTTCCCCCGAACAGATGAAAACGCTGATATGTTGAGCCGGGGATGGTATGTCCCTTTGCAATTGGAGAAAATTCCAAGTGGAGTAATTCTTCATCAGGATCGAATGTGTTATCTCTGATAACGGATGGTTGAGAAAGACCTTTGAATAAAGCTTATGCTTTGTTCTGAGTAGATTGGAAGCATCGCTCTGTAGAATCTATTTAAAAAGAAAATTACCTTTTAAAAAAATTATCATTTCACAGACTGGACAAAATAAAGAACGCCCCTGGTGTAATTAAATTCAATTCGCTATAAATTTTTCGGCATTAGATATTTCAATACAGTTCATATGGATGAAATATGTAATTTTTAATTTATAAAACTTTTACCACATCATTACATCTTTATATTGCATATATTTTCAAAAGTTTGCAACAACGTGCGAATGCTTTCCTACCCCTCGAACCGCATAGAAACGTCAAAAAAAAAACTTGTTTGTTGTTAATGCATCACATCAAATGCGTTTCAATCCGATAAGATGGAATAAAAACAAATTTCTCTGGATATCGGCAAACTTATCGGTAAAAACCGTCAAGAGGGCCTTTCAAACAAAGAAATCGTTCGGAAATATGAATTAAGTGAGGCAGGAGTGTGAAAATTATGCAGCGCAGGTAGAGGAAGGAAACGGAAGACAACAATCAATGATGATCGCCGAATTGACCGCGAAGTGACTAAAAACCCGTCGATCACCAGCCGTGTAATCTGCCGTAAGGAAAACGTTAACTTGAACATATATGTGAATATCCCGGAACTGAGGAATCACCCAACTATATTTTAAGACGATCTTACCTCGTTCACTGCCAGACACGAAAAGGGAAGACGCTTGGTCATAAATCAACGACTACTGTGATAGTGCTGTGCCATGTGTATGGGTACAAGGTAGATTATATTTAAGGGTCGTAACAGGTATTACTGGCAGTGTTGGCTATCTATCTTCGTTGTACCACACATCCCCCTTCCACTCAACGGAAGAAAAGAAAAAAAATATTGAGTTTCCAACAGTTAATAAACCCAAAAAAGGGGAATTTCTCGTTTTGAGTGTGAGAGTTGAAGTCCAAAGGGCCATTTTCACCAATATATAACCTAGAAGAAGGATCGGCAATGTTATCGTGTCCCCACATATCTTTCACTTCAAAGTTGTATGGGCTGAGTCTAAGAGCCCAACCATCAGCTCGATTCAGGGCATGCTTTGAATCTTCACGTGACCTGTGCAGGATGCATGTGAATCCCTGTGCATCCGTACGAAGTGTGAATGGTCGTTCCAGTAAAAAATATGCAAAATCCTCCACCGCTAATACTGGTCCTAAAGCCTCACGCTGGTTTTGTGGTTTTTCTTTCGGTGTAAGAGCCTTGAACGTAAAGCTGATCACACGAGGAGGACGATTATCTCCTTGTTTGACTAATACAGCGCCAAGTGCGTTCAGTGAGTATTGTCTTTAGATCCTTTGAGGGTTGTCTTTAGATCCTTTGCGAAGTATCCTAAAGAAGTCGTACAGTTTACAATTTGCTCTTCAGTCGTTCAAAATGTTGTTGCATGTTGTTGCCTGGAGCCCCAGACCCAAGCATTTGAGCTGGTTATCGCCGATAAAGGAATAGCCATGTTGGCAAAACTTTTTATGTGCGGGTTGCCAGACCCAAGAAACTTCCCAGTTCAGAACTTGCAGATGGAGGTCTGAACCTGCGATGTTTTTAATTTTCGTCTCATTGAAATTAAATCCGTTTTCGTCCAGCTCGTTTCCTAGGAAGCAAATTAAAATTTTGTCAAACACATGTTTATCGGAATATATGGAATTATTGTTCTCCCTGAAAATCTCGGCCCTGGTCGTATAACGGTCCTCTAAAATTTTCGCGAAAATCAATATGTGATCTATATATACTATGGGAAGGTACATTAATTATGTATCGCAGTAAGAGGGGAGGGAGACGAGGTTTGGGAAAACGGGAAAATCCATACTCAAGAAATTGAATTTCCATATAAAAAACGTGACAAGTGTGGGGGGGGGGTCTAAATAGTCACTTTTTGCGTGACACATTAATGGATGTTCACTATTATGTGTTCTACTCCTTCTAGGATCCACGACATTACCCGTTGAAAAATCTCCGGAACGCAATTCACCCAAACATCAAACGAGTGAACCTAAAGATGCCGTGTTCAGGCAGCAAGGTGGTCAAGTCGGGTAATTCTTTAGAAGCTCTAGATGGTAGAAGGCGTTCTTCAAATCAAGCTTTGAAAAGAACTTTGCCCCATGAAGTTTGATCCTCATTTCATCCAACAACGGCAGTCGATAATATACACGCTCGATTGCCCGATTCGTTGATCGCATGTTGAAAACTAGGCGATAGTCGTCATTGCCCTTGGCAACCGCGTACATGCCGCTAATCCAGAACCGAATGTCACTCGTTCAATGATTCCTTTGAGCTTCCATATTCTGAAGTCTCATTCTCGCACTTTCTCTGTAGGCCTCCGGCACGTTGTAATATGCATTTCTAATCGGTGTTTTGGATATGTCAACGCTCAAATTTCACAAATACACCCGGTACCATCGGAAATATTCCATTCCTTTCCGGTATTTCACAGGCGTTGACGGACAAAAAAAAAACGGTCCTCTCCAGTCGGATACAGAATTGTATCCGGTATTGTATGGTTTTCTTGAATCGCTTCCAGAACATAATCTTTGTCACCCATGCCAGGACCAAGAACCAATCATGATCCCGAGCCGCTTACAAAACAAAATTGCGGTCATCCGGAGCCGCTTCCGAAACAAAATCGTGGTCATCTCGAGCCGCTTCCAAAACAAACCTGTTGTCATCCCGAGCTGCATTTAAGAAACAATCGCGGTCATCCCGAACCGCTTCCAACACAAACCTGCGGTCATCACGAGCCGCATTCAAGAAATATTCGAGGTTATCCATAGCCGCTTCCAAAACCAACCTGTGGTCATCCCGAGCCGCATTTAAGAAACAATTGCGGTCATCCCTAGTCGCCTTCAATGAACATTCGCGTTCATCTCGAGCCGCTTCGAAAACAAACCTGCGGTCATCCCGAGCCGCATTCAAGAAACAATCGAGGTCATCCCGAGCCACAACCAGAAATATAAATTGTGGCCATCCTGGGACACGTCAGAGGCGTTACTCAGCCATATTACCATTTATCTCAAGAGGCTCTTAGGTCCACTATCTTCCTTTTTTCGGGGGAGGGGGGGGGGGGTGGTTCACGACTTTCCACGTTCGTTTCATAAAACTTCTTTTTTCCGTACAAGGTTCTGAAAATTTCTTCAATGCTGAAAATTTCTTCAATGCGATGGGTTTGTAGTTTTACGCTACAAATTCAGCAGGCTGGCCGGATGCCAATGTGAATATCCCGGAACTGAGGAATCACCCAACTATATTTTAAGACTCTTACTTCTTTCACTGCCAGACACGAAAAGGGAAGACGCTTGGTCATAAATCAACGACTACTGTGATAGTGTTGTGCCATGTGTATGGGTACAAGGTAGATTATATTTAAGGGTCGTAACAGGTATTACTGGCAGTGTTGGCTGTCTATCTTCGTTGTACCACACATCCCCCTTCCACTAAACGGAAGAAAAGAAAAAAAAATATTGAGTTTCCAACAGTTAATAAACCCAAAAAAGGGGAATTTCTCGTTTTGAGTGTGAGAGTTGAAGTCCAAAGGGCCATTTTCACCAATATATAACCTAGAAGAAGGATCGGCAATGTTATCGTGTCCCCACATATCTTTCACTTCAACGTTGTATGGGCTGAGTCTAAGAGCCCAACCATCAGCTCGATTCAGGGCATGCTTTGAATCTTCACGTGACCTGTGCAGGATGCATGTGAATCCCTGTTCATCCGTACGAAGTGTGAATGGTCGTTCCAGTAAAAAATATGCAAAATCCTCCACCGCTAATACTGGTCCTAAAGCCTCACGCTGGTTTTGTGGTTTTTCTTTCGGTGTAAGAGCCTTGAACGTAAAGCTGATCACACGAGGAGGACGATTATCTCCTTGTTTGACTAATACAGCGCCAAGTGCGTTCAGTGAGTATTGTCTTTAGATCCTTTGAGGGTTGTCTTTAGATCCTTTGCGAAGTATCCTAAAGAAGTCGTACAGTTTACAATTTGCTCTTCAGTCGTTCAAAATGTTGTTGCATGTTGTTGCCTGGAGCCCTAGACCCAAGCATTTGAGCTGGTTATCGCCGATAAAGGAATAGCCATGTTGGCAAAACTTTTTATGTGCGGGTTGCCAGACCCAAGAAACTTCCCAGTTCAGAACTTGCAGATGGAGGTCTGAACCTGCGATGTTTTTAATTTTCGTCTCATTGAAATTAAATCCGTTTTCGTCCAGCTCGTTTCCTAGGAAGCAAATTAAAATTTTGTCAAACACATGTTTATCGGAATATATGGAATTATTGTTCTCACTGAAAATCTCGGCCCTGGTCGTATAACGGTCCTCTAAAATTTTCGCGAAAATCAATATGTGATCTATATATACTATGGGAAGGTACATTAATTATGTATCGCAGTAAGAGGGGAGGGAGACGAGGTTTGGGAAAACGGGAAAATCCATACTCAAGAAATTGAATTTCCATATAAAAAACGTGACAAGTGTGGGGGGGTCTAAATAGTCACTTTTTGCGTGACACATTAATGGATGTTCACTATTATGTGTTCTACTCCTTCTAGGATCCACGACATTACCCGTTGAAAAATCTCCGGAACGCAATTCACCCAAACATCAAACGAGTGAACCTAAAGATGCCGTGTTCAGGCAGCAAGGTGGTCAAGTCGGGTGATTCTTTAGAAGCTCTAGATGGTAGAAGGCGTTCTTCAAATCAAGCTTTGAAAAGAACTTTGCCCCATGAAGTTTGATCCTCATTTCATCCAACAACGGCAGTGGATAATATACACGCTCGATTGCCTGATTCGTTGATCGCATGTTGAAAACTAGGCGATAGTCGTCATTGCCCTTGGCAACCGCGTACATGCCGCTAATCCAGAACCGAATGTCACTCGTTCAATGATTCCTTTGAGCTTCCATATTCTGAAGTCTCATTCTCGCACTTTCTCTGTAGGCCTCCGGCACGTTGTAATATGCATTTCTAATCGGTGTTTTGGATATGTCAACGCTCAAATTTCACAAATACACCCGGTACCATCGGAAATATTCCATTCCTTTCCGGTATTTCACAGGCGTTGACGGACAAAAAAAACGGTCCTCTCCAGTCGGATACAGAATTGTATCCGGTATTGTATGGTTTTCTTGAATCGCTTCCAGAACATAATCTTTGTCACCCATGCCAGGACCAAGAACCAATCATGATCCCGAGCCGCTTACAAAACAAAATTGCGGTCATCCGGAGCCGCTTCCGAAACAAAATCGTGGTCATCCCGAACCGCTTCCAACACAAACCTGTTATCATCCCGAGCTGCATTTAAGAAACAATCGCGGTCATCCCGAACCGCTTCCAACACAAACAACCTGCGGTCATCACGAGCCGCATTCAAGAAATATTCGAGGTTATCCGTAGCCGCTTCCAAAACCAACCTGTGGTCATCCCGAGCCGCATTTAAGAAACAATTGCGGTCATCCCTAGCCGCCTTCAAAGAACATTCGCGTTCATCTCGAGCCGCTTCCAAAACAAACCTGCGGTCATCCCGAGCCGCATTCAAGAAACAATCGAGGTCATCCCGAGCCGCAACCAGAAATATAAATTGTGGCCATCCTGGGACACGTCAGAGGCGTTACTCAGCCATATTACCATTTATCTCAAGAGGCTCTTAGGTCCACTATCTTCCTTTTTTCGGGGGAGGGGGGGGGGGGTGGTTCACGACTTTCCACGTTCGTTTCATAAAACTTCTTTTTCCGTACAAGGTTCTGAAAATTTTTTCAATGCTGAAAATTTCTTCAATGCGTTGGGTTTGTAGTTTTCCGCTACAAATTCAGCAGGCTGGCCGGATCGCCAATGTGAATATCCCGGAACTGAGGAATCACCCATCTATATGTTAAGCCGACCTTACCTCGTTCACTGCCAGACACGAAAAGAGAAGACGCTTGGTCATAAACCAACGACTACTGTGATAGTGCTGTGCCATGTGTATGGGTACAAGGTAGATTATATTTAAGGGACGTAACAGGTATTACTGGCAGTGTTGGCTATCTATCTTCGTTGTACCACACAATATCCGATCCAACTGTACGCAGAAGAGTACATGAAACAGGTTATAAGAACAGCTTTGCCCAACGCCGACCTTTGATTCGCAAAGTTAACAGGTTTGTTCGTCTTGCTGTTAGCATTTATTTAAGACTAATTCTGACTCCTGTAGGATCAAACGTCTCTACTTTGCCCAAAAGTACATCGACAAGCCATTAGACTTCTGGAAACAGGTTCTTTGGAGTGATGAGAGCAAGTTCGAGCTCTTTGGTCGTAAACAGAGGGTACTAGTCTGGACAAAACCTGGAGGGATACTTGCAGATAAAAATGTCCACAAAAAAACAGTGAAGCACGGAGGTGGCAATCCCAAGTAACATTTCCAAAACCATACTGCTTTATTAAGTTTTGTTAAGGTTTTATCAAAGTCACTAGAAATCAATTTGGTTTTATTATGACACCAAGAGCTGCCAATTGGTTTCATATCTTAGTCAAGTTTATGGAAACCTACACAGCTTGTTTAAAGCGATCTTAAAACCTCGTTTTTTCAAATTCCTTTTACTCCTATCAAAGGTTTTATTTTGACTTTATGAACTCATAATATGCTGTTTTGAAATGCCGTTTTAGGACTTATTCATATAATCTTATTATGGTCAGTTGAAAAACCCGTTTAAAACCATTTTGTATCCCGTAAATGCATTAAACGGCAAATTGGCATTAAAGGAAGCCACCAATAAACCAAATAGTTGTAAAGTAGTCATAGCAAAGATAATTTGGCTTTATGCCAGAATTGTGATTTTTTTTCCAATCGCCATGTTGAAATATACGAATAATTGAAATAGAGAAAAATTAATGCACCAAATTCTAAATGTAATGCAAATGAACTGTAGATCGGAGACCAATTTCTGCATTTTTTTTTAGATAACCTTATTGAATTCCATCAATTTTCAAGAAATTCATGATTAATTTATCGAATCTATTTGTATTTGTGTGTTTGTTGTTGTGAAATCGAATAATTTCCGAGGCGCATTAATTTTCGGCTGTTATCGTGCCAATATTCACCACAAAATTAAATGCGCATATGATTTGGAGCATGATACGCTGTAAAAAAAACTCAATTTGCTTTGGATACTTTGCTATCGAACAAAATTTCCCGCATCACTTGACCTTTTTCTTCGATATTATTTACTGCTAAATGAATCAGAAGAGCAGAGAATCGAACAAAGCAGAACAGCAAAAACCAACCACAGTGAAGTTTGACAGCTGTGGCCATTTGGCCGCATGCAGGTGTTCATGGCAGCCAAAAGGTTTTATGAAGGTTCTCAAGTGGTCATAATATCTATCACTAGAATATATTCAAAATCTTTATGGTCTTAAAATGGTTTTATTAACTTGTTTTCACAACTGTCTATAGAGTGGGCCACTTTGTACAAATTTTGGCTTTAAAGAGGCATAGAGGGGGTGTTGGTAGACAAAACAGTTTTGAATGTAGTTTTATCAACAAAGCCGGGAGAAATGCTACACGGCTAGAATAAAACTTAAATTGTTACTTGGGAATATCATGCTTTGCGTAGTCTGAGGTTAGAAATCTTGTCAAAATTGATGGAATAATGACTGCCGACTCTTACATCAGCAATATAAAAAGAAATCTGAAAGAGTCGGCACGTAAAGCTGGTTTGCAGAATAAGTTTACTTTTCAACAAGATAACCAAGAACACCGCCCACAAAACCAATGCCTACTTCCGTGCTTCACCTATCAAACTATTGGAATGGCCACCTCAAAACCCGGACTTGAATCCTATCTAAAATTTGTGGTCTATTCTGGATCAAAACGTTGACAACTTCCACCATGTTGAAGCTCTTTACACAGACTTTAGCAAGGCATATGATCGTGTTGACATACCAATGTTACTTTTCAAACTGCAAAAAATTGGAATTGAGTCTGGACTCTTGAAGTGGCTTGAATCATATTTAACTAACCGGCAACAAATAATTAAATTCAATGAAAAGAAATCAAATCCCATTCAAGTTACCTCAGGAGTCCCCCAAGGCTCCCATTTGGGACCACTTCTTTTTATTTTATACGTCAACGACATTTCCTTCGTCCTCAAAAATCTGAAAGTGCTAATTTATGCCGACGACATGAAGCTGTACTTGGAAATCAAAAATAAAGAAGACATCAATATATTCCAGTATGAAATTCATACATTCTACATCTGGTGTAAAAAAAATGCAATTTAATATCTTTTAGCAGAAAATTAACAACAACCAACATTGTAATTGCATTAGGAAATCAGAATGTAGAAAAGTGTGAAAAAGTGAGGGATTTAGGAATTATCTTATATTCTTAATTTTATAGACCACTACAACACTATCATACACAAGGCAAATAGCATGTTAGGGTTTATTAAACGCTTCTGCTAAACCACCCTATCCTATTTTGTGGAGCCGGTCCGGGCCCTCAGTACACAAACACAACCCTGCTCCTCTATGCCCCCCCCGCCGCCCTCCTCGCGCCCGCCGCCGCGCGCCGCGCCAATCACACACGCGACACGATAGGCGATGTGTCATTCTATCGGTACGCGCGCCCCACTACATTCAAATCTATCTCACCCCAACCGACGCCCCCTTCTTATCACCCCCCCCCCCCGACGCAAATACACCAAACGCATGGCGGTCGATCCCACCCACACCCAGCCATTGACTCCGAAAAAAAAACAGTATCCCCCCTCCTAAAGACACAACTATTAATTTTTTATTATAGTGTAGAGAAAAAAAAGAAAGCCGCCACAGAAGGACAAAAAAAAAAAAAAAAAACAAAAACTCAGCAGAGCCTAATCCCTTCGCTGGACGTGCTCAGGTACTGCGGATTTGGGATTTTAAAAATCTCACTTCATTTGCTCGTATACCACATCACGCCTAGCGAATAATATGATGTCAATCGACCAGACTAGGTTTTCGGTGGTTTTAGGAGTGGGGTGTTGGACTCTTGTGATTTCTTGTTGTGGCGACAGCTCTCCCCACATGCAAATTACTTGCCAAAACAAGTGATTGTATAGCATAACAGAAAACCAGCCATGGAAGGTATTTGAAGTCCTGCAGGACATAAGCTTTATCGTCCATAAGAACGCATAAAAACTTCGTCAAATGTTCGCAGTACAAACGTCAAGCCCGTAATATTCCTTTCAAACTCTGTTTGTCGTTGCGATTTGGAACTGTTTTAACTTCATACGACTTCGAACAGAGCGATTCAGTTTTTCCTTCAATGTCCTCTTCGCCTTTCGGTCCATAACAGAATTAATAATAATGAATAGTTGAGGTAAATCCATTTTGTTTTGTTTTTTTTTTTGCTAGTTCCCGTATTGACAAGTCAGGATGTGCCTTAAGTCAGAACAAAATCCGCTCACGCACGTGCTTTCGACTCGTCATCATCTTGAACAGAAAGCATGGAATGTAAACACAAATCATTTTTTTTATTATTATTTAAGACTCCCAGCTATAGCTCAGCTAAATTTTTCACTCCTACGTACAATATATCAACAGTTACAGTGATTTGAAAGTGTCTGGATGATTGTGGACAGACTGCGTAAGTATTGCTCCATCATAGGTGTTCTGGGATTTGGATCCTTATTCAGCGGAGGACGAACATACAACAGGAACAGTATCAAATCTGGTAAGTACAAGCCAAGGATTTTTAGCAGCAACAACAGCCAACAGCAGAATGTGCCCCCTACCTGAAATTGCCAGACTACTGAAGTTCGAGTTTACTCGCTTTCTGTACGGTGAACATAATCGCATTGCTTTCGACGTTTTGTTTACCGCAGGGGAAGCAAATATAATCGAACTTTGATGGTCAGGTAATTCCAACTCTACAGCATCAACGCCGTAACCTTTCAGAACATCAAAGATCTTAAGGCTTGCTTCATTTAGAATTGGAACAAACTTTTGCTCATATTGTGGCGCTCCTGGTGGACAGATTTGGAAGTTCTTGGCACCCACGTGTCGGGAATTTTGTCAGCTTCACGTATGTATTTTTGACATTCCGCAAATCGACTGTACTTTGTAAACAATCAACATGGAAGCCGAAAGAAGGGAAAAAATTGTGCACAGTTATTTGGAAAATCCATTGTGGTCTGCATCTAGGCTAGCTAAACAGCTGAAATTGCCCAGAAATACCGTATGGCGCGTTATCAAACGGTATAAGGAAACATTGACGACGATTCGGAAGCCTCAAGCCAATCGTCGAAGTGGAACTGTCGACCGGAAACTGCGTGGTAAGATTTTGAAAACGATTAAGAGGAATCCCAATCTGTCGGACCGTGATTTGGCCAGAAAATTCGGTGCTGCCCATAGTACCGTGAGGAGAACTCGACTCCGGGAAGGAATCAAGTCGTATCGAGCTAGCAAACAGCCAAATCGGACCATAAAACAGAATAGTGTGGCCAAAATCCGTGCTCGGAAGCTATACGACCAGGTGCTGACCAAGTTCGACGGGTATCTTCTGATGGACGATGAAACCTATGTCAAGGCTGACTTCGGGCAAATCCCAGGTCAAAAATTTTACTTGGCAACGGCTCGGGGGGATGTTCCAGCCAAATTTAAATTAATTTTGCCGACAAATTTGCACGAAAATTCATGATTTGGCAGGGCATTTGCAGCTGTGGCAAAAAAACGAAAGTTTTCGTTACAAATAAGACAATGACGTCGGAACTATACCAAAAAGAGTGTCTTCAAAAACGAATTTTGCCGTTCATTCGATTCCACGACCATCCCGTAATGTTTTGACCAGATTTGGCAAGCTGTCATTACAGCAAAGTCGTTCAAGAATGGCATGCAGAGAAAGGTTGTTCCAAAAAACCTTAACCCACCCAACTGCCCCCAGTTCCGCCCTATTGAGAAATACTGGGCAATCATGAAGAGGAGACTCAAGGCAAAGGGAAAGGTTGTCAAAGACATCAATCAGATGAAGACCTGGTGGAATAAGATAGCTAAAACGATGGACGAAGAAGGTGTGCGCGTCTAATGAGCCGTGTTACAGGAAAAAATCGAGAATTCCTTCGAAACCGTGACGAATAATTTTATCCGTATTTTTTCTTAAAAGTATGAAGAAAACGCTAAATTTGTATGAAAAAAGATCTTGAATTCAATAATAAATAACTGAAATACAGGCAATTGTTTTTGTTCCAATTCTATCTGAAGCAAGCTTTAAGAAGTTTTTTTAATTTTTTCCCCAAATTAAACAAAAATAATAAAAAAGATGATGCCCCCCCCCCCCCCCCCCCAAAATTTAAAAACAAGACTTTTTTTCTATTAAATAATTTTTTTATTATAAAAAAAATTTAAAAAAAAACGAACTGATTTCATCTACAGGTGTAAACTTCTTCAAAAACTGTTCATTTGCTTTACAGCCATCAGGCAGGCCAAAGATATTGATGTCAACCAAAAATATTCGCAAGTATTCCCAGCGATCAGGAAATCCTATTACAATTCAAATCACAGAATCCCGTATAAGGACATTATCAAAAGACAAGCCGATATCCGATCCGGCCCGCTACAGAGCCAATGCGGTTCCAATACTAATGGAGCCGCCAGCTTAGTTTTGGACTGACCAAGGATATCCCCAACCAGGGAGATCGAGAAAATTTCAAAACCGAAAAAATCCTGGACCGGCCCTAGTTAAACTTTTAAATTCAACCACAACAGAATTTCCGGGGAACTCTTCGTTGGAATAGGGTAGCTCCGCTACCGGGGACTATCCGATTAGAGTGCGAAAAAGCTGGAGGGCTAAATGGCTCACGGTCGGTTCCGGGTGACGTTCTTCGTCGGAGTAGACTAGGTCCCCCGCCGGGGACTAGATTGAGTAGATCGCGAAGTAGCACCGGCCAATGGTCGCCGGGGAGCTTGTGAGTTGGAAGTTACCTTCCACCCAGAACCGTAGGATCGACCTAGGCACTTGCCCGGTATGCATTGCTTACGGAAGATCTTCCACCGCTGGGGAACTCTTCGTCGGAGTAGGGTAGATTCTTCACCGGGAAATTCTCCGTCGGAGTAGGCCCAACAAACATCAATGTTGAATTAGAGCTTGTTCAAGCAAATTTGGAGAAGCTATTCAGCTGTTTCATCTAGAATTGCTGAATAGCTTCTCCAAATTTGTTTGAACAAGCTCTAATTCGACACCGATGTTTGTTGGGGGGCTGTTCCGCCAACGGGTCTGCCTGAGTTGAGTGCGACAAAGCTGGGAGCCTACTGGCTTCATGTTTGGTTGCTGAATTGTGACAGTTGAACGATGTAAGGTAAACTAATAACATGACGGGTCGCTAATTGGTGACAAAAAAGTAATATAACTTACTGGAGCCAATGGGCTTGGCATGCTGGCACGAGGCATGATAAATTTGGACTTCAAGGCAGGTCACCGAAGGGCGAATAGGAAAAGAAGTAACTAGCTATAAATAGGAGCCACTTCTCCTTCGAAGTAATACGGTAAGGTGGCGTCGGAGGGGAATTCAGGTGAAAAGGAACCTAGGAGATTGTTTTTAGTGAGTGTCCACGCAAGTGAATCGTACACAGCGCCAAATCTGTAATACACTGGCATGAGCATGAACAACACATCACAACAGGCCATTCTTCCAAAGATTATTATACTCCTAGCTGCATGAAAACTCTCTCACACACACACACACACACACACACACACACACACACACACACACACACACACACACACACACACACACACACACACACACACACACATTGTTATGATCAGAAATCATTCCCAAGTCAAAGATCTTGGGAAAGTCCACTGGATATATTCTTAAGATTTCTGGTTGAACAGCTATTTATTGGACTACAGTGTACTGAACATCATTTCTTTTGATGAAGTTTGTCAGAAGCAGATAATTTCTCGACTCCATGCGAAGCGCTAGGAGTGGACGGTAATTTATTGCTAGAACTAATAGACATGATGAGAAATAGTGTATTGATAGTTCCGTATAGGGCAACGGCAGGCTTTGAAAATTGAAAGATACGAGTTTGAAAACGAGCGGAGGGCATTGCATCATTTTTTTTATTTGCAACACAACATCTTCGACAAGGACATCGCACAGACTGATCACAAAACTGTTTTAATTCTATTCATATATACTAATTTACTTATGTTAAAGTCAAAAGAGTCACACACTTGATTGAACAACCTACAACATGAATCTAACCGGTTATTTCGTGGCCAGAAACGATAACGGCAACAGCTCGATAACGGCTGAATATTTAGCGGCGCACATCGATCTTCATATGGCGGCTGGTTGATAGGATCGTTCCAGGGAAAGCGGCGTAGAGCGCATCGAATGAATCGCTTCTGGACTTTTTCGATGCGTGCAATATGAACGGCGTGGTACGGAGCCCAGATTTGCACTCCGTATTCCAGCACGCTACGAACTAAAGCACAATACAGCGACTTAAGTGCATGCACATCATCGCAGTGAGCGGTGATACGCTTTAAGAAACTGAGCATTGCGTTTGCTTTCGCGGTTGTTGCGGAGATGTGCTCTTTGATCGACGTGACCCTCTCCAGTGATATGTCGTTTAAGCCGTAGTCGAACGTGACAGTGGAATGACAACGAGCGAAAGTTATCACTCTGCACTTAGCCGTATTCATCTGCGCTCCGTTTAAATCACATCATCCAGACACGTGTTCTAAATCGGCTTGTAAAGCACAGTAATCTACAAGCGATTTAATTACACGGAACAGCTTCAAGTCATCCGCATAGAGCAATTTACCGGAGTTGAGACCTTCGCACAGATCGTTGATGTAGAGGATGAATATGAGAGGGCTATGGTGGCTGCCCTATGGTACACCGGAGGGAATATAAAATAGGTCCGATCTAGTGTCGTGCACCTTGACAAAAGCTTTACGTGAAGACAAATACGATAGAAGCCACTGAATAATCCAAGTGGGCAATCCAAGGCGGTTCAGTTTTTCAATGGCCAGTTGATGAGGTACCTTGTCGAACGCTTTTGAAAAGTCAATGTAAATGGCGTCGACCTGGCATAGCTTCTCGAGCTCGTTGATCACAGTACCGGTGTAAGTCATGAGGTTCGATGTCGTTGACCGCTTTTTGACGAAGCCGTGTTGATGCTCAGAGATCACTGACTGCACAACAGGGTACATCGCGTCATGTAACAGCTTCTCGAAAACTTTCGCAAGGCAGTTGAGGATTGATATCGGTCGGTAGTTCTCAACGCTGTGTGTTTTTCCAGCCTTGCGGATAGGAGCGATTGATGCCAGCTTCCAAGCAGCAGGAAACACTCCTTCGGTCAAGGATCGATTGAAGATCGTAGCGATGGGACAAGACAGCGACTGAGCACACTGTTTGACGAAGACAGGTGGAATTGAAGTCACGCATCTCAGATACTCTTTCACGATACCAGATTGCTCAGAATTTATTTCGGAAACCTACAGGATCAAGGATCTTAAGGAAGTCCTCTTAATATTTTTTCAAGACTTCAGGATGCTCAGGCGCTATTTGGAAGATCTTGTGCTGACCAACAGCTTAAATCACGTTCTGTTTTTAAGTACTAGTTTGCTCAGAAATTATTCCTAAGTCTTTCAGGGTGTCAAAGATTTTAAGGAAGTCCTATGCATTTTTTAAGACTTCATGATGAACAGCTATTAAATACAGTATTCTTACCAGCAAAGTCCTCCCTTAGCTCAGTTGTCAAAGGCACAGTTACAAAGCAACACCATGCTGGAGGTGGTTTATACTTGCCACACAATCATACTAATGCAAAAATGGTACCTGGTTTTGAGAGCTCTCAAATAATAACTGATTAAGTGCATTTAGAATACTAAGTTTAGGACAGGCGTAAAGTTCCAGTAGGGGCGTAATAAAGCTAAAAAAAATGATGATTTACCATCTATTAAAATCACGTCTGTCAGATATTGTTTTTTGATACTAGATTGCTCAGCAATTACTTCATAAAGCTTAAGGATATCCAAAATCATGTAAAGTTCTTTGAATATTTTCTTAATACTTCACAAAGATCAGAAATTATTTTGAAGATCTGGTTTGTATCATCCATTCAAGTCACGTATCTCTGATGTTTTTTATGTTACCAGGTTGGCTAGCAATTATTTCAAAGATCTTTAGCATATCAATGATCTTGAGAGCTCTCTGATCTGAGGACTTCTGAGAAGTTCCATTAATTCCTTTGGAGTTTCGTAAATTTCTCTGATGTTCCGTGAACTCTCCTGAAGTTGAAGGACTTTATTTAAGATCCGTTGATCTCTATGAAGTTCCAAGGATTTGTCGTAAATTCCATGAACGTCTCTGAAATTCTGTGAACTTCTCTATAGTACCATAAACTTCTCTAAATTAAAGTGAATTTCTTTAAGGTTCCATGACCTTCTCTGAAGATCCGTGGACTTCTCTTAAATTTCGTGTACTTATCTGAGTATCCGTGAAATTCATTTCTGTAAATTTCTCTGAAAATCTGTTGAACAATCCGTAAAGTTCAATGAAGTTTCATGAGCTTTTCTCCGTAATCTTCTGTCAAGTTGCAATGATTTCTCTGAAATTTCGTGAACTTGTCTGAAGTTCCGTGATCTCTTGTAAAGCTCAGCAAACTTCTCTAAAAACCGTGAATTTCTCTTAAGTTTGGTGAACTTTTCTGAAATTCCATAAACGCCTCTGAAAAAACATGAGCTTCTCTGTAGTTCCGAGAACTGCTTGGAAGTTCCAAAAACTGCTCTGAAGTTTTGAGAACGTTTCTGAAACTCCGAGGTTTGATTTCAAATTCCGTAAACTTATCTTTAGAACAGAGAGCTTCTCAAAAAAAAATTTAACCTCTTTAAGATTTCATGAACTTTTTTGAACTTTCATGAACCCCTCTGAAGTTCTTTCTATTTCCACTGTCTACGGCCTCTTCTAACCTTGTGCTTCTCTGCGGCTTCAAGCCTTTCTCTAAAGCCCCGAAGCCTCCGAAGTCCGGGCCTCGTTGGGTTCTGGATTTTCTATTATGTCTATCTCTTTCATTTCTTTGGGTCCGTAACTATTTTGGGTTTATAGCCTTTTTTTAAGTCGCGTGATTTTTTTTGAGCGTCGACGCTCCTCTTATGTTCCAGGCCTTCTAAATTTGTGGAGGTTTTTCTAAAGATTCGTGAACTGCTGTTTCTTTCTTCAGTTCCGAGGACTTCTCCTTTTGAGAATATATCTGTAGTTTATATCAAGGTCGCATACGATACTATCGATCGTGAAGAGCTATGGAAGAATATGGACGAGAACGATTTTCCCGGGAAACTGACCAGAATGGTTAAGGCTACGATGGATGGTGTACAGTGTTACGTGAAGATATCGGGTGCGTTATCGGACTCGTTGGAAACACGCAAAGGACTACGACAAGGCGATGGTCTTTCCTGCCTCCTATTCGACATTGCGCTAGAAGGTGTTATGAAACGTGCGGACTTTAACAAGCGGGGTATGATTTTCAATAAATCCGGCCAGTTCATCTGTTTCGATGATGACGTGGACGTTGCCGGCATCACGTTCCAGGTGGTAGCAGATCAGTACACCTAGCTGAAACGTGAAGCGGAAAAGGTTGGATTGAAGGTGAAAGCGTCGAAGACTAAGTATGTGTTGGCTTGAGGTACCGAGCGTGATTGAGCAAGCATAGGCAGAACTGTGAAAATCGACGGAGATGAGTTCGAGGTGGTGGATGAATTTGTGTACCTCGGATCATTGGTTACGTCGGATAACAACTGCAGCAGAGAAATTCGGAAACGCATTATCACCGGAAGTCGTGCCTACTATGGACTCCACAAGACCTTGAGGTCTGGTAAACTTCATCCCCGGTACAAAGTGTACCATGTATAAAACGCTGATAAGACCGGTAGTTCTCTACGGGCATGAGACGTGGTGACAGGACGTGAAGAAGACAATGCTCGAAGAGGACCAGCAAGCACTTGGAGTTTTCGAACGACGCGTGCTTAGGACCATCTTTGGCGGTGTATGTGAAAACGGCGTATGGGGAAGAAGGATGAATCACGAGCTGGTGCAGCTCTATGGTGAACACAGTTTCAGAAAGTCGCTAAAGCTGGAAGGGTACAATGGACGGGACATGTTATAAGAATGTCGGACAAAAATCCCACAAAAATGGTGTTTGCCTCGAATCCGACCGGTACAGGACGCAGAGGAGCGCAGCGAGCTAGGTGGTTGGACCAAAAGGAGCAAGACCGTGACAGTGTGGGACATTCGAGGAACTGGAGACAAGCAGCCGTCAACCGAGTTTTATGGAGAAATATCGTGACGCAGGCGCGGTCCTAATAGGACGTTGGACCAGCATAGGGACTTCCATAACAGTAGCGAAGTCAGGATAGTTCATTTTTTTTTTTAAAAACTTCACAACACTGTCAACACAAGAGCAGCGATCAAATAACAAACAAACTACCAAATATATAACAAATATATTTGATGAACGTTGGTCAAATGATCGATTTCCAAATGTGTGATAGTGTGGACAAACAACTTTGCAAACAGCATTATTTGGCAAACTTTAACGAAACAAATATTTCGAATATTGTCAACAAGTGTGATATTGGCTTAAGTAATTATAATTCGCGCACAATCACAGAATTGAAAACATAATGCCACAATCCTGAACAAGATACGTTCACAATTCTTAGTAGGATTCACAAACACTGTTACAGTGAAAATATCGGTTCCAAAAACAAGCGAAATCAGACGAAAATTCAATGAAGAAGCTAAGAACAAACATTAACAAACGTTTTGCTACGTAGAAATGGCAAAATTTCAAGTGCTGAAGCATTCACCCGATTTTGGGTCTGATTTCCCGGCTTTTCATGCATTTTTCGCATGGTTTCGATTTTGCGATCAAATTTCGTTATTCGCCAAATTTATTTTGGGTCACAAAACCGTAATGAAAAATGGTTCATCGAAAACCTCCACTAGCTCAACCGCATTTGAGAAAACACACTTCGTCCAAACGGAGCTCCTTTCATCAAACCCCCTCTTATGTACATTAACCGAGCCATAAGCCCTGTTTGATATGCAAGGCATCCATCTCCGGTTCAACTGCAGTAGCCTATCCGATACATTCGAGACCACCGCCACCACGGCCGACTCGCATTTATCTGAATCCATCGAAATCCAAAAGAAGAACCATTCCGAAACCAGGCTGCACTGCATCTGGTCCAACACTGAATCGGTAAATATGCCAAGAGCAGAAAATTCTACATCCTTCCCATTCGGTGCATTGTTTCACTTCTCCGGGATCGGGCAAATACACAAAATCCAGCTTGGTCCAAGTTTTACAAAACTATTCAATCATTTTGAAAAATTAATCAAGAATTCTATTTTCTTTCAATTAAAAAATGTTTTCCGATACGCAGACCGTTGAGCATTGCTACGTTGCAGGTTCCGGCCAGCGCACATACCCACATCGTGGTGGCGTACATACGACAAAAGTCCAGCGAATCTCTTCAGGATATGGGCGGACAAACGAGCCAACGAATGAACAAACGAGAAGGAGAATATTTATTTTCAACGCTACCGCCTTTGGCCAACTGTTGTGCGTGGGTCGACTCATGATGGTGAAGCCGTTTGGAGCTCCTTTCCTTTTCACAGACGGGCTGCTGCACGGATGCAACGCACGTTTGGCCTAGGACGCTGTACCGAGTCCGATCCAAATCTGGGTGGCTACCGAATGTGCGGTGTGGATCTCCAAGGCAGTGCCACAATGGTGGGTCAGCCCGAGTGACGGAACAAATTCACCAAGAATTGTTGGTAAAACCCAAAATCCGGTAACCCTATCGACGAAAAAGAAGTGCAAGCCCCATTCACGGATGCACCCGTTGCATCTTCGCGTGTCTCGCTCTAGATTGGCCCGATTGATGGACGGATGGATGGATGGATGGATGGATGGATAGATGAATATATACAGACACTGTTCAACGGCGGTCATTCTCGGTGCCCGTTCCGAATGAAGCACTGCTCACTGTTCTCTAACTGGAAACCGCAAACTCTCGAACTCCGAACGAAAGCCTCCTCTGGAGACGGAGGGTTGAAGCCCACCCACCATTGAAGTCTACACTGCTCTCGCGTGTAGAATATCGCGTAGCAAAGAGACGGGACGAGAAACCGGAAAAGGCTTTGATTTTTGGAAGAGAAAATTGAAACTTCGTCTAAATTAAAAGGCTTTTGAACGGGAAACGCACAACCGCACACCCCGTGTTCACTCGGAAATGGCGCTCTGCATGTGGGTGGGTAGGACTGTGGGGTTAGTCTCTATTGCATCGCACGTGCGTCGGAAGAGTGAGCACTGCTCTTGTTTCGAATGCAGCGGAATTCTTTGATTTGCAAAAGACGTATGTGCACTATCGCTGCGGAATGTTTTCTTTGTTTCGCTACGCTGAATTCCAGATTTTTGTATGCGTGTTTTTGCAGGATGCAACTCGGTTTGAATGATGGATGCTGCAAGCTCGTTCGTTCCTGAGTGGTTTTCAGATTGTAGCGCATTGGACGTTTCCGAAATTATTAACTAATTTTTCACATGAAATCCCATCAACCAAAACACTCGACAGAATAACCAAACTACTCGACGTAACAAAAATTTCACCATGAATCGATCTGTTGAGTGCTTTTTTGAATATTACATTTCGACATTTTATTCATCCATTGCTGCTCTTCGGCCTGGCTGCAATACTCAATTTGTCCATTGCTTCCTACTCACCACCACCAACAGCAGAAGCGCAGCCCGATTTGAAAGGTAACTTCAAATTGGGATAAAAAGTTCCCCAGACCTCCCCCTCCCCCTCCTTCGATCAACCATGGTCGAGTTATATATCCGTAAGTGATTTTCACTATTCACGTGCACTCACTTGGATAAAGGCCTGGCACTAGTTTTTTGCGCATTCATTTTTCAACAACCCTCGGCAGCGGATGGGGCGGGTAATATATGAAACATGTACACTTTTTCCTTGCCTCCCACCCGCAATCCAGTCGCTTCACCCACATTCTAGACGATGATGGCAACGGCGACGACGACGACGACGACGACGACGGTGATGGCGGCAATCCAACAGCCTACCAGCCAACATGCATCGATGAAAACTAGGTTTCAGGCAAAATTTACTTCATATTTTTAATTGAATCGGACGAATCTGGAAAGAAGCGCTGACGCGGGAAAAGAGCTAGAAGAGGATTCCCCCACCCCCATTCCCTCCCCCTTCACGACAACCACTTCTAACAAATAACATGCAGGTAGGTACAACATAGCCGTATCTGCGCCTGGATCACCACTCTGTGTGTGCCGTGGATGCTGGCACGACCGAGTACTGAATAATCCGGCCGCTATGTTGTAATCGTATTTTATTCATAGTTCCACCTTTTCAGAATAAAAAAAAAACATTTTTTCCTCGGACCAGCTCAAACTTTGTTACAAAATGTAGGCTTGGATGCGAAAATATACAGTTGCATTCTCGGTGCGAGTGATCAATGTTTAAAACAGGTTAGTGACCGTTTGAAATGTGCAACAAAATAACATAATAACAAGCGGAACGGGTAAGTACTTACATCGTCTCCTTCATTCGTCGTTTCCAGGAAGGTCATCTTCGAGTCTGTATCTTCCGCTTGGAAGGTGGACTGAAATACCAATGGCGGTGCAGGGGGTGGATGCTGAGGTGGAAAAACCATCGTCGTCGGTTGGCTGATTTCAGGTGGAACATACGGTTTCTGTTCTAGTGGAATTGCGATGAAGTTCGCTTCTGCAGGTGCATCAGTCGACGCAGACTTGCGTTTACGGAGATTCTCCGATGTGGATTCGTCTTTGACGTGAACTTCCTCTTCCTTGGGCCACTCAACGGGAACATCCAATGTTTCCAGGGTCTGTTTTCGAGCAAAGTCTCGCTCCTTAGACGATCGCCTTTTGATAAGATCATTGCTGTGGCTGTTGAAGTTCTGTTGAATATTCTCGACGATTGATGCCGTGTAAACAGTGAACTGTTCAACGTTGTTTGTCTCGCGATTTACGCGAACAGGTTCCGACTCAACGTCCTCGTGTGAGACATCCGTCAATCCTCGGATTTGAAACATTTGAGCAAGATTCAACAGGGGCCGTATCTGCTCCTGAGCTACATTGATCTCACCGCGGTACATGAAATCGACCAACGCTTTCAGTTCTTCCCACTTGACGTCCTTGATTATCACAACCGGATGTTTACACGGCGTCTCCTGGAAGATGGTCTGAAAGTAGGGACTGCTGGCCGCCAGAACCATCTTGTGAGCCTTGATCGGACGACCCTCGCCAATTAGAGTCACATCAACGAAGGACTCGGCTTGGAAGAGCTGATCGAAGACCGTGGACAGATTGGAGTGGTAGTTGTTCCAGCGTAGACAGAACTGCTGCTCTTGCGTTGGGTTCGGCTGTATTGTTGGCGTGGTGCTGTGGTTCATGGTGAAATTATTCGTTGTGGTAAACGCCACCGGTTGTAGGTCGTTCAGAGGCATTTTGACGTGCCGATCGTTTCTGAAATGGAGAACAAAGTGATGAAATTAAGCCAGAGGGCATTTCAATAAAACTGAATGTAAATCTTGGTGCCCACCCTTGATGGTAAGAGTCAAAGAGCATAGATCGTATCGTGCACAGAGAAGCCAAAGTTATCACAAGGCTTTAAAATATCGGTTATAGTTTATGTATTTCTATTCATGGTCATTTTTGTAGCAAGTTGGCAACTTGTGTTATTGAATCTGGTTGTCTTCGGAAATATTCTATAGTATATTAAAATATTGAAAAATAGTAGTTTATTTATTTCATTTATTAATTTAAAAATAATTTATTTATATTGTATACAGCATGCCTCGATATAACGTAACTCGATATAACGTAACTTAAACCTCGATATAACGTAACTTTTTTTTGCCCTTATTTTTGGCAGTTTAAATTATAAACGTGATTTATCTATCTATCTATAAATACAAAAAAAAAATTTCTGTCTATCTGTCTGTCTGTCCGGCCCTTACAGGCTCGGAAACTACTGAACCAATCGGCGTGAAAATTTGTATGCAGGAGTTTTTGGGGCCGGGAAAGGTTCTTATGATGGATCAAAACCCCTCCCTCATCTGGAAGGGGGGGGGGGGGTCTCTTATACAAATGAAACACAAATTTCTCACAAATCAGCTCACACGATTGCACTAATACCATCATACAGACTCGACTCTGGATCCGTTTTCGTTCGGTAATTGCGAGTCAGAGTCAGACCTGACCTAGGTTTACTACCGAAAACGACATAAACGATTGCTGCAACCCAGATAGGCTTCGTTCTCCTTCACGACTTGAAAATCGATCAAGTGTCATTTGCTGAGTTGTCAGATTTTGTCTTCTTTTTTAAATTTTAATGTTTTGTTTTCAACTGGTTCAGCGTTTGACGCAACCGCACCAATGACATCTAACGAAATGGGCGCAGAAGCCGAATTTTGTCACTTGCGGAATTCCAGGTTCTCGATCTGAACGAAGTGATAAAAAAAAACGCCGCGAAGTGGATGTCTTATGTCTAGCATGTCTTTTGTCTTATGTATTTGTTTGTCTTATTTATCAACAAATCCATTTGATCCGGTCCATTTAAACTAAACAGTCCTTGTTCAAAGACGGACTTCAAGTGCCCTTCAACCTATTGCCAAGATTTAAAATGAAAGGCTAGCTATTTTGACATTTCAAGTCCATCGGTTGTAACATCTGAAGTGCATTTAAAGACGATTGTACTAGGACCGGAAGCACGATTGAAGTAGGAAAAAAGACTTGGCTGATTCAATTGTACTAAGCTTCGCTATTTGGGAAGGTTTGGTGTAAAGTTGCTTGCGATGTTGCGTGCAATGCTTCAACATGGTTTGTATATGCCGCCAAACATCTGTTTTCTGTGGATTGTTTGTTTTTGTGTATGTAGTAGGAAGCTAGCTGTTAAATCTTCTTTATTAGGGCACAACTCATAACCCAAGTAACATTGCTAACACCATCCTGCTTTATTAAGTTTTATTAAAGTTTTATGAAAGCCTCTTGAAATCAAATTGGTTTTATTATGGCACCAAGAGGTGCCAATAGGTTTCATATTTTAGTCAGGTTTATCAGAACCTACACAGCTTGTTTACAACGATCTTAAAACCTTGTTTCTCAAATTCCTTTTACTCCTATCAATGGTTTTATTTCGACTTAATGAATTCGTAAACTGCTGTATTGAAATGCCATTTTAGGACTCATTGATTTTATCTTATTATGGTCAGTTGAAAAAGTATTTTAAAACCATTTTGCCTCCAGTAAATGTATTCAACGGCCAATTGGCATTGAAGGAAGTCACCATAAGACCAAATAGTTTTATAATGGCAAAGGGTAAATGCACCCTTCTTTTTGTGGAAATGCTCCTTAAACTTTGGAAAAATGCTCCTTAGATGCGTTTGTCCGGTATAATGCAATCGGAGGTATTAACCTTCTGGTTAGCGCTTGCCGGGTGTTTTGACGGGTCTTCAGTTTCTTCAAGATTGTATAGTTTTGACGGGTTTTAAGTTTCTGAATTTAAGAGTCGTCAAAACGAAATTAAGACCCGTCAAAACGAAATTAAGACTCGTCGAAATGAAATTAAGACTCGTCAAAATGAAATTTAAACCCGTCAAAACTACCTCGCTATACAGTCTTGAAGAAACTAAAGACCCGTCAAAACAACCGGCAAGCGCTAACCAGAAGGTAAATACCTCCGATTGCATTATACCGGGCAAACGCATCTAAGGAACATTTTTCCAAAGTTTAAGGAGCATTTCCACAAAAAGAAGGGTGCATTTACCCTGCTGCCGTTTTATAATAGTCATTGCGAAGAAAAATTGGCTTTATGGCAAAACTGTGATTTTTTTCCAATCGCCATATTGAAATATAAGAAATAATTGAAAAGTGGAATAATAAATGCATCAAATTTTCAATGGTATGCAAATAAACTGTGGATCGGAGACTAATTTTGTTATTCTTTTAGATAACCTCATCCAATTCCAAGCAATTTTCAGGAAATTCATGATTAATTTATCGAATATATTTGTTTTTATTTGATTTATGTTGTTGTAAATTCGCATAATTTCCCAGGCGCATTAATTTTCGGCTCTTATCGTACCAATATTCACCATAAAAATAATTGCGCATATAATTTGGAGCATAATACGCTGTAGAAAACACAATTTGTTTTGGATATTTTTCTATCAAACAAACTTTCCCGCAACACATTACCTGATTTTTTCCTGCTAAATGAATCAGAAGAGCAGAGAATCGAACAAAGCAGAACAACAAAAACCAACCTCGATTTCACAGTGAATTTTGACAGCTGTGGCCATTTGGCCACATTCTGGTTTTAATGGCAGCCAAAAGGTTTTATGAAGGTTCGCAAATGGTCATAACATCTTTCACTAGAACATTTTCCAAATCTTTATGTTCTTATCAAGGTTTTATTAATTTGTTTTCACAACCGTCTATAGAGTGGGCCATTTTGTACAAATTTCGGCTTAAAAGAAGCATCGAGGAGGTGTTGGTAGACAAAACAGTTTTGAATGTAGTTTAATCAACAAAGCCGGGAGGAGTGCTGTACGGCTGGAATAATACTAAAATTGTTACTTGGGAATGCAAGAAGGTCGACTAAGTAGGAGGTTTTTTTGAAAAATGGATCGTGTGTCGCGTAAACAAGACAAAAAACATAACCGTGTTGGTTTACTACTAGCGGATAACAAGAAAATTATTCAAAATCTTGGAAATGGTGTTTCGATTAATGAAACAATGAAGAAGTACAAAGTTCGGTCTGCATCTACCATCTATGCAATGAAATATGCAAAGGACATGTGTAAGAAACTTAAATGATATTCCGTGAAAACAATTTAACATGTTTTGTTTTTAATTTATAGCAAAACGAAAGCGTTTCAAGAATCCTCAATACCCACAGGTTGACGAAGCTCTCTACATTTGGTTTTTGCAAAAAAAAAAAACTTCAATGCTGACGAAAGTGGGCTCTTTTTCAAGAGATCTCCAACATGAACATATGTTGAGAAAGACGCCAAATCAACAAAGATCGGATCACGTTTTTGCCTTGCTGCATCATGGATGGGTCGCTCAAATTGCCGTTAATTTTGATTGGAAAGTCTCACAGACCTCGAGCATTCCAAAATCTTAAGGAGCATTACTACAGGGCATCCAAGAACGCTTGGACGATGGAAAAGGAGCTCTTTAAAGAGTGTTTTTGTTTTTTGGGAATCCGTCCTGAAAGTGACCGCCTTCCTCAAGTCAAAGGACTTCTCCTAAGCGCCGCCCTTGTGTTGGACAATTGCACAGCTCATTACAATGCAGATGAGCTATAAACTGTCGATGGATCAATTTTTACCATCTTTCTCCCTGCAAACACCACCGCCATTCTTCAACCGATGGATCAGAATATCATTCAGATGATTAAGACGCGCTTCAGGAATCTGATGATGCAGGAAATTCAAATTCGTGGAGGAGATTTTGACGAGTGCGTGAAGAAGATCAACTTAAAGGACGTTATCGTTTTGGGTTGCTCAAGCGAGGGAGGTAGTTCCAGCTGACTCGATTCGTAAATCTTGGAACATGCTTTACAATGCCCGTGAAATCGAGGATGAGGATGATGTACCGCTGTCCGTCATAAGAGACAAGCTAAGAAGCATTGGTGAGAAGATAGCACAGACCGAAGAAATCGACGAGGAGGATGCCGGATTCGAAAAGCTGGACGATGATGAGATCATCGCAAGTGTTCTTCACAAAGATGCTGACGAAGACATTCCTATGCCGGTGACGACACAATGCAGTTAAAGTCAACGCAGGAAGAAGCATCACAATCTGCGAGTTTTGGAGATGATGACGAATGTGTAAACGTGTCGGATGAAGCAGCCTTAAATGGGTTCGATCTGATAATCAGATACGCGGAAGAGAACAATTCGCCACTGACTACACACTTCTCGCTGCGCCAGATACGTACGAATGTCATGGATATCGTAATTCACAAACAGCAGTAAGAAGGCTTCAGTGTACGAATATTGTTTTGCTATTTTATACTGGTTTGTGAATTGTTGTGAATTTCAGTTCTAGTTTTATGTATAAAGAATGGTAATATCAGGAGATTAGTCACTCTGCCACGCAAGGTTGCTGATTATCACAACGAATGGTGTCTCGCTCTTTCTTCTACTCACCACCGTTTTCCTGCTGCCACAGAAAAAAACTCTCATCGTACACGAAAACTGTTGAGCAACGACTCACTCGGTCCTTTCTCGTTTACCGTTTCTTCTTGTGCCTACATGCGTTCACTGAGTTATCACCATGTCCAACCAACCAAGCGACACTCACCAATTCTGCGGATACTTTTTCAAACAGACGTATGTCATTTTGTAAACAAAGAGGGGAAGTAAGATTCAAACGTAAATTTCTCGATTTCTCATCTCTCCTCTAAAAAAAAAGGATCAATCTCCATCTTTTTTTTTTTCCAAATTTTTTTTTTCCGCATTATTGATTTATACATATCAAGCTGAACCATGCATTAGGTCCAAAGTAACAATTAGGTCCAAAGTAACATTGAGAAATTCTCTTCGTCAAGCTTGTCTATTAAACAATTTGTTGATGTTTTCTACGTATTCAATCCTTAATTACACTCTATATTTCCACACTGTGTGTTGAAAATTCTTGAAAATGGTTTTATTCGACGAAGAGAATCTCCCAATGTTACTTAGGACATTGTTACATTGTTCAGCTTGATATGATAAAGTTAGGCACTACTACGACAGCGGTCAAATTTCCGGTTTACCAGCCAGTCGTTTACAGAATAAATTAAATTAGATCTAACGTGATTTCTCATTTGTTTATTTATAACAAAGTAGTATCCATTTGGCTATATATATATAAATAAAAAGAGATTGATAAAGGCAAACATATTCTAGTTTGAATTGGGCACAAACATCGTATTAGTTTGATTTGACTACCTATGGTGGTTAAAACAAACTAAAATTCTGAGTGATTGTTTCGAGACTTTAGCAGTAAAGTTCAACTGTCGTCCGTTTGAATTTATCATTATGATGGTTGTTTCTTTATGACAGCTACGAAAACAAACAGATTTGTTGGTTGATTCTACCAACGCTTATGATTTTTTTCAAACAAATTTTAGTATGATATAAACTGAATTGCTGTTTGAAACAAACAAACGAAAACGGTTGAAACAACAAACATTTCCGTTTTCAATCAACTAAATTTCTTTTGTAATTTCAATTATTTGAAATGAATGCTAACAAACATAAGAAAAGTGCACATTTACATTTATAGACTTCTTTTAGTCAAAGAGAAATCTACAAATGATAATGCGAGCCTTTCTATTATTTTCAGGTTTTTTAAATAAAATATTTCATTACAGCAGATCAGTTAGCGCAGCTACTACTACTGATACCTTTGCTTAGACGATCCTAAGAATGATTGCAACTCAATTTCATATCCACTTTTATCAAGTCTAGAAAATCTTTGAAAATATCCGAATTTATATATTTTTGAGGGTCTCCTAGACCCTTTATAAAGGTCCCTCAGATCTTCCATGTGAGTACATATTACCCAGCATAGGTATCCGATGACCAATCCAATTTTTACTAAGCCCAATTTTGATTTCCAATATGATTCAACAACAGCTCCACTCATTCCAAAGTGCAGCAAAAAAAACTCTTTCTCCTGCGAAATACTATCCAAATACGGGTAGAAGATAAACCCCCAGGAGAAATAAATACAAGCGAGATAAAATTACGTCAATACGAAAATTAAATTTTAAAAATTCAGCAATAAGTGTATGCAGTTTTAAAAAATTTAGTTCGCCATCCTTGTTTATTCCCGTGTTCGTTCGACGCGGCAGCAGCTCTGTATTACCACAAATAGCCTCGCGCACAAACACACACACACTTCCTCACTTTTCTGGACACATGCATACAAAATCGCATTCCTACTCACTGCTTTCTCCATATATAGCCACTCGGTGTGTGACTCGAGAAAGGCAAAAAAAATACCACCGTTGTATAGCTTATAATTTATTTAGCTCCAACCCCACACTGGAATCCCAAACTCTTCGTCCATTTGTGAAACGTGCGCGCTTTTCACGAAACAAATTAGTCAAACGAAGCTTTTTTTCTCACCGACGACCGTCTCATGGTCCTCCGATTCTTCCACCTCCCAAGTTGATGTGTAAAAAGGAACCAGCGCACCGGCATGCTTCAACGGCCAGGACGACGACGACGACGACGACGACGACGATGAAGCTCTCTTCCGGCAATCGAACGAAAGCGCACTGACCAGCAATTTCTTCCGTTTGGAATGGAAAATTTACAATTTTCAGGACCAATTGGAATACGTAGTCTTATTGCATGTGTCGAATCGTGTGACGACGATGATGTCCATAACTTGGGACGAACGCGCGGACATCGTCGTCGTCGTTGGAGACAAAAGCGAAGGAAATTGCACATCGGTCGCACACAGTCGAAATTCAATAAACATCGCTAGAAGTACGGGAATGGTGACTACGGTTGACTACGCCGCGAAAGGAAACGGATGGACACAGGACTTTTGAATATTCTATCGACAACAACCAGTAATAATATTAAACTGCAATTTTTCATTGAAATCCAATTACCAACCTGACTGGGACTTGAGAACGAGAAAGGCCCTGTTTCGGTTCGATTTTCGTCGACGAAGGATGTTCAGGTTGCCGGGGGGTGCCCTTGGGTTAGATGTTAGGGATTTGCTTCGCCTTAGTTCAAGCTGTGGATTTGTTTATTTTGATGTGGTTCTCTTGTTAGATTGAAGTTTTTTTTTGTTTATTTTCTGCCCAAGCTTTATGTAACCAATAGTGAGGAAAATTTAAAAAGAGTAAGGAAGGAAAATACTAACTTTATATTCAGCTCTTTTTAATGCTGTTCATGTCTTGAAGCGTCTCGAAAGTTGCAATGCAAGTAAGTGAAATTAAATTTAATTATTTTTGACCATTTATCCATTCACATTTGCATGTGGAGTCCACCTGAGTGACACTTAGAACAATTATTAGGTTTACAATGCGAATAACCAAAATTTTCTTGGTGTTTAATTACAAACGACATGATAAGGTGATCTAAGCCAGCCCATAAATGGTTAAATGCAGTTTATAGATCAATAATTTATTGAGTTAGGGTGATAAATATACTCAATCGCCGCATATAATGACTAGACATTATCTAGGCGTGGGCATAGCCAGGATTAAAATAAAGGGGGGGGGTCACACTTTTTTTTCACGGTACGGCAACCGGAAGCCACCATCTTGGATTTAAACATTAAGCTGGGCATCGAATCCCGGTCTACAGACATTATCCCAATTCCAAACTATTGCATATCGGGATTAAGTTTTACACTATTTCGCGGAAAAGCACTTCCCGGAATTCATTTCCCAGAGGCCATTTTCCAGAGGCCATTTTTCAAAGACCATTTCCCAGGGGCCACTTCTCGGAATGACTAAGTCTGTGTGTCCTCGTTTTTTCGGAAAATGTATGATTTCCGGAAACCATTTTCCATGGGTTTTTCCCAGTGGTCATTTCCCGGAAGCCATTTTCCGGAATAACTCATTTTTAAGGTCTTTTGTATCTTTTGGGTCCTTCTTTTTTCGGGAAATCGATTGTTTCCCGGAAACTATTTGTCAGATGCTATTTCGCAGACGCCATTTCCCGGAATGACTATTTTTTTCGGGAGATGATTGCGATTCCGAATCCATTTCACAAAGGCTAAATTTGATTGCTCAGTCAGGGGGGCAATCGCCCCCACCTGCCCTCTCCCTGGCTACACCGATGAACCTAAATATTTTCGGGGTACAAGAGTTTACCAGATCAAAATCGAAATTAGAACGCGGAGGGTCCGCTTAGGAATTCACTAGCAGGCATGTGCAGAAATTAGTATATCGCGTTGTTTTTTGTTAAAAGTTGGTTTATAAATTCCATCCACTTTTTTTTTTGTTCACTAAGTAGGTATTTGAAGAATATTTCCCTTCTAATTTTCAATTCTATTAACATTAAAACCTCAAGACTCATAACTAAAATAATAGCGACAGTAAAATGTAGAGCCTGTTGAGTTGAAACACAAGATTTGAAACAATTTTCTATGTATAAATTTTAATTTTATTATTCAAGAAATTTTCACAATTAGGCTTGCTGACGTTTAAACACCTTTCTCTTTCTGGCACATGCAGAGGAATGATGGTTTGTTTTCCTCCAAATGATTTTCCTTCTTACTGGCACTCCTTGGATCTAAATGCGCTGTAGTGTGCGTGCCTTGAACGTCACTAACCCTAATAATGAGTTTTGTTTAAAGGCGCATTTTAGAATTCACGATATTATTTTCTCTTGTACGAAGCATTTAGTAGAGTATAGACTCCCCAGATTGATTAGACGTTCCGAAGCTAACGAATGTCCATAAGCAAAATATGGAGATAGAAGTTTATTCATTAACGATAATATTTTCGAAAATGTAGTTTTAGAAGTAAGGTAAACAAAAAACAGGTAAATTTCTGAAATCATAATATTTGTTGGGGTTGACAACAGTACCACTAGTTGTCGACATAGACTGCATAATGGGCCTGTATGTCAATCCCAAGAGGTAATTGTAATTATTGAACTATCCACAAGACAGTATTGATGAAATACATATATAGACTGTTCCAGAAGGGAAAAGCACAACACCAAAAAAAAAAAAAAAAAAACATTTTTTTTAGTTTTAATAATTTTATTTGGCAAATCATATTTGTATTTGTATGTACGTTGTTTTGAAATTCTATACAACATCGTGTTATTTTCATCATATCATGACCTTCACATTTCAGTATACCTTGTGATCAAAAAGTTCCGGTAATTTGAAAAAAAAACGCATTTATTTCAATTTTTAATTGATATCTTTATTATCGCCTTCAAAGTACTCGCCATTAGAGGCAACACACATATGCCAGCGCTTTATCCAATCATCCATACATTTTTTATAGGCCGATGAATGTATGGCTTTCAGTTCTTCCAGCGAATTCTTTTTTATCGCATCAATCGATTCAAAAACGCCTACCTCTGAGCGGAATTTTCAGTTTTGGGAAGAGAAAGAAGTCGCACGGGGCAAGGTCTGGTGAATATGGTGCTTGTTTGATGGTATTGGTGGAGTTCTTGGCCAAAAATTCACAAATAGTGAGCGCGGTGTGTGATGGAGCGTTATCGTGGTGTAAAATCCACGAATTATTGCGCCACAATTCTGGCCTCTTCTTTCGAATTGCCTCACGCAAACGTCTCATAACTTGTAAATAATACTCTTTGTTAACCGTTCGACCTTCTGGAAGGAATTCAGAATGGACGACACCGCGAAAATCAAAGAAAACGGTCAGTAAAACTTTAATTTTGGAGCGACTTTGTCGTGATTTTTTTGGTTTCGGCTCATCTTCGGCGCGCCATTCGGACGATTGTTGACTTGTGAGCATATCAAATTCATATACCCACGTTTCATCACCAGTTATGATGCGTTCCATGAATGTGGGATCGCTATCTGCGTTCGCAATCATCTGTTTAGCGACCTCAACTCGATGCTGTTTTTGCAAAAAAATCAGCTCTTTTGGAACAAGTTGTGCTTCAATGCGTTTCATGCCCAGAATTTCCGTCAAAATGTGTTCGGTCGATCCAAATGAGATATCAAGGAGTGCAGCTATCTCCCGAATGCTAATTGAGCGGTTTTCCATAACTAAATTCTTCACGGAAGCGATGTTTTCATCGGTAGTTGAGGTCGATGGTCGTCCAGAACGCAGCATGTCACTCACGCTTTCACGGCCTTCTTTAAAGTCTTTGTGCCAAACAAATGTACGATTTTGTGACATAGAGTCCTCACCAAAGGCTTTTTGCAACATTCTGAGCGTTTCCGCTGCAGAAAATCCGTTTGCAACACAAAATTTCACACAAACGCGTTGTTCCAATTTTTTATCCATGGTAAAAATCGCCGAGCGTCTATTTTTCGACTAACAAAAGCAGTTGTCAAAACAAAACTAATGGATAATTTGCTCTCACACTTTGACAGAATATCAGAACTAGTGTTGCCATCTTACACTAAAAAGATTTTACCGAAAAAATAAAGGCGGCCTTTTTAAATTGAAAATTACCGGAACTTTTTGATCACAAGGTACATATTTTTAAAATTTTTTTTTTTTTTTTTAAATAATAAAAAAAATTTTTGCCTTTCCCCCCCCCCCCCCCCCCCCCCCACCCCCCCCCCCCCCCCCCCCCCCTAACCCCCCCCCTAATTTTTTTTCAAAACCCCCACCCCCCCCCCCCTTTAACCCCCAAACTTTAAATTTTTTTTTTTTTTAAAAACCCCACTTAGGCCCCAGCAGCCACTGGTTTAAATTGGTGCCAAAATTTGAATAGCTTGAATGTGCATCTCTGTACAGAGAATAAATCGGGAATATAGTTAAATATCTTATTCGCTGCCGACGTCAGTTGAATTCAGCTCACCGTTTACCAAAACGGATCCAACCAACACCATGCTGGAGGTGACAGGGTTCGATTCCCAGTCTAGTTTAGGAATTTTTCGTTAAGGAAAATTTTTCGTCTCCCTGGGAATAGGGTATGCTTGTACTTGCCACACAATCATACCAATGCAAAAATGGTACCTGGCATCGAAAGCTCTCAATTAATAACCGTGGAAGTGCATTAAGAACACAAAGTTGAGAGAAAGCAATAAGCTTATTGTGAAAAGCAATAAGCTTGAAATGCTAAAAGAAGAAGAAGAATCGATTTAGAAAATTTGAAACAAGCTCAAACTTTATTCCAAAACAGTATAGAGGATTTTCCTAACTACTAGTCATGTTTATTTAATATCTCAGATTATTTGAATTCTTTTCTCAACGATATACTAGAATGCAACTCCTTTGGCACAGGTGCAAGCCGTAGCAATTATTTATTCATCACTCAGAATATTCCCATGCCAACAATCGGTACCATCGTCCCCATGGCTAGCTTTGGGCTTGAAAAATAAACAAGTCAAACTTATTCGGTGCTCCGGAGAAAGCCTCTTCGACCAAAATCAAATCCCTCATCCCCTTCCGTCGACTTTTTCACTCAATAGAATTCAAACAGCACCGGAAAATGTGCAAAATTGAAACAAAAGATCACACACCAACATACGCCATCGTCGTCAGCAGCGTTCAGCTCTCCGATTCGAAGATATGATGTGTACAATTTAAGCAATTATTTATTCATTGAATCGACGCAGCAGCTGGGGACAGCAGCAACATCTGAGAGAGAAAAGAATCAATCATAGGCCGATACACAAAAACGCACCCACATAGAGTCGAGTCCGTTTCCTGAATACCGTTCCTTGCCGTTCTTTTCCCAATGCGCTGACCGACCGACGATGGGGTGCCAATTGATCCACGCAGTGCCCAACCACCCACCTTCGACTGAAACCAGAAAGAGCTGGTGACGTTTTGTGTTTCCTCTAGTGCACAGTCCTAAGCTGCATCGTCGTCGTCGTCGTCGTCGTCGTCGCCAACGACTACGACGAAAACTAGCAAAGATGGAAACTAAAATCAATTTGTCCATCGAAAAATAACATCTCTATATCGTTCCGACTTCCCGTTCCAGTGGGGGCCTAGCCATATCAAACACCCCACAGTGTGTTCTCGCGAAGACCCCTCCTCAGAAAAAGTGATCAAAAGGCCGCCACCCGTTCGATCAGAAACCCGCACCCCCGCAACCGCCCCGTCGTATAATATTTGTTTGCACGTATATCGTTCAACATTGCATTTCTAGTTTTCTCTTGTTGATAATAACGATGGCGAGTGAAATATCTACCCAGGAAATGCCTATAGCTGCTCTCCATTTGTGTGTACGAACCGTATCTCTCGCTCCTACAGAGAAGAAGCTGGGCCTGTGCAGTTCGAGTCCGTTCCGTTTCGTTTTGAGCTTAGAACTAGAATATCGGACTCGTTACCCATTCCCTCTCTGTTCGAGTAAACATACGAAACAATAAATCCTCGAATTTCGAATCGAGAACCGCTGCTGGGGCCTTCTAGCTCCAATTTCAATTCCAATCCACCGTCGTCGTCGCCGTCGTTGTCGTTGTCGTTTTCGTACCAGTAGTCGTCCGTCGTCATCGTTGACCACCGTCGTTGTTGCTTGGTGGCTTGCTTGGCTCTATGCCGACATGGCCTGATCCGGTACCCGTTCTTTTCGGCTCGATTCGTTTTCTCTATTTTAAAATATAATACAATAACAAAACGAGCGAAAAGGCTTCTCGTTCTCCGGTGGACTGCATCGTACTCCGTCCCCACGGCCAGCGGTTGATGTGAGTGCGAGGATGTGTCGCTGGTGGGCGGAGTATGTCGATGATGACTAAAGTTGTCTTTTTGTATGAAAGCTAAGGGTCTAAAAAAAAAATCGTGTGTTCGTTCATTCGAGTGGAATAAAACCTTAAACTAGAACATAGCCAATAAGTTTCATTTGGAATTTATCAGGATTTCTAATTCTAGTTGAGATTCACAGGGTCACTGTCAGCTTCAGTATTTATTGAACTTTGATGAAAACTAAAATCTAAACTGGAAATTCACGATATTTTTATCATTAAAAAAAGAAACACGAGCATGACCATGATTGAAAGCCCGAGGTTGCTACTCTGGATTTGGCAGATCATCTGTAATTATACAGAGAACTAACAGATGCTAAGGTCTGTACCCGCAATAATCCGGACACCTCAAAACATGAATAAACCATAAATTTCGCATTATATTTCCGTCGTAATTGTTTATTTCAGATTCATGGGATGTGTTTTACCAATTCGTGAAGACAAAACATAGTTATTCAGAATTTGCATAAAATTTTCGAACTTTGCGCTTAACTCCGTCCATAAGAGTTTGTACAGACTCTTCAGAAATCGTAAAAGCCGTCTTTGTCCAAATTTGCTGGAAGTGTTTGATGTCTTTGATTCTTTGCTTCTTTCCAGAAAGCTTCCGCTTCAACAGAGCCCAATATCTCTCGATTCGTCGTAGCTCTGGGCAATTTGGCGGGTTTGAGGTTTTTGGTACAATGTTCACTTGATTTGCTTGGTACCACTCCATCACAGTTTTAGCATTTTGGCATGATGCCAAATCGGGCCAGAACAAACGTTTTTCTTTGTAACTTTTGATGAAGTGTAGCTATCGCTTCTGCAGACACTCTTTCTGATAGATTTCCTGGTTGATTGTGCCTGTAGTGACGAAAGATTTACTCTTTTTGCCACACGTGCAAATTGCTTGCCACACAAGGTATTTTTTTGGGAAATTTCGATGCCTCCTTCGTTCTGAAATGCTCAGCTGTAGCATTTTTGGCCATAACAGAATAAAAAGCCAGCCCTGGAAGCTGCTTGAAATCCTCCAGGACATAAGTTTCATCGTCCATAACAACGCATGAAAACTTCGTCAAATATTCGCAGTACAAACGTCGAGCCCGTGATTTTGTTGCCAAGTTCTGTTTGTCGTTGCGATTTGGAACTAATTTTACTTTATACGACTTAAGTCCCAAACGTTGTTTTGATTTTTGGACAAAACCCGGCGACATCCCTATTTTACGAGCCACCGTTCGAATGGAGAGATTTGGGTTTTTCGTTAATATCCTTTTCACCTTTCGGCCCATGACAGGATCAGCGCGTCCAATGTTTTTGTCACTTCTCGGCTTCCGTCAAACGTTCCGAAAATGATTTGAGCACATCGTGAACAGTGGATTTAGGCAAATTGACAACTTAGGATTTGCCGTACGCCCGTACAAAATTCGCTCGCGCACTTGTTTTTCTTTCGTCGCCATCTTGAATACTAAACATGAAATGTAAACATCAGTCATAGTCTTTTTCTTCATAGACTCTCAGCTATACCACAGTGAAATTTTTCATTCCTACGTGCAATATTTCAAAAGTTACAATGATTTGAAGGTGTCCGGATTAATGTGGATACAGACCTTATTAAGAACTAACATACATCCTCAATGTGTAAAAACAAACTTGTGATCTAAAACTTATGCAATACCGGCTTTAGCCCCGTCCAAATGCAGATCAAATAAGGAAAGGGTAGGAATGTGTTGACGTGATACTCACTTGATTGGAAGCTGAGAACACCTCTGGGCTTCCACGAGAAATCACTGGAATGTTTGATAAAAGGGTTTGTTTGGAAGTGGTGATAGTAGCGGAAAGCAGCGGATTATTTCTGCTTAGCACTGGATTTCTTTCTGGTTTAAGTGGTAGCACGGTAGCACTTTCTCCTTTACTTCCACGTGCTCTTCGTATTTGTACGGGTTTAGTCACAATTCACTAAATTTAGTTCTTGAATTTATTTTCCTAATTCACTACTTCACAAGATAGATTGGTTCATATTATTTCACTTTATTAATTTAACGATATATTTGAATTTTCTTACTGCTAGCAAACTTAACCTTAACGAAATTAACTGAGCACTTGGTTGGAGTCTTGGTCGTAGATCGGGATAAAAAGAGGTCTGCTATTACTGCAAATTGAGCTTTTATAGCTTAGAGAACGGAAGCAAAAAGAGCTCACCATAAAACTATGCGTTTTCTCTTTCCTCCGGCTATCGATGTTCGACGAACGAGGGATCTCTCAGATTTTAGCGGAGACGACTCACAAGCAGATGGCGCATGTTGATCGAATATTCCGTCATATACGAACATGGTGGCCCCTTCAGAAATATCTATTTCTGAAAAGTGTCGATCATCGGTTGTCGTTTCGCAGCAAAGTCGATGAACCGTACAGCTGTCGATTATGTAGACGTCTTCGAACGGTAGTTGCTGGTGCTTAAAATAAACAAAAAGAAGACCCGGTAGACCAGTTTGAAGAAAATTATTTACTTGGACAGGTTCTCACCTAGTCCATTCCAAAAAATGCCTTGTATCGTTTCATTTCAGGTCATTCATTGGAATGGTTGTTGCTGCTGAAGAAATTATTCATCGGAATTGGTTTTGCTGCTGCATGAAGTGGATTCAGGTCGAGTTGTTTCGATGGGTAGCAGAGATATTTTTGAGACTGGTCGTGTGTATGTTCCATTGGCTGTTCGAAGCGTTACCACCCTCGTAATTCCATCAGCGCCGGAGTGCAGATCAGTGATTCGTGCAGTTTTCCAGCTCATCGGTGGTGCATCTTCGTCCTTAATTAATACCAAGCGCCCCTTTTCTATGATGACTGGCGGCTTATACCATTTTGAACGTTGTTGGAGAGTCGAAACGTATTCTAATTGCCACCGCTTCCACGCTACTTCCGAGGCGTCGGAAAATAGATGCAATTGGATGGATGTTGGATTTTGGATCAAAGTACAGCGCTCTATACGAAGGTTGCTTAGAAGATTAAGTTGTGAGTAGTATGCATGCCAATGTGTCTTAACTGCCAGTGGTAGTTCCTTGTCCCAATTCCAGCATTTACCATCCTCGTCTTTCAGGGTCCATAACGATTGCATAAAAAGTTTCGCTTTAGTGACCTCTGGACCCACTAGACCAAGAGGATCGAAAAGACGAGCAATGTGTGAAAGTGCAATTCGCTTAGTTAATGACTGGTCGGTATCGTTGAAAAGGCTTATTTTATAACGCATAGAGTCCGTTGCTGGCTCCCAGTGCAGGCCGTGGGTTTTAAGGCATTGGTCGCGGGTGAGATCTACAGATGATACAAGCGCACGATTTTCTTCCTCGACGCCTTCAAGTACCTGCGGTTCGTTCGACGCCCATTTGCGAAGCTCGAAGCCTCCCTTTTTTAGCAGGGCGTCCAGTTGGGTGCGGAGCTGGATGGCTTCTTCCACAGTTGTTACTCCAGAAAAAAGATCATCCACGTAGAAGTCAGTTTTTAGGACCGCGGCTGCCTGGGGAAAATGTTTACACTCATCGTTGGCCAACTGCTTCAGTACTCTTGTAGCCAAGTATGACGCACTAGCTGTGCCATACGTTACCGTTTTTAGCTCGAAGGTCTGCATAGGTGTATCGCGAGTCGTTCTCCATACTATACGCTGGAGTGGAGTGTCTCGTTCTTCCACGAGGATTTGCCTATACATTTGTTTGATATCGGCAATAATCATAATGGGCCGGGTTCGTGATCTCATCATAATCGAGCGCAGATCCTGCTGTACAATAGGACCCACCATTAGAGCGTCATTCAAGGATGGGCCCCCAGGTGTTTTACATGATGCATCATATACTACGCGCAACTTTGTTGTGGTGCTTTCGTCACGAACCACAGCGTGATGTGGTAAGTGATAACAAAGTGTAGGTGGATGCTCATGGTCAGTCACTTGCTGCATATGACCAAGAGCTTCGTATTCAGTCATAAAAGTTTGGTACTGTTCTCTAAGAGTATCGTCTCGATTGAGCCTGTTCTCCAGCATATGGAAACGTCTAAGTGCAGTACGTCGATTATCGGTCAGCTTAACAAGAACATCTTCTTTGGTGGGCAAGCGAACGCAGTATCGTCCTTCGGGTGTGCGGCGGACATTCTGTTGGAAGTGGGATTCACAAGCCGCTTCTTCAACTGAATAACAAGTGGATGAGTTTTCGTTTTCAAGGATCCAGAACCTTTCCATTAGATGATGAAGGTCGCTGATAGTGGCCAAATTTGCTACAACTGGTTCCGCAGGATGTACAGGGTCACCTTTGCCCGACACAACCCAACCAAATACGGAATTTATTAATTTTGGTTGGTCAACTCCAAGGTGAATCCTTCCTGCAAACTTGAAAATATCGAAAAATATCTCCGCACCTAGGACGATATCGATTTTGCTGGTTTTGTGGAACGATGGGTCAGCGAGTTCTATCCCAGGTGGAACCTCAAACGAACTAGCGTTAACGGAAGTTGAAGGAAGATCTATTGTAACTCTTGGCAGTATAAGAAAGTTCAATGAAGTAGAGTATTGGCACACCCTAGAGCGAATTGTTGAGCGGAGTTGGAAGCGAGCTTGTGTTGTTGATTGACCGATTCCGACGATCGGGCACCACAATTTCTGACGATGCCCTTTGATTAGTTGAGAAAAGGAATGCGTCATGAAGCAACATTCGCTGCCGGAGTCTAAAAGTGCACGAGCCAGGTGCTCTGTGCCATTATCATCGACAAGTATGATGATTGCAGTTGCTAATAGGACGCTTTTACGTTAGTGTGCCAATAAGTTTAGAGCGCCGTTGACGGTGGCTGATAGTGACACGGATGGTTGCTCGTTTGAGGATTTCGGTGATGGTTGTTTTGGTTGCATGTTCTCTGCTGTCTTCAAGCGGTTGAAGTTTGAACATCCATTGGCGCAGAGCTGCGAATGATGACGACCTCCGCAGTGTCTACAGGTGCTACTAGAAGAACATTCGCGAACTTGATGACCCTTTCTTAAACAATTGCGGCATAATTGGTGCTTTCGAACTTCTTTCTCTTTGTCCTCCGGTGCGAGCTTGGAGAATGTAGCGCATTGATACAGCGGATGGTGCTCGTTGCACATGACACACTTTCGAAGATTGGATGAAAAGGCTCCGTGGCTAACGATTGACCTCTGCGTTGGCTTCTTCACAATGATTGATGCAGTGCTTTCAACGGGTTTCCCGATTGTTTCGAGGACAGTAACACGTCTCTGAATAAACGTAGTTATGTCTTGGAAGGAAATCGCTGCTAGTGTCGATGAAAATTCCTCCCAGTCCCGTCTTGTAGTTGAATCCAGCCTGATGCTGAGCATTCTTATGAGAATCACGTCCCAATACTCGGTTTTTTCGCCAAGTTGCTTTAAAACCTTCACGTTTGCCTCAAATCTTTCGACTAGTGTTCGCAATTCCGTAGCAGATTCACGTCTCAGCGATGGAAATTCGAACAAGGAGTCTACATAAGACTTCTTCAACCTTGCAGGATTTTGGTAATGATTTTCCAAGAGAGTCCATGCAACTATGTAATTATTCGCATTTATCGTAATAGTTTGGATTAGTTTTAAAGCGTCTCCAACGAGAGAAGAGCGAAGGTAATAAAACTTCTGTATATTAGAAAGTTCATGAGAGGTATGTACTAACGAGACAAATAAGTCATGAAAGTTCATCCAATTGTCTAGATGGCCGCTGAACACCGGCAGTTTAACATCGGGTAATCTCACGTGGGAAGAGTGTGTGCCAACATGACCAGTAGGATTATTGAACGGAGGTGATAACGGTGGTGTGGGAGTCTTATTCACAGATAGCAAAAAACCATTTACCTGGAAATAGCAGGATTCAAATTCAATGCGTTTCTTGAGTTGACTGTCGACATTGCTCTCATCCAGCGATTCTAGCTCTGCTTGCACTGCATTGAAGTCATTCCACAAAGACACTAGATGTTCCAGTCGAACAGGTACTTGACAAGCATCGGTTTCTTCCTGATAACCGTCCACAAACTCCTTTATCTGGCTGAACGATGCTAAAAGGCTCTTTTGGCGAGTCTTTAAAGTTTTCAGGCGACGGTCCGTTGACATGTTGGGTTCTGAAAACAACAGACCAGGAAGCACAACTCGGGAGAGATAATAAGATTGGAATGATAATCACCTTTGATAGGCAATTATGTGCCTTAAATGAATCCAATCTGCGGCGAGTACGAACGAAAGAGTTCCCAGTACAGTACAGCGAAACAGGAACTACGCTGTCTTTGAAGAATTGTCGTGGTAGGTTGATTCCTTCTGGTCTCACAAATCCAAAGAAAGATAGAAGGCGAATTTGACTGTTGTCTAAGTGACCGAATTTACGCTCATTCACGATTCAGTAACAACGATGACTCCAACGGTGCGTCGTGCAATGCAATAGGCAATAGCATCAAGTCAGGTAGGATGACAGTCAGATCCTGGAAGCGACAGACCAGGAAGCACAAAACGCGATATTTGAAGATATTGGAATATCAATTACCTTTTACAGACAATTTCGTGCCTTGATCGTATCTGGTTACAGGAACAAAGAGCTGCTGAGATATAGTTGTTGCAGATTGACCCACTCAGAATACGTGAACCAGGAAAGATGGAGTCTTACAGATGAACGTGTAGCCGGATATACGGAGTTCTACGTACATCCGGTTCGAAGGACCAATGGTGATAGTAGCGGAAAGCAGCGGATTATTTCTGCTTAGCACTGGATTTCTTTCTGGTTTAAGTGGTAGCACGGTAGCACTTTCTCCTTTACTTCCACGTGCTCTTCGTATTTGTACGGGTTTAGTCACAATTCACTAAATTTAGTTCTTGAATTTATTTTCCTAATTCACTACTTCACAAGATAGATTATTTCACTTTATTAATTTAACGATATATTTGAATTTTCTTACTGCTAGCAAACTTAACATTAACGAAATTAACTGAGCACTTGGTTGGAGTCTTGGTCGTAGATCGGGATAAAAAGAGGTCTGCTATTACTGCAAATTGAGCTTTTATAGCTTAGAGAACGGAAGCAAAAAGAGCTCACCATAAAACTATGCGTTTTCTCTTTCCTCCGGCTATCGATGTTCGACGAACGAGGGATCTCTCAGATTTAAGCGGAGACGACTCACAAGCAGATGGCGCATGTTGATCGAATATTCCGTCATATACGAACAGGTTTTTAAAAACCCAAAAATAAATATAAAAACAATTCCCAGCCCCATCAACCAACCGAAGGAGTGGGAGCAACCAAAAAAAAAAATAAAAAAAAAAAAAAAAAAAGTGAGAAAAAAAAAAAACACCACCCCCTATTCCAAAACCCCTTTTTCTTCCCCGGGGTTTGTTTTTATTTGCACAAAGTCTTTCCCAAGCCAAATTTCCTCCAAATTTAAAAAAGTTTGAATATTTTTTTCCTGCAATTTATCGACCATGGGTCGATCAAAGCATCTAACATTCGAGGAGAAGGTAAAAATCAAGGCGTAAAGTTCTGTCCAGTAAGAATCCAGAATCACTTATTGTGTTGCAGCGGCACGGAAAGTGACCGCTGCAAGAATTGTTTTACAGAGGTTTGTTGTCCTAGGCACCCACTTTCTGTGGTATAAATCACGGTCACGGTATTTCGTGCAGTGAGTAAAAAGTTATTCCAGATGGAAGCCGAGAGGAGAGAAAAAATTCTGCGCACCTACGTTGATAATCCAACGTGGTCCGCAATAAAAATCGCAAAAACGTTGAAAATCTCCAAATCAACCATGTATGATGTGCTCAAACGTTTCAGGGAGCAAAAGTGCTTGGATCGAGTGCCTCAAGGTAAGCATCGTAGTGGAACATATGATCGCAAGCTGAACCAGACGGCGTTGAGAACCGTCAGAGCAAACCCTGTACTATCAGATAATGAAATCGCACAAAAATACGCTGCTGCTCGCCGTACCGTTCGAAGAATTCGTTTGCCAGCAGGATATCGTTCTTATCGAGCCAGCTTGCAACCAAACAGAACGTTGAAGCAAAGTTTCGTCACCAAAACTCGAGATCGGAAATTGTACCAGCAGGTTTTGACGAAGTACCTGCTCATCGGATGCCTGCTCATCGACGATAAAACCTACGTCAAAATGGATTTCAGACAGCTTCCTGGCCAAAAATTCTACATAGCGACGGCACGAGGAGATGTTCCTGCAAAGTTTAAGTTTGCTTTTATGGACAAATTTGTCAAAAAACTGATGATTTGGCAAGGGATATGCAGCTGCGGAGCAAAGAGCTAAGTGTTCGTGACGAATAAGACGATGGACTCGAAGCTGTACAAGGGAGAATACCTCAAAAACCGCGCACGACCTTTCATTAAAGCCCATAAAGGTCCCGTGAAGTTTTGGCCAGATTTGGCGAGTTGCCACTACAGCTGGGAAGTCATCAAGGGGTACCGCGATAATAACGTAAATTTCATCGATAAAAACATAAATCCACCCAACTGCCCACAGCTTCGGTCCATCGAGGGATTTTGGGCAATAATGAAGCGGAAGCTTAAGAAAAGTGGAAAAACGGCTCGGACGCGACTCAGATGACCAAAATGTGGAACAAATGTGCCAAGGAAGTTGACTCCGGAGATGTGCGTTTGATGAGAGGAATAAAGAAGAAAGTGCGAATTTTCATTAGAAACGAAGAGAAACAATTTGTATTGATATTTTTTTCTTAAAGTACAGAAAATTACCTTTGTTTTGATGTTTTAAACTTATTTGTGCGTCAATCCGTTATCGAAATGCAGATGATTTTATTATTCCGGATTCTAAATGGACATAACTTTACCATGATGCATGTCTCGCTAATACAAATATCGGTCGGAAAATCTTCCGATCACACACTGCTGTCCGAAACTTCTTGAAAAATGGTGATTAAAGTGGCCGCATAGAGAAACGTGGAAGGGAAAGTAAACTTACGGCGAAGGATACCCGGAGAATTTGTAGAATCGCAATGAACCAGAAAAGAACAGCATCGCAAATCCGCTCGGAGATGGCGCTTCCGGTTACCACATGTCGTGTTCAACAAATTCTGTCGAGTAGCGAGAACTCGGAGTGGCGTAAAAGGCTGGAAAAGGCCAACCTCACAGAACGACATAATCTGAATCGTTTCAAATTTGCAGAAAACTAAATTTCCAGGACCGATGAATGGAAAAACGTGCTGATTTCGGATGAAAAGAAGTTTAACCTTGTTGGCGTGGATTTCCACTAAAATAAAGTCCGTAGATTACGTTGAGATGCTCGAGATAAACTTGATTGAACACGGCGAGTCACTGATGGGTCCAGACTTTGTCTTTCAGCAAGATAATGCGGTCATTCACAACTCAAAACTGACAAAGGCGACAAAACATTGAGGTTCTCGACTGACCAGCTTGTTCTTCGGATCTGGAGCAGATTAAGCAGGATACGCTGAAGAAGCAGATTTTGTCCATGAAATCGTGATTAATTGATGTTATCCGAAACAATGGCTCGTATACACATTACTAAGTACTCCCTCTAGTTGAATTTTAAGAAAATAAATTGTTTTTTTGGTTAAAAGAAAAGGTGGCGAAATAAAGCGCCCTTTTTTGTTTTTAAGTACTGAAATGTAAATAGTCCCAGAAGACTTAACAATTTTACACTGGCTTGATTGGTAACTCATCTGAAAACATTTAATTAAATTATGGGTACATTCTAAAAAATAATGAATATTACGAGTGATGTAATCCTTGTTGCACGTAAATACTTTGAGACTCAAAGATAAATATGACTCATTTGTTTGTTCTATTTGATGTGTTTTTTAAACCCAAAATAATAAATACCTACACACTCAAAGTTACTTTCCAGATGCTGCATTAACAACAGCTCCTAAGGTAACCTCAAATCTTAGCTCGTAATACGTTGAAAAGCTGCCATATGACTGAAAATTGGGATTTTCAAAACTTAAATTTACATGATCCTTGCCTTTGGTGTAATAACAACATCAGACCTATTTTTAGCGCAGTTGATTTTGCGCATCACGGCAAGTCACAAGCTCAAATTCGTTCTCTTCCGTGATAGATCATTAAAGATTACTTCATGTTGTATGATATGTATAATAAATCGATTTTCAATGCTTGTAAATGTAGATATGATTTTCAATGCTTGCAAATGTACACACAAAAAATTTATGAAAATCAATAATAAAGTTATTTGAACCTTTACTGAAAATATGTCAACATAATTTATGGCTGACCGCATTTTGACGTAGACTACGTCTTACGGCAAAGGTAGGGTGTCAATTGAAAATCTGAAAATAAGCGACTGTCACGAAATATCGTTACAAATTAAACGCTTATAACTTGATAAATGCTCAATAGATTTTCAAGATGTTTACATCAATCGGTTGGAAATTTTCCCGCAAATCAATTCAATTATCAAACATTACCCCTAACACTTTGAAACTATTGAAAATAGAGAAAAAAAAATTAATGTATTATAATTTTGTTCGGCAGGCCAATTTTACTAAATGCACATTACTTTCCTATCACAGATTTCAAATGTAAGCAAGGGAAGGCTCATAAGCAGCACCGAACGATATAAAACAGGGACACCTTCGCAATTTTACTCATTAGTGTCACAGTATTGGAGCTGGGCAGTTTATCCATCAAGGATCAGCAGCTGGCAATGGTATGAACTCTGGAGGCAACCCCGATGGCATGAAACCTGTAGTGCGTGTGGAAAGGCGCCAACGTAGCAGGTGATGGAACATACCACAAAAGGTGCACTGGCGACGAACCAGTGCTGATTGCTCGGAGGCTGTTGCTAGGTAGCTGATTGCTCGGAGGCTGTTGCTAGCAAGCCCTTGGCAGTGGTGTGCTAGGCAGTCGGTTACCCAATCCGGTGATGATTTGTTGCCCATCACGAGGAGCAAAATAAGGTGCTTGAGTGTGTGTTTGTGTGTGTTATATGCTTGGTAGCCATCTTTATCTGATGCGCAACGTGCACGACAGAAATAACCTGCTTTGTGAAAAGACCGAAAAGGTTTCAATTCTAATGCGTACTATTTCAAATTCCGTCCTTTTCAGGACGAACAATTCAATTTTGAGAGAGTTTATTTAATTTTAATGTATCTTACATTTACCAATTTGCAGACAGTGGTGGCTAAAAATATTTTAATTTTCCTCTTCGTTGCATACCTTGAGCATTGTGCATAATTTTAAAATGGCTGCCGCCACGAAAAATTTGAACACCGGCCCTAAATAATTCGATCGTTTCTTGATTGGTTTTATTTTGAGCTGACATTTTTGCACTAATCTAGATGTTTTAACGGTTGCCATTATATTTACTCAAGTATTTAAAAATAAAAATAAAAGATGTATGAATTCGCGTACATACACAGAAAAAAATAATGAATTTTAACAAGCGCGCAAAATTTCCCCTCGTTTAATTTCAAGCCTAACGAAGCGTAAACAACGAAATTGTTTGCAATCTTTCATGCGCCATACAACAATGTTTGCAATCTTGCATACAACAGGCTAGATTAAGGTGTTATCTGGCTTAAATGTACATGAAATATCCCATTAATTTCTGCCAAATCTAGCGTTCTCTTTATGTGCATTAGAAACGGAGAAAATTAAATGCTTTTTTAAAACTGTGTACTCATCAATCGGTGTTGGAACATTTTAAAGAACGTTGCTTTCTGGCATGCATCAAGGAATTCCCTATCACAGGCAACGTTTTGATCCTCGAACAAGATATTCTGAAGTAACATTCTCTGCACATTATAATAAGTACTGGTATGAATTGTTATTCTGTTGTTTTAACGTTTCGAGTTGGATAAGAGTTTTACTTCTAGGAAGAAATAGGTTTTGAGAAACTAAAAGTGAGAATAAGTACGATGCCTAATCGATTTTATGCCAACCGTATGCGCGAATTTCGGAAGCGCGGTAAAATCTAACTAACGCAAAACCCTCCAAAACGACCATGTACCGATCCTCGGAGACAATACCTACGTTGCAATGTTCCGCTACGAAACTAAAGAAACTAATCAAATGGTTTAACGTAGTCTACGTCAACCGGTCGTATGTTATACACAACCCCACTGATTTTTGAATTCAATATATCGCAAAAATCTAAATGAATTGCCTGCACTGAAATTTATAACAGTTCAAATGAAACATGTAATATTATGGCGACTTGAATGTAACAAATTGACCTCTATCATATTTCATAGAAATAAATATAGCAAATCAAATTTACATCACTGTAGTATTCTGTAAATTTATATGTTTTATATATTAAGGGCCTGTAAAATTAAATCTGCTTTAATCTGCCTTTCTCATATTTTAGGTTAGGTTTTTTACCAAATTAAAAGAATTGGTAAATGATTTCCATTGCTTCCTATTTATTGACCTTTATGAAAGTGATGACGCTTCTACACTTTCTTGGATGCCCGTTATGTTGGATAGTACACAGAAAAAAATATGAAAATAACTTACACACTACCAAAATGTCATATAAATTTCTGTCCCCTGAGACCGACACATGCAAGCGTCCTTTAGCACATAAGAATGAGTTGAAAGAGATGAGAAAATAAATTCAATCAAACACATATTTCGCCGACTTGCGTTTGTATGTGTCAGTCTCAGGAGACATAATTTTACACGAAATCTTTCTTTACGTTTCCCGGCTTTTTACAAACATGAATTACGTCTCGTGTAAAATACAAAATTTCTAAGTGTGTGGGTGCTGTTTAACTAGGCTGCTTTTTAACTGGGCGTTAGCTAACTGGGCTATAGCCCACTTAAAAAGCAAATAAACTTCAAAAATCAGCATTTGAAATATTGTTGTCAAAATCAGCAAGGGGCATGTATTAGGCATATAAGGTTCGTAGAGGAGTGAAAAATTGTCAAATTGCACGAAATTGAGTCGTGATGCCATACAAACTGAGTCAAATATTTTGCACAATAAGCTACATCACAGTAACATATAAACAATAAAAACATTATTTAATTTTTGTATTGCGCAATAAAATATGCCAACCGAAATCTGATCGAAAGCCCCCTCGAAATTTATTTACATTTGAAATGTCAGCCCGGTTACCGAGCAGCATCCGCTAACTGGGCAGTGCACTTAGCCCAGTTAGCGAACGGTTACTGTAATGCAATTTCGTGAACGGACTCATAATGATATAAATATTTCAATGCATTCGGATGAAGCAAATAAAAACCTACAATATAACGTTTGCATTAAAAAAAATGGACTTTTTTCGGATGGTGATAGAGAAAACAGCTGAGACAGATAAATGCTTTTGATAAATTTCCCATGGAAGGTAATTATTTCAGCTTACTTACAAAAAAAATTCTACGCCCTTGCGAGCGACCTTCCGGCAGTTAACCAGAACATTCGTGTAGGTTTGTTTTTGAGTTCTTTCTTCGTTTTATTTATCAATTCCTCCTCAGTTTTCGCGACAAAATTGATGGAGTAGATCTTAAGCTTCAGGTTGGCCCAGAAATTCTCAATGGAACGCAGCTGGGGGACGTTAGGCGGGTTTACCGACTTGGGTACCACATCGATATTCAGCCGCTTTATCTCCTCCAACGATCGCTTCGAGTAGTGGACCGACGCCAGATCCGGCCAGCACACCGCGTGTTCGCCCTTATGGTATTTCTCGATGAACGACGCCACTTCCGGCAGGCATTTCGTACTATAAATTTCCCCGTTCACGGCCAGTACGGAGCGAAAGAAGAACGCCTTTGACATCCCCTTCTCGCTGATTGTCAGTCACAGCAGCACCTTCTTGGGGAACTTGGTGTGTGAAATGAACTTCACCTCGGAGCTCACTTCCTTCGTGGGGGAAGTAAAATACGAAGTGCCCTGCCAGTCGTTGCCATCCAGGGTGAGATAGGTCTCGTCGTCCATCACCACCGTCACGTCGCGATTCGCCGGGAAAATCGAGTTGACCATCTTATTCAGTCGCTGCCGCTGCGTCATTGCCTGCAGCTCCGAAACCAGTGGACGCGACTTCCGCTTCCTGACATGTATGTTCATGTTCGCAAGGTACGTTTTCACTGTTTGGCCGGTTGAACCCACCTCCCGGCCAAGCGCACGCAGTAATGTAACCACTTTTCCCTCGGTCTTCCTATTCAGCATCCTTTGGAGCTTCTTATCGCTCAGGGTCGTCGGCCGTCCGGAACCGGGCTTTCTTTCGATGCTCTGATTGTTGTCTAATAGTGCCAAGATGTTGTAGATGCCGGAACGGGCGTATCCGGCGTCCACAAAGTGCCGCACGATGTCCGTTTTCGACGCGGCGGGGTGCCGTTCTTTGAACGCGCACACTTCTGAACAGAGTTGCTTCACTGTTTTTGCCATCACGGTTAGAGTTCGACTGATAGAGCTGTCAAATTTTGTCTGCTGACTCATGGGTTACTATGATTGATGCTGCATGGGTAGTTTCGTCAGTGCGGGTGAAGGTAAACCCATGAACAATCGGCAATTTTTGTCCATTTTTCTTAATGCAAACGTAATTACTGAATTATCACAGTCAAACACGATTCTTTTAATATATATGAAACCCAATTAACATTTTTGCACTTTGCGCACGAAACCTGCCCATACACAATATGGCAGCGGTATCTTTTTAATTCTAGATAACAAGCAGCGCGGTGATGCTAAGTTATGTTTGAGGTCATGTAAATTTCCAGCGTTCAAGGCGAAAATTTTAGATTCTATCAACTACAAATGTGAATTAAAACTGGAATACTATCTTAACTACACACTTAGAAATTATGAATTTTACACGAGACGTAATTCATGTTTGTAAAAAGTATGGGAACGAAAAGAAAGATTTCGTGTAAAATTATGTCTCCTGAAACTGACACATACGCAATTCGACGAAAGATGTGTTTGATTGAATGTATGTTCTCCTCTCTTTCAACTTATTCCTATGTGCTGAAGGACGCTTGCATGTGTCGGTCTCAGGGGACAGAAATTTATATGACATTTTGGTAGTGTGTAGTTTTTCATTAAATCTCATTACCGCATCTTGATTCTTTTCTGACGGTAACTAGAACTAGATCCTTAAGGTTGAAATAGTTTTCGAAGCATTTGTATTTGTATGAACAGTAGCAGCACTTGTTAAATTTCGTTTTATGTATCTCAACTTATAATGTCAAGTGAGTTATCATTTTGAGTTTTTATGGTTTTGTAAATTTAAGAATATACGCAAATTTCGGTCAAACGGGCCGCTCCCTTTATGCGCTTCCAAGTAGACTTAAATTTACATGATTTTTTCTAAGAGTGTAATTACACATTCATACATATCAAAAAAGCATGGTAGTGCTATTTTTATTTCGCCAAGTGTATTTGCCTTTTGTCTAAATTGAGTAGGAAATAGCTCATAAATCCGTTAAAATGAGCGACCGTGTGTTACTTCTTCTCTCTCGTTGATTAATAGAAAGAGACAACATGGACAAAAAGTGAACGTTATTGATCATGCCGAACTCCAAAATATACATTCTCTGTATTTCAAACAATTAATTAGCTCAAGACAACACTCGACACTGAATATGTGAGTCGCAGACAAAATAGACCTATCTGTCAAAAGATAAGCTTTTTCATCCTAATAGAAGAAAAAGAAAAAGAATGTTCGTGCCTTTGTTAGTTATAGGTTTGTTTAGTTTTCCAACACGGAAATGGTCCATAAATTACGTCACGCTTTCAGGGGGAGGTTTTTTTTATGGTCCATACAAAAAACGTGGCAAAGAGGGAGAGGGGTTGAAAATGGGCCCATTTTGCGTGACATAATTAATGGAAATTTCCTAACTTCCCCCGTTTAAAAAATAAATTGAAGAGCTCGAGACAGTCAAACAAACGGGAATTTTAAGGGACTACCCAGACAACCAGAAGTCGTATAACAATGTTCAGATAGTATTGTATATTCCTACATTTTAAGTCGAAATCGCATATAATCGTGGCCTTTATCGTATTATGTTTAGGTTAGTTTCGACTTATATACGATGTGTAATTTATCCATCGTTCTGCGTCACAAACTAAATCAAATTCACACCGTTAGACTTTTGAAATCGAATTTGTTATTGTAGATCAAATAGCATACGATGTCAAATCAACTCGTTTAAGAAAACAATGGAATTTTCACGTATATCGCCTTTACTTTTACACGTACAAGCCATATTTTTTTGCATTCTATACGATTTGTTTGCTTACACATATGTCTGTATATCAGGAAAACAACTTTCCATACACGTGCATTTTGGATGTCTAGGTAAGAAACAAATGTCAGCTCTTGTTCAGCTTATAAGCTCGATTAAAAACATAACTATACACTATAACAAACAGCATCATCAGAACAACGCAGCACCCTGTTCGGCAAAGGACACCTCCTGCTTGCAAACGTTCCAATTCCGGCTTTTTTTGTCCTGTTTTCATCCCAACAGTTTTCTAAATTTGATGTTCTCGAATTCAATTCGCAATTGCACGGAAACCGACACCGTTCGTTCGTTCGATTCATCGTCCGTCCATCCCGGTAAAAACTACTAGAAAGTGAAACAAAGATACACTGCATCAGCAGCCAGCATTTTCCCGAAAAGCCGTATTCTAATATTCGGCATGATTTATTTATTTGTGCAGCAGGGAGAAGAATAATTTGCTCCCATACATTGCATTGGCTAGCTTTAGTTGCCAAGTGGTCATTCCGCGAAGACCAGTTCCGTTCCGTGATGGCCTCGGGAGAGCATGGTAGAAAATTTCGGGAATGTGTTGTTTATGCAACTTTATCGGCCCTTTTCTGGCTTGCATATACATATTGTGAGAGACTTGTACTGGGACAAAGCCAATAGGTGTAGGAAATAGTTCCCGCGCTCTTGCCATACCTTCGCCGTCGTTGTCGTCGTCGTCGTCATCGTCTCGTCGAATAAATACGCTGCCATGATGATACCGACGACGACGACGACGACGGTTGATACGGTTGATCCCTGCGTTCGCGATGCAGTCCAGAATAGTCGGCCTGTTTCAAATTTAGACTGCAATGGGAGTGAAGGGGTGTAGCAGGCAGAAGACGTGGCTTAGATTTTCACGTCCATCGAAATCTTTCGGATTTTTCCCGATGTGTGTTTTGTCTTTTGTGAGCACAAGGGGAGGCGGGGGAATGGGCAAATGTGGATGTATGTAGATTCTCGCGTGCGCGCATGTGACAGCAAGCAAATAGATTTTCAAAGGATTAGTTTCTTCGCCCGATATGTGACCGGGTTGCGAGAAAGAAAGGGCCGGGGAAAAACCGGGAATGCCAAATAGTTGGCGATTTTTCCTCCCGAGAGGGTGGTACGTCGTGGCGTTGGTTCGTACAACTGATGGCTAGTGTCTAAAATGACACTATTTTTTCGTTCGTTAGGATAGGCGCCAGGCGAACCATACGGGCAGGTGCCTTTCGGCGAGGTGTGCTGTAAGGCTTAAGCATAATTCAAAAAGCTGGTGCCCGAACGGAAAAACAAGAACGGAAACGAGTGAAATCTTTGTTTGTCTTGTCGCTGATAGCAGCAGTGACTCACCTGAGTTCTTTTTTTTTTTAACTTTGGTATGAGCAGAAAATCAAGCGAAGATTTGTTTGCTTTTGACAGAGTGCAGCGATGGAATTGTCTGCTTTCAATAATAGGTAATGTGTTTCACTGAAAAAACCTTTCTATTTGGTAAGAAAATAGCAAACCCACGAGGCTTATCTCATCTCATAGTGTTCATGGGCCTAGTTTTCAAATTTGGCTTTCCAATTCTGTTATCTTTTTCGACAATTCTATCCACAAAACAACCAAAATTAGTCAAAAGCAATATAAACCGAAACGAAGTGCATTTTTGTTCAAGAAAGTTTATTTTCGAACAACTCTGACTTAGACGACATTTGGGAATGATTTGAATTATTCATCCTAAATCACTCCAATAAATGAAATGCAGGATTTTTTCCTGTTGTTCTGCTTCTGGGTGTAAGGCAGCTATAATCATTCTTGAAAAATGCGAGCAAAGAGGTTCATAGCTATAATTTAATCTTCCAGACTTCTTTTTTTACATCGTTTGCGACCGTCCTTGATTCGAAGCGTCTCGCAAGGAACGCCCCTAAGACAGAATGCGGCAGCTGCGCATGCAACTAACGGAAAAATTGTCGCCACCTCAAGGCATCCAACCGAATTTCGATAAATTTGTTATTATATGCCGAAAATGTGATAATCACAAAAACCGGCGCTTCCTCCTTGAGGCGTCGTGATTGGACGAAAAAAACCCCGCACGGTGAAAATGAACCGGTTTTCTGCTCTGATATTTTTCAAGTTGAAACATCATCCTGCTCCTGCTGTTGATAAATTCGGCAAATAAAGTGAAGAGGGAACGAATTTGGCTACCGAATTACACCGTGGTGGTGGTGGCAATCAAAACATGAAAAGCAGGGAAAAAATGGGGAACAGAGAAACCTCTTTTGGAAGCCATTAAACGCGAGTAACCGCACAAGATTGCGTTTGCTGGCGGGCAAATTCTGGATAGGACGATTTAATCATCCAAATACTACTCAGTATGTTGCTGGCAGATAGATTCAAATTAGATAGATCATCCCTTGTCACATCCGCCAATTGATTTAAATATTTCATTTTAATTTTCACTCCCATACAAATCTATCATGTGAGTGTTTATAATTTGGTGTCTGATCACTAATAAACCGGTCACGGAAGTTCCTCATACCATGCGGGCGCACTTTATAGAGTGCCAATCAGAACTATACAATATAATAATGTTTCGACCGCAGACTCTATATGACTCGTTCCGTCTCTCGCTTTCCGGTTCGAATCCAGACAATTATAATCGTTTATGGGTATAATTTATACAAAACACATCACACAGTCGCCGCGACGCCACTGTGACGTGACGTCAAATCATTGTCACTGGCCACATGCATATAACAGGCACCGGGTTTATTTCGGTAATAAATGCACACTTGATTGAATTACAATTTATGTTTGTAGTTCGTTCATCCCTGATATTTCTCTTGATCACTCGCTTTACTTCCTCGAGCCTGATTGAAATTGTGAATGTAGGCCACTTCTAGGTATGAACTGTCACGTCAATTCATCCACTATATCGTAATACAGACCACATGTGTTTGAACACACATAAAAGCCACTACAAACTAGACATTGCTCTAGACAAGAAGTATGAAATGGCAGTTTTAATTATAATAAAGCTGTGAATATTTGATAACTTCCGGAGAAAATTATTAGCCATCGATGATTATGATTACCGCGATGTGACAGTTTTGTCAAATGAATGTTGCGTTGAATTGTTTAACTAGTACCTACTCAAGTAACAATTTTAGTTTTATTCCAGCCATATAGCACTCCTCCCGGCTTTGTTGATAACACTACAATCAAAACTGTTTTGTCTACCAACGCCTCCTCTATGCTTCTTTAAAGCCGAAATTTGTATAAAGTGGCTCACTCTATAGACAATTGTGAAAACAAGTCAAAAACCCTGTATAAGACCGATAAGATTTTGAAAAAGTTCTAGTGACAGATGTTATGACCACTAGAGAACCTTCATAAAACCTATTTTCTGCCATGAAAACCGGTATACGGCCACAGCTGTCAAACTTCACTGTGATACCGTAGTTGGTTTTTGTTGTTCTGCTTTGTTCCATCCTCTGCTCTTCAGATTCATTAAGCAGTAGATAATATCAAAGAAAAAAGTTCTAGTGTTGCGGAAAATTTTTTTTGATAGCAAAATATCCAAAACAAATTGTGTTTTTGTAGAGTGTATCATGCTCCAAATCATATTCGCATTAATTTTTTTGGTGAATACTGTCACGATAAGAACCGAAAACTAGGGTACCTCGGAAATTATGCGAGCTTAAAATAACAAAAACAAAATTAAAACAAATATATTGGATAAATCAATCATGAATTTCCTGGAAATTGATGAAATTCGATAAGGTTATCTAAAAGAATGCCGAAATTGGTCTCCAACCTACAGTTCCTTTGCATTACATTTAAAATTTGGTGGCTTCATTTTTTCACATTTCAATTATTTCTTATATTTCAATATGGCGATTGTAGAAAATCACATCTTTATCTAAAAGCTAATTAATCTTCACTCAGGGTGGCCACTCAATTTACATTTTCCTATTTCCGGTTTTTTCCCGGTTTTCTGGGACCAAATGTTAAAAATTTCTCGGTTTAAGACTGGTTTCCGGGTCAGGAAAAGCGTCACGAGATTTGTGCGCCTGTGTGTTTTAAATGGAGCCCGGGATTTGAATTCCCATGGCATGAATTAAGTCTTCACAAAAATTACGGTTTTCTTGAAGTGCAAACCCAATCGCGGGATTAACTCTGGGAAATAAAATTCACTTCTACACACTACGAGAGAGATTAATAATTAGGTTTTCTGATGCCTAATCCCCTTTCTTTCAAACGCATAGGACAAATATGTTTTGTCTTCATACACTTCTTCCAGTACTCAGAAGTACTCAAAAATGGGTGTTTTTCCACCCACCTTGGAAATAAGTGGACGAACCCACAAGGTGGGTAAAAGCGTTTTACCCATAAATGACCCATGTTTCTTCTTGAAACCAGATTTTTTTTTTTTGATGGGCTTTTAGTACCCATCTAAGTCAAAGTCGATTAAATACTATTTTCAAAAAATTTTCAGGAAAATCTGAAGAAATTTAGAAAGAAATTAGCACATTGTATTCAATGATATTTTATATAAGCAATAATAAATCGAGTAAAAATCAAACATTTATGTTCTACGCATTTATAAAAATGTGTTTCTAAAAATCAAAAATCACTTCCCTGCTTGCTTTCGGAAATATTCTGGGTCCAGTTTATCACATCTATGCTTGAAATTGTAATCCCATCAGAGCTGGAAATAAAATTAAATACCAAAGCGAGGTGCAGCGGTATAAGACTTGTACATACTTGTACTTTTGACGAACTGTGAAGGATTTCAAATTTTTACGAAGTAAATTTTCACCCATATAAGTGTGAAAAACACCCACCTTTGGAACTTCATGAAGCTGTTTCAAGGTGGGTACTTTTAACTCACATTGTGTTTTTCTAAATCACCCATCTTTTTGACAGCTTCATATAGCTGCCGAAGGTGAGTGATTTGTATACATAAAATGTGTAATCTCGAATCTCCGTGTATACCCGCATATTCACAAACCATTCCTGGGCCTTATTTCTAATTGTTGACGACCATTTACGTTATTGTTACGACATTTACGCTTATAATTGGCAACTATAAACTAACAATAACCTATATAGTTTTAACAATATTTCAGATGGTAAAAGGCCAAATAACTATTTGCTGAATAGGCGGTTAAGTTAAGTAACCATATAAAATTGGCTATTTTCATGAACAAAATTTTTGCTGTACTCTATACCAAAAAGTTGGTATATAATCCAGACCACGTACAGACAATAAGAAAACTTTCAATGGCAATATGGTAAACATTAACAATAGGTGTTAATGTAGAGGTTGTATGGTGAAAGCGAGATTAAACTATTGGATAACAATAACATAAAATGTGATAATATATCTTACATTCGAAATATAGTTTTGACTATATAGCAAATTGTTTTTCGTTATGCGGGTAGGGAAACGTTTGCCTGACAGCAAGTCCTATACTTTCTATACGCTTGAGAAAAGAGATAAGACGTCAAAACACACGTTGCTACACACTTCACGAATGAGCCAAGATATGTATAGGTCATTGCAAGGAATGTATTAACCTCACTTTTTTAACTTTTTTGACAGTCCAGGGAGCTTGTTTACAAGGTGTTAGAATTTGAACCGCTGAAAGGAAATTTTTCATTGGCTTTTCCCGGATTCTGTACGATTAGATTCAGGAAATGATGTAATCATAAACACTGAGGTCTGTTCTCCGGCAATTTTATAATACTTCAATCGTAATAAATCACAAACACACCAACCCACCCCACCCACAAAAAAAAAACCCCACCCACACACACACCCCCACCCCCCAAAACCACATTTTTGACGCCACCGCGCAACGATCAATAGAAAAAAAAAAAATAGACACACCCACAAAATTCACAGAAACTTATTGATAAACACGCCCAAAAAAGAATATTTAAAAGTTGGAGGAAAGCAAAACACAACCAAAATAAAAAAAAATAATGTGAACAAAAATACCCGGTTAATTCCCGGTTTTCCCGGTTTTCCCGGTTCTGTGGCCACCCTGTGTCTATTATAAAACTATTTGGAAGTTTAATACATTTACTGGAGGCAAAATGGTTTTAAAATGCTTCTTCAACTGACCACAATAAGATAATATGAATGAGTCCTAAAACGGCATTTCAAAACCGCATTTGACGAGTTCATAAAGTAGAAATAAACCTTTTGATAGGAGTTTCTGGACTTTGAGAAAACAAGGTTTTAAGATCATCGAAACAAGCTGTGTAGGTTCTCATAAACCTGACTAAAACATGAACCCTATTGGCACCTCTTCATGCCATAATGTATCCATATTGATTTCTAGTGGCTTTCATAAAACCTTAATAAAACTGAATAAAGCAGGATGGTTTTTGGTCATGTTTCTTGGATACACCGTGTTCAATTTATACTCATACACTTTTTCATCTCGTCGTAGTGGTCGTCGTCACTGTTCATACACTATCGTACCCTCTCCAAAATTGTAGATGTCGCACCAGTAGCGTTTGTTTACATATCCTCAGGGTCATCCTTTACAAACGGAACTTTTTTTACCATTGAAACCCATGTTTTTCTTTCTTCTTTCATGGATGCAAAAAACAACAAAATAATTTCCAACGCAACATTTGAATAAGGCGTGTGTGTAAAAGGGTTCAAATTCAATACTAAATTGGAACAATTACGAACTGGCAACAATTATGTTTATTATTTGATTGTGAATATAATTGACCGTATACACAAATATTTGTGGGTCATGTGCAGTTTGTAGCTAGGACAGCTGGTGATTAATGATTAAGGTGTCAGCGTCATCTTTGATATTCATGCGAATTGGATGAGGCGTTTAAATCGGTAGAGGCAGGAAAAATGGGTAAACAACAACAATAAATCGAATGGGTGTTAACGCAGCTAACCGTGAGCCATTTGCTTTCAAATTTGCCGAAAAATTGAGAATTTGCAGTGCTCACTTTTCGGAAGCTGATACCAAGTCAGAAGCAAACAAACGTGTATATATTACTTCAAGAAAAACTAGTTTTGACAGAACCAAAAACTTTTGGGTGCACCCGAAATAAAACTAAAATAAAATGTTTGAATTCATTTTTAGATAAGATCTTTTCATATGTTACTTCCAGATAAACTAGTTTTGACAGAACCAGAGCACCAACAATTTTCGGGTACACATATTTAGTACTAAGCCGTCATATTGTCAAGCCTGTGTACACTATCTATGTATTGGTGTAATCTTGCAGTGTGTTTACACAATCCATTGAAAGTTCTGTTTGATTACTATCATTCTGTGTCGATCTTTTATCAACGATGAAAGAATTTCATGTTGTGGTGATAAACAAGTTTTCGGAAGGAGACCACCCAGGCGCTATTTTCAAGAGCTTGGAGAACCTGGGAGTAAAGCGTGATTTTGTGTATCGAACCCGTAGAAGGAACCTTGAGACTTCCTCGTTGGATGATCAGAAAAGAGAAAAAGCTTAGGCTGAACGAATGATTAAGACCGCCAGGCAGTGTCTGTTTTTATCACTTACTATCATACGCAATGAAAAGCATTTCGAGTCTGTGTAGATGAATTTTAGTTGTATTGAAAATCTCAGGTGTCAAAATCAAGGGACTCATTTTGAGATCAACTCATTATGCTTCTATGACTACTCGAATTCTAATTACTCATCAGAGTTTGAGTTTTCAGAACGGCTTTGTTTAAATCGCAAGTGATCATCAAAAATCAAAAAGTCATTTTCAATTCAACCAAAAAGATTATTTTGAATAATGTAAATTGCAGAGTTATTGGGCATAGCGAAACTTATGGAGCACGTAATGTATTAATAAAACATTACGTGCTTTATCAAGTTTATAGATGTTCTTTATGATTAACTTGAGCTTCAAGCATTAAAGCCTCGCATTGAAACTGTGTTCCCAGCAGATAAAACTGATGTAAATAAACTATACAAAACATAAATAACACTGGTCGACAAAATCCGGAAAAAGTCTTGAGAGCCAGAGCTTCATGCCAGTTCCCGGTAGCTTGGGTCTCAAAACCACCGAATATCGTATTTTGACCTCATGCGATTTGCATTGTTCTTCTGAAATTTTGATATATTTGGAGAACCACTCAAATAACTGCCTCAGCATAAATGTAAATGCTTCAGAAGGATTTTTTTTTAAATTTCTCAGACTTTAACAAACAACTTTGCAAAAGAAATTGTGTCGATCCGACTTCACCAGAAAAAGTTATGACCGTTGAAAGGCAGCATATTTTAGTAAAAAACAGCAAAGTACAGTAAACCCCCCGACATGCGCGGATTCCCTTGATGCTGGTCTCAAATGATATATGGTTATTGACCTTTGTTGTTTCATCAGATCATATCTCGTGATCCTTCGTATAGGGGAAGTTACTTTTTTCAGCAAAGTTGTTCAGTAGATCAAGGGCTTCCGGATGGTAAACTTAAAAAGTACTACTGTGTTCAAAAAATAAGGTGATTTTTGTTATATTTAAAAAAATCTTTATTTAGTCATCAAAATCTATTTCGTCCCCTTCAAAGTAGTCCCCCTCTGATGCAATGCACTTATGCCAGCGTTTTTTTCCAATCCGCGAAGCAGGCCATATAGTCGGCTTCCGGGATGCCCCTCAATGCGCGCAGCGATTCTCGTTGAATCTCTTCAATCGATACAAAACGGTGTCCTCGAAGTGGTCTTTTGAGTTTTGGGAATAGCCAGAAGTCACACGGAGCCAAATTAGGTGAATACGGTGGTTGTGGAGCGATATGAGTCGAATTTTTGGCAAAAAACTCACGAAGAACGAGTGGCGTTGTTTTTCAAAAAAATTGAGCGATTTCGGCACCTAACGCGATTTGACTCTTCTGAGGCCCAATTGATCCTTAAAAATCGATTGAATCGATCCAATTGAGATGCCAAGCATATCGGCAAGGTCTCTAATGAATTCATTGTTTTCAGGAAATTTATTCCAGTAATCATGATCTTCCAGACGGTCGACTTCATAGTTCAGAATTATTTCCCTGCGTTGCGCTGGTCTGCCTGTGAACTATGTAATATAGCTCACACTCTCCATAATTTATGTAATATATGTTTATCGCTAGTGCACATGAGAGGTTGATTACCCCAATATGAGTTTTTTTTTTTTTTGAACGTTCTTCTGACAACTTCGGGTTAGTCCATCAGAGTAGTTCTTCAAAAAACTTCGGGTAAGTCCTTAAGAGAACTTTATGGATGTTCTTCAGTGAACTTCATGGAAGTTCTGCAGAGAACTTCATGAAAGTTCTTCAGAGAACTTCAGAGAAGTTCTGCAGAGAACTTCAGGGAATTTCTGCAGTAAACGTCAGGGAAGTTCTGCAGTGAACTTCAGGGAAATTCTTCAGAGAACCTCAGAGAATTCAGGTAAGTTCTGCAGAGAACTTCAGGGAAGTTCTGCAGTGAACTTCAGGGAAATTCTTCAGAGAACTTCAGGTAAATTCTGCAGAGAACTTCAGGGAGTTCTTCAGAAAACTTCATGAACGTTCTTCAGAGAACTTCAAGGAAGTTCTGCAGAGAACTTCAGAAAAAATCTGCAGAGAACTTCAGGGAAGTTCTACAGAGAACTTCAGGGAAGTTCTACAGAGAACTTCAGGAAAGTTCTACAGAGAACTTCAGGGAATTGAAGAAAAATTTCAAAATAAATCTTCTGGAACATTAAAATTTATGCTGAGGCAGTAATTTCAAAGGTTCTAAAAATATATCAAAATTTAAATTTTTGATGCCAATTTGTGAAGAAAAATGCAAATCGCATGAAATCACAATACGATTTCGGTGGTTTTGGGACCCAAGCTACCGGAAACTGGCATGGAGCTCTGGGTCTTAAAATCTCTGTCGACCAGTGTAATCAAATGAAAATCATTTGTATCTATCCATAACCTCCATGTGTAATCGCACATACATTTTATTGAACACCAACTGAACTCATTCATATGTCTCACGCATGCATTTTATTTGTAAACTCACATTGCAAAAATTTATGACTTCAGGAAACTACAATATAGTATTAGGTACGCAACTAAGTTCCCGCTGTTTAGCAATAGATGGCGCCAGTAGTAAGTGCTGGTCGAATGTTGTACATCTCAAGCGTCATAAACCAACCTCAGACATATGGTAAACAAACCGCTTTGCCAAATCAGTGATTTTGGTTTAAAGGGTGTCCACGATGAAATTGCCACACTATGAAATTGTTCTAACTTTTTAACCGTTGAGTAGAATTTAATGAAAATTTGGGTGGATTTAGTTCATAGTGCATTATTTACATCCTGCAAGTTTTAAAGTCCTGTGATCAAAACTCGCGGAAATGGAGTCGAAAGAACAGCTCGTGCGTGATAAAATCTTGCGCATTCATCACGAGAACAAGGATCTCTCGCATCGTTCCATCGCAAAAACGTTAGGAATCGCGAATTCCACGGTGTCGCGAGTGATTAAGCGGTTCGAGGAACGGTTGACCACCGATCGGAAGCCCATAAGTGAAGGAAAAAGTATTCCGTACAACACCAAAAATCACAACCGCGTAGTTGGGGCCTTCAACCGAAATCCGAACGCCTCCGTTCGGGATGTGGCTAAGAAGCTGCACCTAAGCCGAAGTTTTGTCCAGAAGGCCAAAACTAAGGCTGGGCTTCGAACGTTCAAGGTACAAAAGGCCCCTAATCGCGACGAGAAGCAGAACAAGTCCGCCAAAACCCGTGCCAGGAAGTTGTACCTCAACATGCTGACGAAAGTTGAATGCTGCATCATGGACGACGAAACATATGTGAAGGCCGACTTCAAACAGATCCCCGGCAACCTGTTTTTCACGGCCAAGGATAAGTTTAGCGTTCCGGAGCATGTCCGCACTCAGAAGATGTCCAAATTTGCGAAGAAATTCCTGGTTTGGCAAGCCATCTGCACGTGCGGGAAGCGGAGTGCACCTTTCGTGACCCAGGACACGATGAACGGACAGGTGTACATAAAAGAGTGCCTCCAGAAGCGGCTGCTTCCTGAAAGCCCACAACGTCCCAACAATCTTCTGGCCGGATTTGGCCTCATGCCACTACTCCAAGGACGTGCTGAAGTGGTATGCGGACAATAAGGTCAATTTCGTGCCGAAAATGTTCAACCCTCCCAAAACTCCGGAGCTCCGCCCCATCGAGAAGTACTGGGCGATTATGAAGCAGCACCTTCTTAAACGACCTAAGGTAGTGAAGACAGTCGAGGAACTGAAGAAAGTATGGGTTTACATGCAAAAAACGGTTGATTCACAGGTTGTGCAGAATCTTATGGCCGGGGTTAAGGCCAAGGTGCGGGCATTTGCGTATGGACTGTAAATAAAATACGAATAAAATGGTAAAATGAAGTTTAATAGTTATTTCTCAATCCCTGAAAATTTGATGGCAATCGGATGAAAACTCAAATTTTGCGAATCAATTTTGTGTGTGGTAATTTCATCGTGGACACCCTTTAGTGTTATATATTTTGGTTGTTTGAAGATGTCTGATTTCGTGCCAAATAGTCGTCATTTGCGGGAAGTGTTGATTTTCTTCTTTCATTCGAAGAAAACGGCGGCTGAAGCACATCGAGAGCTCCAAAAAGTTTACGGTGATGCTGCTCTGAGTGAAACAACGTGTCGTGATTGGTTTCGTCGCTTCAAAAACGGTGATTTCAGTGTTGATGATAGTCCGCGTGAAGGAAGGCCAAAAAACTTCGAAGACTCTGAATTGGAGGCATTGCTCGATGAGGATCCGTGTCAAACGCAAGAAGAGCTTGATTCAGGATTAGGAGTTTCCCGCCAAGCCGTTTCTAAGCGATTGCATGCGTTGGGAATGATTCAAAAGCAAGGAACTTGGGTTCCTTACGATTTGAAGCCAAGAGATGTTGAGCGTCGTTTTTTCGTCTGTGAACAACTGCTCCAGCGGCAAAAAAAGAAGAGTTTTCTACATCGCATTGTGACGGGTGACGAAAAATGGATTCATTACAGTAACCCAAAACGGAAACATTCATGGGCACTGCCCGGGCATGCTTCAACATCGTCGCCTCGGCCGAATATTCACGCTGCAAAGGTTATGCTGTGTATTTGGTGGGACCAAGTTGGTGTTATTTATTATGAGCTGTTGAAACCAAACGAAACCATTACCGGGGAACGGTATCGAACTCAATTGATGCGATTGAGCCGAGCATGCACGAAAAACGGCCACAATACGAGCACAGACACGAAAAAGTGATTCTTCAGCATGACAACGCTCGACCTCACGTTGCGAAACCCGTGAAAACCTACTTGGAAACGCTCAAATGGGAAGTCCTACCCCACCCGCCATATTCTCCTGATATTGCACCGTCCGATTATTACTTGTTCCGTTCGATGGCACATGGTCTCACTGGTCAGCAATTCCACTCATATGATGACATCTCAAAATGGCTTGATTCTTGGATAGCATCAAAAGACGAACAGTTCTATCGAAATGGTATTCACATTTTACCAGAAAGATGGGAAAAAGTCGTAGCTAGTGATGGGCAATACTTTGAATAATTCGTTTGTAACCTTTGTTTTCAAAATAAAGTTCCTTTTTCACCAAAAAAAAGCGAGAACTTAGTTGCGCACCTAATAGATTCATTTAGACTACCAAATATTGTCAGATAAATAAAACCAATAAATCATAAATAATAATAATCAATAATAAATAAAATTGTCTAAAAATTTTGAAATCTAAGCTTCATGAAAACCTAAACCTATATAACCGGCATTAATATAAGAAAAAATAGATCCACACCACCTATATAACCGGCATTAATATAAGAAAAAATAGATCCACACCACCATCCCTCAAAACATCTAATTTATCTAAAAAAAAAAAAGACAGCCATTCATTCAGTGCCTCTCCAATATCTTTTTGAAATTTGAACAGCACATTTCTTCACTGGTGAGAAAAACGCTCCGCAAATCAACGAAAACACATTTTCTTCAAAAGCTACGGAAACAAATTCAATTCTGCACCCCGGCACAAGAAAACGAACCAATTATTGTAAAGACATCACGAAAATAGCCAAAACGCACAAGGTGTCACTCGCCCTGAGTGCCTGTAGGACCTGCCTTTTGACTACAGAAAAGGCACAATCAAATAATACATCCCGAATTCTGACACGTTTTTGCTCCTGGTTGGAAATTTTAGACTTTTTCTGACAACCGTTTTGACATTTCTTTGGAGAGCGAAAAAAGCCGTTTAATCAATCTGGAATGGTGTGAGAAAATAGGGTTGTCTTCTGAGGATTTTGGTTCCTCAGTTGAACAGTTCATTATAGAATACATCTTCGGACTGATTTTTTTTTCAGTAGTTCATTTTGACATTTGAAACATGACCCAAGGGTGCAATCTGAGCTGTTGTGTCAGATTGCATGTTTTCGACGAAGGATATTATTCGGAACACCACCGGCTGATCCCGTCCAACTACGCTAAAAGACATGGACGTAGAAGAGGCTCCGGTTAGGCTGCTACTGATGGCAACGACGACTATGACTACGACGCCGACGACGATATGTTGATGGTAACATATGTGTCACCTTGCAGAAAATTCTTTTGTCCCGGTGCTTAGATGGCGTGATGGTTGTTGTAGGTTGTTCACACGCAGCCAGGCTTGCTGGCTGGCAGGCAGGCAGGCACACTTCAAAAAGTCTGACGACCATCAGAAACATGGCGACCAACGACGGCCAACGGATGACAACCGACGACGACGGTTTGTTTTAGGCCGTTTGAGAGGAAACATTTTTCGAATATTTTCTGGAAACGGCTGACGGGTACTTAGCACTACAATAGCAGCGGCAACAGCAGTTATTCATCCATCTCCCCAGACGCAGATCTCATCATGTCGCGCGTTCCCCCTAGTAGACTGACGCTCGCTGCACTGTGGATGCAGATTGCACGAGGCACTTGACTCGCTACGCACATCTGGAACAGACTTGTGCTGCTTTTCCACACTTTGCAATATGACAGCAGAATGATGGTAGTTTCGAAGGAAATTAGTTTTATGAATTGACAATTTCGAGCCGACATCGAGTGGATTGTGAGGTAATTGCGTGAACTTCTCTTCGAACATCCGTATCTGGCTCATTTAGAAACGTTTTTTATAGACCAGACCATTGCCAAAATTGTAACTGCGACGAAATTAATTAAACTGCATATTTAATAGCCGGTATCAAAGAAATTTCCCCTGACTAAAGTATCAATCCGTTTATCCATTCATGCTGCGGCTAACCACAGGAATCACCACCAAAGAAAGAACGAAAACGAAATCAAAAACGATATCGGCTTAATATATTATATTATTAACGGTGATTCAATATCATTTTATTGGTGACATAAACTGCTGTAAATGACTGTCCATGTTCCCCGTCCCACTGCCAGCTACCGCTGCCCACACCCGTGTTATGGATGGAGTGAAATACGAACGCAAACAGCAACAGAATAAAAAATCGGACATGCCGGGATTTTATGCACCGAGGGAATTGAAAATTGGCTCAGTCTGGTTTCAACCCAACAACAACGACTGACTGTAAAAAGAACGAAAGAAAGAAGTATACAAAAAAAAAGGATCAAGTGGACTGGGCAAGAGTGCATCCGCGAGTTGCAACCGGTCAATTGATTGCAATGTAAAATCGGGACGAACGCCAGGAAAAATCACACCACCGGAGTTGTGTTCGAACATGGTGTTCACAGCAAAAAAAAATCTTAGAAAGCATGAATGCGACGAGCATAAGTGCACCAAATTCCGAGTGTAATAACTAAACAAACGGAAATCATACGAATATTAAAGGTAATATTACATCGATGTCCTTTTTCCCGTCTATTTTGTGCAAAAAACATCGCATTTTCGACACGTCTGATGTGCGTCTACTTTTATGCTATATTTATTTTTATTTTTTGCTGTGTTGAGTAGGTGTTATTTTTGATAGCTGCTCCAACACCTCCGTGTCCGAATCCAGGAATCGAAGGGGTCGGGGAATGTGACGGCGGAGAGTCCATATAGGGTTTGATGTGAGGAATTACCACCTTCAGCAAGGACGACGACTTCATTGTTGCTGGCAGTCATCCGGCCGTCCTCTTAACGGGATTGATTGTAGCGATCTCTCTGGATTACCGTGACTTGGCGGTAATTTGTTAGAATTTCTGTGTGAATAATGGTCGATATTTGGAAACCATTCAGTATGAGTGCCAAAGGTCAACTGAACGCGATTTTTTAAGGATATGGCGTTGATTTTTTATGAAATTGGCTTTTGGAGGACTTTTTGACATCCATTTTGAAATAAGTTTAGATGTCCAATCTCTATTACAATTACTTAACACGTTTCACTACGTTGTTGCTTTGTGTAATTTGTTGTCTAACAATTCCACCCAATTCCACATTCGCATTTCCATTAATGTAACTCATATGTTTCTCAAGGTCTAACTATAAATTTGAATTTGAAGTTTGATAAATTTGTCAGATTAGCGCATATATAAAGTGTGGAATCGAGAAAATGACACACACAAATTTTCATCAAAACTCGGCCTCTTATAGGATTATTTTGAAACTCATAAAAAATGAAGATTAACTAAAGGGTGTTCCGATCAAAATTTGATCAAACAGTAATGTGTGTGATTCGATCAAAGTTTTTATTAACAAGTCAAATTCTTTTTATTTTTCAAGTTCAGTTAAAACAGAATACAGGAGAAATATTCAGCTAAGCTTCCTTTTAATCGAATGCGAATTGCCGGGTCTTTCGTTCCATGAGATTTTGTACAGTCTCCTTGTCCACTTTATTCGCCGCAGAACGCCAGTTTGCCTCGAACTGTTTCTCGCTCACAACAGCTTTTTGAGTCTTCTTAAGGTTCCGCTTGACGATGGCCCAATATTGTTCGATTGGGCGGAGCTCTGGCGTGTTGGGAGGGTTCTTGTCCTTGGGCACCACTTGAACGTTGTTGGCAGCATACCATGGAGTGGCCTTTTTTCCGTAATGACAAGATGCCAAATCCGGCCAAAAATAGAACGCAACAATTATGTCGCAATGTAAACGTTGCTCTTCAAGCCATAGGTACAGATGGCCTGCCACACCAGATATTTCTTCGCGAACTTTAACAGTTTAATGTGCTTGATAATATCTGCCACCTTTCCTCGTCCGATTGCCGTATAAAATTCCTATCCAGGAAGCTGTTTAAAGTCTGCCTTGACGTAAGTTTCATCGTCCTGTACCACGCAATCAAACTTCGTCAGCATCGTTGTGTACCACTTTCGCGATCGTGCTTTGGCCGACGTTTTTTGTCTATCGTCGCGATTTGGAGTCACCATTTTCTTGTAAGTCAACAGTCCAGATCGTTTTTTAGCTCCATCCACGATTGAAGGCGTCATTTCCAGCTTCTTTGTGACATCTCGAACGGAGAGGTTGGGGTTCCACTCGAAACAACGGCAATTCTTTTTGTCGTCGCTGTGGCCTCCGGCTTTCAATTTCCACCACGATCCAGCTTTCATGGCTGTCGACAAACGTTCACCGACCACTTTTAATACGTTGGTAACAGTTTATTTAGCCACATTCCACAATTTCGCCAACTTGGCGTGAGAATAGTTTGGATTTTCGCCATGCACGTGCAAAATTTCAATGCGTTGCTTCTCTTCCTTCGACGACATTTTGATAACTGAAGTGCTAATCTCAAAATCAAAATAAAGGCATGATGCTACACACGCACATCTTCAAAATGAGGGGTGTGCAAAAAATTTTAAGGCACGATGAAAGGAAATGCGTCAAGTTTAAGTCGACCAAATTTTGATCGAAACACCCTTTAATAAGCTATGATATTCATGTAAATCGACTCGTAGCACACATCCATTAAGTTTTGTACATCAGCTTTTCCCATCGACTCCCCCACGCCTCCACGTGAAAGTGACTATAGTACACTGAAAATAAATTTTAGTTTATGTTACAAAATCGAAGGATTATAAATCCATTCGTTGTTTTCTGCAACAAAACTGATATGTAGGGGAGGATGGTACAAAACGCACCGTTTAAGCAGCATCATGAATTACTGGGGAATGGAAGCTGAAATTGAGGAAAAAGTAATTTAGTATGGTGCATTATGATGTTTTCTTTGTAGATCGAATGCCATTTAAATTCAAAACGATTATTTTTCATGATTTTTTAAACCCTTAACAATTTGATCCCAAGGCGACACCGGAGTAAAACGCCTGTTTCATTGCTCAATATGTACCCAACATCAAGGCGCACCACAACACTGGATATGATGATCCACAATACACTAAGGTTTTTTTTTACATGGGGGATATGTACCGTGTAAAAAAAACCGGAGGATATGTACCGTGTTAATGCCGGAATCCGTGTAAAAAAAAACCGTGCTAATTCCGAAATCCGTGTTAAATAAGCCGCATTAATTCCGGAATCCGTGTAAAAACCGTGATAATTCTGAAACCCGTGTAAAAAATACTACGATAACATGCTAAGTCTTTTGCAATGAAAAACAATTAGAAGTTTTTTAAAAACAGTGGAATGGATAGCCCAACATGGTCCAAGAGGCAAGCGAGGGCCCCAGGGCCAGAACACAAAATAGGACCGGAGTGAATGTGTGTGGGGATAAGTGGGGATAATTCTGGTACATCCATGACGGTATATCTCGATGAATTTCAATGTTTATGTCGAAAGTAAACATAACATCAATAAACGTTCTTGTAAGTGCGATGATCATTTCTTCACCAGATGAGATTATCAGTTGTGTTTCAGTAGATATCGTATGAAATTTTTCATTGAAAACTACATTTGCAAGCCCTGCCCTTGACTTATTGTTCGCAACAGAAAGTGAACAAATCTGATTCAATTATATCCAAACCACCACCGAGTGACAGTTGGCCACTCCTCGACCGGCAGTGATTTTTGTTCTCCTCCCGAATGGCATCCGACAGGAGTCGCATCACCGACAATTTGATGTCAGAAGTTCACTTTTTACTGTCGATTTCCTGCTGGAGATGAACTCTCGCGGCCGCTTGAAGCATCACAACCAAATGGTCGTAGAGATAGGTTACCGCGGCGCTGCTGTTTGTTTGCAGTTGCAATTTTATATATTAACATGCATCTATGCACTTGGTTCCGTTCTCTCCGGCGGTGGAACACTCTGCTGTAAGCATCGTTGTCGTCGGATTTCGCAGAGTAGAGCCTGTTGTGGTTTGGAGCCAATTTTGATGGTGAACACGCGGGATCGTCAAAATCTGCACCGAGAAGCAGCGGCAAGCGGCAAATGTGGTATGACGCGCGTGTGGTTGTTGATAGGAAATTTGCCTCGCAGGTCGCATTTTTACCAGCTGAGTGCGTATTCGGTATCAGGGATGCACCTAGATCCCGAGTTGCAGTTTTTTTTTCTCCCCTATCGCTCAATGGAAAGAGTGGTGGAGTGAATTAAGTGGGAATTTTCACTTTATTTTCCCTGTGATTTCGCTGTTTGCTCGCTGTGCATTTATCCGGCAATCCAGTGTGAGTGATCCCAGTTTGAGTGTGGAGGGAAGGAAAAACATGTTTTGGCTGCTCGGAATGGTGGTCAATAACAGTATAGTGAGTGGAGGGAATAAAAAAAAAATATTGGCACATTGCTGACCGCGAATGGAAGCGCGAAGCCCCATGTGAGGTTCCACTTTTTTGTCCAATTTTATGACAATTGATTTTTCATGCAATTCGATCCGATAATTCTTTCAGTAGATTATGATCCGTATCAATTACAGCAAATTATACCCTTTTATAGCGGGTGCGTGTGAGGGCGATGGTTGGATGCATTTTTTTGGTGGGTTTCTTTTTTATTTGAGTGGGATTGAGGCATTCTTCTGGGAATAGTAATGAATGGAATTTAAAAGTGGAATATCATACCCAAAGGACGCCTTTAGAAGCTGATTTATCTTATACATAAACTTGAATGTTACATGCTTAACTAAATTTCTATACATTAACATTGTACGTTTGGTGAATTTCTTTCGGATTGGAGTGCATTTAGATCGGATTTGGATTGGATTTGGATTGGATTTGCATTGGATTTGGATTGGATTTGGATTGGATTTGGATTGGATTTGGATTGGATTTGGATTGGATTTGGATTGGATTTGGATTGGATTTGGATTGGATTTGGATTGGATTTGGATTGGATTTGGATTGGATTTGGATTGGATTTGGATTGGATTTGGATTGGATTTGGATTGGATTTGGATTGGATTTGGATTGGATTTGGATTGGATTTGGATTGGATTTGGATTGGATTTGGATTGGATTTGGATTGGATTTGGATTGGATTTGGATTGGATTTGGATTGGATTTGGATTGGATTTGGATTGGATTTGGATTGGATTTGGATTGGATTTGGATTGGATTTGGATTGGATTGGATTTGGATTGGATTTGGATTGGATTTGGATTGGATTTGGATTGGATTTGGATTGGATTTGGATTGGATTTGGATTGGATTTGGATTGGATTTGGATTGGATTTGGATTGGATTTGGATTGGATTTGGATTGGATTTGGATTGGATTTGGATTGGATTTGGATTGGATTTGGATTGGATTTGGATTGGATTTGGATTGGATTTGGATTGGATTTGGATTGGATTTGGATTGGATTTGGATTGGATTTGGATTGGATTTGGATTGGATTTGGATTGGATTTGGATTGGATTTGGATTGGATTTGGATTGGATTTGGAATGGATTTGGATTGGATTTGGATTGGATTTGGATTGGATTTGGATTGGATTTGGATTGACAGGTTCATTGAAAAGTATTCTTATAAACATTAATGAATCGAAAATTTGAATTTTATCAACTCTCAATTGTTTATAAAGACTAGGATTATCAACTTGGAAAACTGACCGGACTTACAGACAATGTGTCAGGATACTGCTGCAGTACGATAGTTCTTGGAACATTTTTAAATCTATTTTTGCATAAGGCTTGCTTCATTTAGAATTGGAACAAACTTTTGCTCATATTGTGGCGCTCCTGGTGGACGGATTTGGAAGTTCTTGGCGCCCACGTGTCGGGAATTTTGTCAGCTTCACGTATGTATTTTTGACATTCCGCTAATCGACTGTACTTTGTAAACAATCAACATGGAAGCCGAAAGAAGGGAAAAAATTGTGCACAGTTATTTGGAAAATCCATTGTGGTCTGCATCTAGGCTAGCTAAACAGCTGAAATTGCCCAGAAATACCGTATGGCGCGTTATCAAACGGTATAAGGTAACATTGACGACGATTCGGAAGCCTCAAGCCAATCGTCGGAGTGGAACTGTCGACCGGAAACTGCGTGGTAAGATTTTGAAGACGATTAAGAGGAATCCCAATCTGTCGGACCGTGATTTGGCCAGAAAATTCGATGCTGCCCATAGTACCGTGAGGAGAACTCGACTCCGGGAAGGAATCAAGTCGTATCGAGCTAGCAAACAGCCAAATCGGACCATAAAACAGAATAGTGTGGCCAAAGTCCGTGCTCGGAAGCTATACGACCAGGTGCTGACCAAGTTCGACGGGTGTCTTCTGATGGACGATGAAACCTATGTCAAGGCTGACTTCGGGCAAATCCCAGGTCAAAAATTTTACTTGGCAACGGCTCGGGGGGATGTTCCAGCCAAATTTAAATTTGTTTTTGCCGACAAATTTGCACGAAAATTCATGATTTGGCAGGGCATTTGCAGCTGTGGCAAAAAAACGAAAGTTTTCGTTACAAATAAGACAATGACGTCGGAAATATACCAAAAAGAGTGTCTCCAAAAACGAATTTTGCCGTTCATTCGATCCCACGACCATCCCGTAATGTTTTGGCCAGATTTGGTAAGCTGTCATTACAGCAAAGTCGTTCAAGAATGGTATGCAGAGAAAGGGGTCCAGGTTGTTCCGAAAAACCTTAACCCACCCAGCTGCCCCCAGTTCCGCCCTATTGAGAAATACTGGGCAATCATGAAGAGGAGACTCAAGGCAAAGAGAAAGGTTGCCAAAGACATCAATCAGATGAAGACCTGGTGGAATAAGATAGCTAAAACGATGGACGAAGAAGGTGTGCGCCGCCTAATGAGCCGTGTTACAGGAAAAAATCGAGAATTCCTTCGAAACCGTGACGAATAATTTTATCCGTATTTTTTCTTAAAAGTATGAAGAAAACGCTACATTTGTATAAAAAAAGATCTTGAATTCAATAATAAATAACTGAAATACAGGCAATTGTTTTTGTTCCAATTCTATCTGAAGCAAGCTTTATTTTTTAACTGATCGATGTTATCCTCAAAATTATTTACATTATTGTCCAATACTATTTAAAAGATATAGCTCAGTAGATGAATATTTTTGATTGCTGTTCCTTAGATACTTTCCAACAATTTGCAGGTCTGCAAAACGTTTCACAAGCCTGACAATAGATGGCTCTGATTTAAAGGAGAGTAAAATTCAACTTACAGTAGTTTCCATTTAAAAAATGGAAGAATCGAAATGTCCCTGCTGAGGAAATAAAGCTGAAAGGATAGTTGTAGAAGTTCTTAGCTCTGTAGGGGAAGGTATAGCTAAAAATAATGTCTCCTTGGCGTATCCTTAACGATTGATTTGAGTTGATATAAAGGCGAATATGCTAGATTTGAGATTTTAGGGTTTTAGACCTTGAGGTCAACTAGTGTAAAAAATGATTTTACTAACGTATTCACAAGCGTAGATTCACGTTCAATAGTCATATTTATTTTGAAGTATTTTAAGTCATCCAAGAGCTCCTTTTAGTATATATCTATAGATGTTCACATCAACCACCGCTATAAATGACGTTTTACGAAGTATTCTTAAGCGTAAGAGTCTCATTTTGATCTGTAAACACACAGTGGATAGTTTATAGTTCAGTATTTCAGGTTATGCAAAAACTCGCTCGAGAGCGGATATTAGGTTGATTCAAAGTATCATTTTTGGCCCATCCCACTGAATTTATTAGGTCCAGACTCAACTATCAAAATTTGAGCTCAATTAGCTGCGCACTTGAACAGGCCCTTTAAAGTTCCCATGGGAATTAATTAGAGAAAACTCAACTTTTTTCCTCATAAATCTCGTAACTTTAAGCTTAAGTGAATCTAGAAAACTGTAACACTCTTTATTTCACTCTAACATGTTCAGTCATGTTAGCATGGCATCTGAGGTAGAGGTGTGGGAAATAAACGGGAATCCCAGATCATGGGGAAATGTCAGGGTATTTTTCATATGACGGGAATCACGGGAAATGATATTGAGGATACGAATTGGAGACTTGCAAACAATGGCTCACTGAGCGCAGCTTCGTTTGCTTGGGACCAGAAGAGTTTCTGAGCGAGCATATGTTTGTTGACGTAGACGACAGCTACAACCCAAGGTCAATGTCAGTAATGAAAAATTTCGTGGTTTTACCGAAAAATAAATCAGAAGAGACAGAAAACGTAACTTCTTGGTTAAAAATTCGGGTGATGAGGTTGAAAAGTCAACAGATTTTGTTTCTAGGCGATCGAAAAGAAAAAGCAAAGCTAACATTGATCATGATTTCGAACATTAATTTGTATTTACTAACGTTCTAATATGCATTGTACATAGATGATTATATGATTTTTTTTATATCGAAATAGTTGTAAATACTTTCAGAAAGGGGAAGAGCTGATGTATCTAAATCAGAGATGACGAGAGAAAGAAAAATTGAGTAAAAATCAGACGTTGTGTATAAAAACAAACCCAAAAGGAGTGGGTTCCTCTCCCATGTACGCATCAAAATAGACTGTGTACAAACTACCGCTAGAAACTATCACAAGCGATCAGTGGTACATGAGCGAGATCCAACGAGTTATTATTGCCAGTTGAGGTGGCAGATGTATCCGTGCCTCAACCTACCCAGCAGTGGGATGTTTGGCAATGATAACGTCATGGTGATGAGCGAAACATCTCCTTCTACATGATGTATCTTAGTTAAGAGTATTAATGATTGATGCGTTCGAATTTAGAGTGCAAACGATAAATTACGTTAAACGAAAACAACATGCGATTATTTGTATGACAGGCTACTCAAGCAAAGGATTATACCGAATTGATACCAAATTCTAATACCAGGTTATCATTGTTTGATCACTGAATATGTATTATTGAGGCTGAATAAACAGTCAAAATAACAGAATGAATAGCAAAATAATACTCGTTGAATATCATAATAACTTATTTTATTATCACTGCAAACATCTTGATAACATATATTCCAAATATTCCCAATCGTCTTGCTTCTCCGACTTCGGCAGTTTGGTTCAATTTGATTTATCTATTTAGCAGGAGCTTCATGGAATCTCCCTCTCGAAGATCATTGTTGTCACCTTGTCGTAGGTGAGAGGGCTAATCTCATGCAAAAGGATGTCATGGGAAATCAAGAACATGATCAGCAGTGATAGTATCACACTCTGCTTTCTTGAAATTGCCACGTCATGGTACGTTTCTTTGAAGGCACTGGAAGAGGTGTAATACTGGCGGGTGTAGCCGCAATTCACTCTTAGACGAAGCTAGGAACAATCTACAAATACCTGATATTAAATAATCTACAAAATGTGCCTTATTCATTTGCTTCACTATGCTTTCGTTGCTGTTTATTCTCTAATTATCATTGATCAAACATCAAATATACCTATACAGTTGGTATCATTAATAATTTTATTGTTCGTTTCATTATCGAATAGGGTGAGTGTTTTGATCATGATTGTGAGCAATTAATAATAAGTCCTGATGTTTCAGGGCACAAAATTCAAATATATATTATGATTTAAAGTGGACGGCAGCCGTGATCAAAGCACTTACTCTAACAACATATTACTTAGCTAGGGATCAGACCTTTCGAACTGAACATCGAAAAGTGTTACTTAGCACAGACGCTGACAAATAATTAAAGGCCAAGGTTTTATGAAAAGATTAGGACGCGAAGGGTCCGCTTAGGGAGGCGAGTAGTCTTGAGGCCATAGAACAATTCTTCTCTATATCGGTTAGCTTCGCTTTAATAGTCTCTTGATTTAAAGTCATCCCTCTCGTGGGTCAAATTTTTCACCTTGTCGACGGTGAGAAGGCTTATCTCATGCTATAAACATGCATGTGAGACCAAGATTTTGACCAGCAGCGAAAGTATCACACATTCTAGTCAATTTTTCACTACCACGTCGTAGAACGTTTATATAAAGGCACTAACATCAGGTGTGATACTGGCGGGTTATGCCGCAATTCACTCTTAGACTTCTTACTTTCAATTTAAGGTATAAGACAAAAGTTACATTTTTCATTTTCGTGGCAACTACTGACATTTGCGGATGACATCTCAGTGATAGATAAACCTAGAGAAGAGCAGGAAATCATATTGAATTTCTAAAGGAATCACTAGCAAATGTTAGTCTAGACATAAAGGCAGAAAAAAGCAATATTATAATTAGAGAACCAAGTAATGATCGTAATATGTCAACTGAAATTAAGCTAAGTAATGAGATATTCCCAGTGAAGTCTAGTATTAAATACTTGTGAATACACATCACACAGTGTTTGGACAGATGGATGACTTTGCGACAAAGATGCAAGGATACAATGAAAACAGCAAGAGTGGTAATAGAATTTGTGAAACAATATAATCCACCTTGGAAGATGAGTAAATTGATCTATAAAACTGTCATATCGCCCGCTATTACATATGGGACAAAAACGCCCGCTATTACATATGGGACAAAAACAATATTAAATAAAAACAGATTTTCCATGGCAAGATATGAACATCAAATTGGGAAAGATCTTTGGAAATACTCAAGAAATAAACCGCCAAAAGAAATTTCAGTTGTAAACTTACTGGAACAAACAAACAACAAACAGTCGTTAAAAGAGCTAGAGTACAACGTATATGCTATTGAGGACATATCCAAAGAAAATCAGAAGATCATCCGTTGAAAAAGCTATCAATAGCAAACTAGGAAGACCGGCATTCACGTGGAATGACACATCAAGAAGGATATCGAAATGTTATCTGAAGTGGAAATAGAGCAGTGGAATAAATTAGCAGAGGAAAAGGAAAATCAAAAAAGAAAAGCAGAAGAAATCTACAAAGTATACTGCAGGGAAGACGACGAAGAAAAAATCTTCCAATCAATAAGAAAACGAATACAGTAAAAAAATACAATTGAGAATATACAGAAAAGGGAAAAAGCATAGAAACATAAAAACCAGGGAAACCATATCTAAGAATGAAAGGAAGAACGAATGAGCTATTATTATAGGCGAACGCATCTAGCCGGGAACAAATAAGCGGCTTCATTAAGAGTTTCGGTAAGTAATCACTGAAGTAATAGCCGTGATGAAGTGAAATCGTCAAAAAAAAAAAAATCATCAATAATTGATCAAAATCAAATCCTTATGACAATTAAATAAAAAAATAAAGTAACTTCATCGCGGCTTATGCATGAAACATAGTCTCAGTATACACTTCATACGTACAGAACATTGTTTGCTGGCTAAGGTGCAGGTATAATGGATTTATTAAATACCTGGTTCAAACTTTAGTTGGTAACGGCGGTTCTGGCTGAACATTTTTTTTTTTCTTTTCACGAAAAAAGTAAAACAAGTAGGTGGGATCATTCCATAATCAAAATGCAATTTTATACTAGATACGACCAGGGCATCGTACGTTGGCTATTGCCGCGGGTATTGTGAGTTTCCTAGGTACCCGGTTCAAACTTTAGTTGGTGACGGTGGCTCTTCTTGACCTTCTATTCCTGAGTTGAAAGTGTGAATAATAGCGTCTATGTAATATTTTGCTGTACCTGTTGTGGACTCCCAGTACCTCCCATTTCCCCAAAAGCTTTGAAGATAACTTGTCTTGCCTCAAAATTTCTCCTTTTTATTGTATTGGCCTCCATAACAAAAACGACATCATTGCAGAGCATATGAGTGATCAAATTATTCGCCGTTCTACTCGATCAACGCCCCCGGTTGGGTGTGGGATAGAGGGTGACCCCCCCCACACACACATACACACACAAGCCCCCCCCCCCCACCCCCACACACACACACAGCGAACATCTTGATAACAAATTCGGTATTGTAAGAAAATTTATTGAAATACTTTCAAATCATGTTTTCAATTTGAAATCAAATTCTCACGCGAATATCTGAAAAGTTTATTCTAATAAAAAGTAGAATTTCTTTTTCGAATATTCTGGTATTCTTTATAGCGTAGCATGCAATGAGAATACTTCATCGATAAATGTAGCATAGCATAGCATAGCATTTTCCGACCATACACAATCCTGGGTTGGCTGTTGTAGAGACGATGGAAGCGCCAGAAGAGCTGCCTTGGGTGTGACAGGCTCTTCATCCATCAATCTCTTTGCACAACACCTGGCCAGGTCCTTATGATCAGCAAGGGATGCGAGGGAAGTGTTGATTAGATGTCTACTTAAGAAGATGCTGAGAACTCATGCTACCTTCATAGACATCTGGAGTTGGAAGTTGGATGGGATTGTGCGGGAGGCTTTCCTTGGCGAGAAAGCATATGTATATTTATATGTATATTGGTCGTTGGGAGTGACGAAGCTAAGAAAGTTAATGCACTCCTTTATTGTCCAAGCTCCAAACCCAGAAGTGTAGCGCCTTTTTCTTGCGTGAGAGCTTGACTGTCGGTTGGGACATGAGCACTAACTCTTATCCTAGCCGTTTACGGCTTATGGTTATAGCGCCATTACTCGCTTTTTGGAAAGAGAAGAAGGACGCGCCGACACAGCGTCATACGCTCATACATATACACACATACAGGCACACTCTCTCTCACACACACACACACACACACACACACTTTCACATATTCATGGTTTGTAAATACCTTTCGATTGAACCAAGCGGTAAAAAAATTATGTACGATTAAAGGAATTTCCCTCGCTGATCAAAAAACGTTACGGGAGCTTAAACTCTACTGATATCAAAAATATTAAGAGTAAAAAGTACTTAGCTGAATTCCATTTAATTACGTGTCCGATCCAAAAAAAACAACGATCAGGCAACTAGCATCAAGCAATGCCCATAACCTCCAGCTGAAGACTGAAGACACGGGTATCGTTTAATCGCACAATTTCTTCATAATCCGACTAGAAGCACAGACTCAAGTCCAGTTGATAATTACGTCGTAAAATTGTCGAAAAACTTCACATGCTAGATTTCATAGAAACGATTGATCCACATCGCAGGGCATTGAGCAAGGCACACACAATCGTAGCAAGGACACCGTTGGGGCAACGCACAAAGTATGATGGTGGTCGGTTGGCACTCCCGTAACAATCAGCACACTCCGGAGAGCACTCCACGACCGAAATTTAAAAAAAAATACAAATAAAAAATAAAATCAAAACGGAGCAAACATGACAATAGAATTTTTTTCGATGGGGGCGACCCCGGCGTAGTGGTTAACATCCATACCTCTCACGCCAAAGTCACGAGTTCGAATCTCACCTCCGAACAAGTTACGAAAATTCCCAAAAAGGGAATTTTAGTAACTACGACGGGAGATGAACCAGCCCAAGGCTGAAAATCTCGATAATCAAGACAAAAAAAAAGAGATTTTTTTCCCCCTCCTCTCCCCCCCCCCACCACCAACAGCAACCCCCCCTTTTTTTTCTGATGAGACAAAATTCAATTCGGATGGTCCTGACTGCTACAGCTAATATTGGCACGATTTAAGGAATAAAGAGGCTATCGGATCTAAGAGAAAATTTGGAGGAGGAACGGTAATGGTTTGGGGTGCATTTTCCTACGATGTTAAGCTTACTATCTGCTGGATATCCACGAAAATTAACTCGACCACTAACTGCAAGCTCCTTGAAGATGTTTTGATTCCGTATTTGGAGGATTATCTGGATGATTAGGCTGTTTTCAAGCAGGATAATGCCTCAATCCGTGTATCACACCAATCAAAGGCATGGTTTGAGTCAAAGGAAATCAACGTCGGATTACCGAACGTTCAGCTGTTGAAAGTTCGGTAATAAATTACCGAATACTTGAAAATTTTCTAAGTTTGTAAGTTTTATGAACAAAAAATTTTCTTGGTCCGCCTTTGAACTCAAATTGTTTGTTGGATTACGGTTATTAAAGCCCGATTCAAAGTAAATTTGGCCGCATTCAAGTGATCATAACTCAAGAAATAAACAACATACACGTTGATTGTTGTTTTTGTATTCTCCCAAGCGCGGAAGTAACGATCTTTGAAGAGAATACTTCATCGATAAATGTATGTTTAAAATGATAACATATGATAACAAAATTAGCCTATGGTGATAACTAAATTTGTTATGCGATAACAGTGGAATCAAAACGTTATCGGGGATAACTGAACTTGTTACTAATATGATACCAACTTGTTATTTTCATTTGCTAGGGCACGGTCTGATCGAAAAATGAATAAAGTGAAAGATTAATTCTGTTCTGTGTCAACGTAGGAAGCAGTAAGTTTTATTTATTTACTCCGCGAAAGTCTCTATGTTTTTCCCGCTGAATAAGCATAAAAAACTGTCCTGTTTTCCTTATTATTTTTCTTTTACATGGGTGAGGGGGGCTTCGAAATTGCCAAAATTTGCGTTAAGTAATATTTTAAGTAACTGTAAATAAACAAGAATTCGTTACATTAGCCAAAAGCACCATGTTACTATCCCTGGGAGAGAAAATTCAACTAGTAATCGAAGTGTCGTTAAGTGAGATTATTATTTTGCCTTTTCAGTTAACTATGCTCTTTCCGATAAAGTAAAGGAATCGGTCTGATTTTTCAAAATCGCTCGTTTCAACTAAAAGTGACCGGATTATTATTCAGAATTTATCGAATACTCCAAATATGAATGAATTCTCCTAGCCGTTTCCTCACCTTGCTATAAAGTGTAATCTGATCTGATCTGATGGAGCGATAACATAGTCAATAAAATTTAAAATTTAGGTATTGACGAAAATACAAAACAAACTCTTGTCTCACTCAACTGTTTCATGACTTCACTACTAGATGTCTCGCTACCATAGATGCAAACAAATCAGTACGCAACATTGCATGGAACTTCGTCCGCAGCCACATGTTGCGTTACGCTGCACGTACGCGACGAAAAATGTTGCAGATCGTATTGGAAAATGAAGCACCAAACACTTTTTTATAACATAATTCCTTCCTGTAGCATAGCTAATAATATTGGTTTGTCATTTATGTTATCACTAAGAATCAATTCGAAATCACAATGTTCTTTTATCATTCCCAAAAACCAGGATTCAGTTTTGCATCGTGCATTCATAGCACATTCACGAATCAACTTGTTTCGTTCCTTCAGAGGGGCAGTGAGAGACTGAAAAACGACTTACCGGCATAAATTTGATGTTTCCCAAATAACAAACAATCGAATTCACCTTCTTGTCACAACACAACACTTAAAATCTACGAATTCAATCGAAATCACAACACTGATCGATAAATTACACCGAAAAACACACCAAAACTTGCTGAATTCCAGAACGACGCCAAAACACCTGTTGACATCACTCGATGTCCGAAGAGCACATACTACTAACCAAAGTTAATGTGGAAAAAAAAACTAGCCTCTGCTGAGACGAAGTAAAACGTCAAATAGTCGACGTCGCCGCCACCGCCTGCTGCTTCTGCGATGATTCTTCCCCAATCATAACTTCTTCAAGAGCGTATGGTCGGTCACCAACCATACCATCATCGTCGTCTTCGTCGTCGTCGTCGTCGTCGTCGTCGTCGTCGTCGCCTTTGCTCTTGCTTCGATGCTGTGTTTGGTGGATGGTCGTCGTGGTGCCACCGGTCGTCGCCGCCGCCGCCGTCGTCGTCACTGCGTCGTCATGCAAGTTTTGTTCTTTGTCGCCAATGTTGTGTTTTATTTTTGCTTCCTTCCTTCTGTTGTTCGCGACTGGCGGACGGATGCCGACGACCGATTGACGGCGACGCGACGACGTCGGCGGTGAAGCTGTGTGCGTTTCATCCAGCAGCTAGCAGGTCAGTAGATTGAGAAGCTTGACTTGCAGTGCTGCTTGCTGGTTGATAGAGCTACATTGCCAGATGTGGCGATAGAGTCGGACGACGGCGACGACGACGACCAGCGTCGCAACGCTTGAACGGTCCGAAACGACGCAACGTGCTTCCCAATGTTGCACTGTGGGACAAGTGGTCGGGTGTTTCGAATTTGATTACAACTTCATATGTTCAACATATTGAGAATTGAGTTGAACTTTACTTGGGGGAAAAAATGTGACATATAAAAAACGGAGAAATTTAAAAGCAAATAACTCCACAAGGCATTCTGAATTAATGTTGTGCTGAGCTCACTAACATAGGACGAATTGAATTTAAATTATTTAAAGGAAGTATGATGTCATCTGATTTGTTCACTCTATTTAACTTGTAAACACTTAACTGTGTGTGTGGTGCAAGATTTCCAAGATTTAAGATTGAAATAGGAGGTGTAATCATCGTCATCAAGAAAAACAAACATCACAACATGCCACATCTAGAATTGTCTTTAATACACATGTTTTTGGTTCAATAATTTGATCTTGGTTCATGATTGGAATTTATTCATTCACATTAAGACAGAAGAGATCATCTTTGGCTGCTTTATAATACTGAACGTTAGACTGATGCATTTTTTTTAATTTTCCGTCAACATCTACATCAATCCATAAATATGAAAATGAAAACCTCCCAAAAATTTCCAAAAGGAAGTGCAGGGTTAAAATTGTCATCAGTGCACTGGACTTTAAATCTTCACTCCACACTGCCAAAGTTGCTTCAAATTAACGCCTTATTATGAGCTTCCCAAAATTTGAACATATTTAATGCGATACTGACTTGGCACAAATTATTTGAAATTTTTGTATGCGATTTACTATCGAAAACATAAGTTTTGTATTTTGTGCTTGAATCACTCTGACAATTTGCCATAATATGCTTTAAAATTGTTCTGTTGAGTGAGTGGGAAATTTTCTAACCAACAATTTTGCGGAAGAACATTTTTGTAAAATAAGTACTGAATATTATAAATCATTGAAGTCCCCATTGTCTTGTACTCATTGCTGTAAATACACAGAAAAGAATAACTAATTTTAACAGGCGCGTAAAATTTCCTCTCGTTTAATTCTATGTCAAAGGAGGCGTAAACAACGAAATTGTTTGCAATTTTTCATGCGCCATACAACAATGTTTGCAATCTTTCATACAAAAGGCTAGATTCAGGTGTTATCTGGCTAAAATTTACATGAAATCTCCCATTATTTTCTGCCTAATCTAGCATTCCCTTTGTGTGCATTAGATAACGCAGAAAATTCAATGTTTCAATTTATCTGTGTATTCATTTCAACCCAATGCGATTCATTTGTCGATAACTTATTCCAGAAGCTGATTTTCAAATTACCACGTATGATAAAATTGTTGTCCTTGTTTATTTTCATAAATTAGTCTCACAATGTATTGCTCTAACTATAAAACCTAAGACGTGAGAGCGCAATACAGGGTGCGGCAGAAAATAATGCGAAAATGTTCAAACTTGAGTATTGGGTTAATTCGTGTAAATAGTGACTAATTTCTGTCGAAAGTGTATTTGTTTATGTTTACTTTCAAGTGCTGCATCCAAACATTCTATTTGTTTTATTGCAAATTCGTCAAAATGTGAAAGAAGTGATCACCAGTTTGTTGCTCGCCCAGAAGAAGCCGAAAGAGATGGCCAAGGTGGTAGGGTGCCATTTGGCAATAGTTTACCGCATAAAAAAACCCCTGCAAGATGTTCCTAAGCAGCGGAAGCCGGGAAGCGGACGTCCGCGCTCTGCACGCACGCCGAACGTGATCAAATCGGTCCGTGCAAAAATTGCTCGCAACCCGGTGCGTTCCATAAGAAAACTTGCAAAGAAGCCAATATTTCGGAGAAATCCATGCGGAGAATCATCAAAGAAGACCTGCATGCATCTTTCAGAGCCAGAGTGAAACGTCACTTAATTACGGACCGGGTCAAGGAACTACGAGTGACTCGTTCCAAGAGATTGCTTTCCTTGTTGATAATCCTGTTCTCCGACGAAAAGCTTTTCAGCATCGATGCTGTGGCCAACAGCCGCCCGGACCAGTTCATTTCACCGCAGAGAATAGAGAACGTTCCGGAAAAAGTGAAATTCAAATTTCAAACCAAACATTCGGGTGGTGTCATGATGTTTGGCTTGGTGGCGTCCAACGGTTTGAAAATGCCGCCTGTTTTCATTGATGCTGGAGTTAAAATCAATACCGAAGTGTATATCGGTATTTTAAAGGACCAAGTGCTTCCCTGGGTGAAGGCCAACTTCTCCGAGGACCAAAACGGTGTCCTACAGCAGGATGGAGCGTCCGTGTCACACGTCCAATCGAACCCAACAATGGTTGAACAATAACATGAAGTTTTGGCCGAAGGATTTGTGGCCCCCTAGCAGTCCAGATCTTAATCCGTTGGATTATTCGATTTGGGCATATGTTGAAGCACGAGCCTGCAAAACATCACACCCTAGTGTGAAAACCCTGAAGTCAACCATAACACGCACATGGCAGTCAATGTCGGAGGACTACGTCCGAAAGGCATGCTCTGGCTTCCGGCGTCGGCTCGAGGATGTTATTAATAAAAATGGAGGACACATTGAATAAATTTGTTTGAAAGGACTTTATAAAGATAACTGCACTCGAAAATGTTGATATTATTGCTTGAATTAGTTGAAAATGGGATTTGAAAGAAATAGAACAAATTTTCGCATTATTTTCTGCCGCACCCTGTATTGCAATATTCAAATGATATTCATCATTGAATATCCTTTGAATATAGCAGTGAATATAACACTCTCTACATAACAGTTAGGGAAGTACACTGTTGAAAAAAGTTGTATAATTAGTCAAGAGCTTTAATGTTATCATACATTATATTACTAAATTCAGTTTCTGAAACAAGTTATCGGTAAATTTATCCAAATGAACGAAATGACTGTTTTACAGCACTGCTTGTAATTAAGCTTAATCAACTGTTTAGCTGGCAACATTGGTATTTACACGTGCATTTTACGAGTAAAATTGTGAAATTCTACCCAAAAGCAAGTATTTGGTACCCAACGGTGAGTAAACATAACAATACCCAACGTTGGCTTCCCACACTTAACTACTCCGTTGGGTGCTGTTTTCTAAGCGTGGGAAAAAGAACACAATTATCATGTCTACTATGTCACGTTGCACAATACAGTGCTGCTTACTAAGCAGCTGCCTGCTCATGCCGAAAGCTTTTCAATCTCCTTATTAATTTATAATTATTTTCTCTGGCGTTGAACGGCGTTCAAACTACAACTCATACTATATTAAAATAGGCTTTCTTGAAATCAGCATCTATACATGTAGTTTTCACTGGAAATAATGTGCATGACATTTGATATCAAGATACTCTATAACACGTAATATAGGTTGTAGTGAGAACGTGGTATTAGACTGAAAATAAATTTTCGACAGTGTTGTAGGTGACAAAATTTCCAATTAGCTTTCATCAGACATATTAAGTAATAGACTAACAGCCAATGGATGAAAAGTTCTTCGCTGTTGATCTCAAGTAAACTTTTCTCTAGTACTTTTTCAAACAGACGTATCTGATTTTGTAATCAAAGAGGGGAAGTAAGATTCAAACGTAAATTTCTCCAAACTCTCAGTTCCTTCACGGAAAGTACCATCACCATCGTGTTAGGGAAACGTTATTCCTTGTGTTGGTGGCCTGAGTTTGCATGAAAGTGTTAAGGGTTTCAAGAATTTAACGTTTGAATCTTACTTCCCCTCTTTGTATACAGAATCAGATATGTCTGTTTGAAAAAGTACTCGAGTTTTAAATGCTGGGTGGGGTCACTATCTTACTAATTTAGTTCAGACTTTAGAAGGTTCAATATGCAATTCAGTATCGTTTAAGCTCGTGTGTAGCGAGAACTTCAAAATATGCATCAGTCTCCCGGAGTTGTTGGAGTCGTATTGCTGTATATATATATACATCCATCTTTACTGGTTCGGAGTGGTTGCTTTTCCGGGCGAATCGGAACTTTCTGAATTAGGACTTTTATCAGACACCTGAAATAGGCAAAAATGTAGTAACAAACTAGTGCAAAAAGAAAGAACTCATTTACATGAAGACTGCTGGACAAAAGTTTCTCGATTGATTCAACGTCCAAATTGTCGTCCAGTGCCGAGACCTTCTTCAAGGCGGCCGAAACGATGCTCAGGTCACCCCGAAGTTCGCTGACCAGGGCAGTGATCTTCTTGGCATTGCTCAACACGTCCACTGTCTGCGTGTACGGGTTGTAACGGACACCGAAAGGTCGTTGGATGTTCTCGGCGAAAGCCCTGCAATGGAAAGTTGATTGTTGGAAGCAGTGGCTTGGATTTTCATAAAATATTCATGAAAAGTGCAAATGATTTTATCCCAGCGTAATGATGACGTTTACCTTCCTGGAATTCATAACAAATGATTAAGCCTCTGTAACTCCAATGACAAATGAACTTCGTTTTCTACAATGAATGAACTCTGCTCTAAGTGCGGGTCAAAAATCTGCTGTCACAGTTGCTTTAATTATCAATTGTTTGGCATGGATATCTAAATATGATCTCTCATGACGATTTTTATAATATCTTTTATTATTAAGCGATATTGAATCCTGATCCGATTAGTTCGAGGAGACAAGTGGCTGTCAGTGGGAGCAAATTCTGGTGATCCCACTAGAAGATGGACAACTATCATATATAAAATAATCCTAATTACTCCAATATTCTGTATCTTTAATTAACCCCAAATAATTTTTTCGTCTTAATTAGCTCAAATCCCTATTCAATTGCTATGTGAATACGTTCACGCCGATTGCTTCAGTGTGTTGCCAACTATGGGCTCTACGGGAAACCTGATTGCATATTTTCCGATTCCAACGGGTGATGGTATTCATTGTGGTCTATTGAATTTCATTTCTGACATTCCGAGATTCATATTGAAAATTAACCTGTTTACATAAATGAATATCAAAGCATTTCGAAAAGTAAACTTCCATTCTTCTGGTTACGTTTGTTGTCAAGATTTATCAAATGATTTTCGCTTGCAACTTGTAGAAAGTCAATGTTATGTTGTCTGAAAAGCCATGACTGGTAGGAAGTGAGTCTACCTGCCTAGGTAAAAATCATCATTAGGATTGCCACAATAAATAAAAACACAATAAATTCTCTCTGGCCAAGATTTTATGTATTAATACAGTAGGAACGATGCTCATTTAAGTACATTTATGTAGCGATGCATGGTCAAGTAAAACTAGCATAATTTTTTTTAAATGTCTGACGTGCTAACGAAAATTGGAAAACGGTAGAAAGGATAAATTGGATTGAATCAACTGACATCTGTGTATGAAATTGTTGAAATCCGATCGTAGGAAGCTTCAAAAACATGGCCCACTGGATACATCTTTATTGTTAACTAGTTGAACCCGATGCGTGCGCTGCTACGCTTGCAACTTAATGATGGGAAATTTAAATATAACTGGCACGAATTTAAATATAACTGGCACGGAAATTTAATATAACTGGCACGTTTATGATTTTTTTTTCGAAATGGTTTTTTTTTTCTAGAATAAACAGGGGTTCAAACTTCTATCAGAACATGCTTCTTACCCGAGAAATACACGTTTTGTGTTTAAGTAACCTGGATAATTCTCATTTTTGGTATAAATTTGTGTTTCATTTGTATGGGAGCCCTCCCTTCCAGAAGGGGGTGGTTCCTCAAACCACTATTCAATCATTGCCTTCAAAACCCCCCACATGCAAATTTGGTTCCATTTGCTTGATTAGTTCTCGAGTTATGCAGAAATTTGTGTTTCATTTGTATGAAAGCCCCCCCCCCTCCTTCATAAATGAGAGGGGTCTTGAATCACTATAGAAACATTCTTGTCTTCAAAACCCCTCACATGCCAAATTTGATTCGATTTGCTTGATTAGCTCTCGAGTTATGAAGAAATTTGTGTCTCATTTGTATGAGAGCCCCCCCCCCCCCCTTCCTGAGAGAGTAAGGGTCTCAAACAATCATAAGCCTTCCCCAGCCCCAAAAACCCCTGCATACAAATTTTCCCGTTGGTCGGTTCAGAACTTTCCGAGTCTATAAGGGTCTGACAGACAGACAGACAGAAATTCACATTTATGCATATAGAAATCTAGCCTCCAAAAACCCGCATATGCTATAAGTGGTTTCATTTACTTGATTAGTTCTCGAGTTATGCAGAAATTTGCGTTTAATCTGTATGGGAGCCCTCCCCCCATTCAAAATGGGGAAGGGTATTGAACTGCCATAGAAACATTTCTTGCCTCCAATAACCTCAACATGCCAAATTTGGTTCCATTAACTTGATAAGTTCTCGAGTTATTCAGAAATTTGTGTTTCATTTGGTATATGAGCCCTCCTTTCATAAAAGGGAAGGGCTCGAGTCAACTTAGAAACATTTCTTGCCTCAACATTTCTCTCCTCCAAAAACCTCCACATGCCAAATTTGGTTCCATATGCTTGATTAGTTCTCGAGTTATGCACAAATTTGTGTTTCATTTATATGAGAGCCCCCCTCTTACAGAGGGCGGAGGGGTCTCGAGTCACCTTAGAAACATTTTTTGCCTTGCCCCGCATGCCAAATTTGGTTCCATTTGCTTGATTAGTTCTTGAGATATGCAGAAACTTCTATTTCATTTGTATGGGAGCCTCCCTTTCTAGAGAGGAGAGGGGTCTCAAACTACCATTAAAACATTTCTTGTCTCCAAAAACTTCCGCATGCTAAATTTGGGTTCCTTTGCTTGACTAATTCTCGAGTTATGCAGAAATTTGTGCTTCATTAGGTTTGTTAAGAACCTTCCCAGGCCCCAAAAACTCCTGCATACAAATTTTCACCTCGATCGGTTCAGTAGTCTCCGAGCCTATTAGGTTCAGACAGACAGACAGACAGAAATACATTTTTTTATATATAGATGTCAGATGAGAAGATCGGACACAATTTCAAGGTTGTCAATCTGATTTATTTTCTTCTTTTTACTTGACATTTCAAGCTTATTGCTCATTATAGGATCTGGCAATTGAACTGCAACATTACTTCAAAAAGTCACGTTGCACACGAAACTGTATTGGATGATCCCTCGTCACTTTGTTTACATTGTGTCTTGGTTGTCAGTGTTACTTTTGTAATCAAGTGTTATGCGAAAAAATGGATCAGAAACGCAGTGCTGTGGTCAGGGCTGGCAAATGTCATTTTCAATAAGAAATTACCTAGGAATGATCGATTCTTGCCGAAGTACGTCTGAAAATCTCATCAGGTTAGAAAACGATGATGGACTAATCCCCTCCCCCATCATTTTATTCCTATACCTCCACGTCTCCCTTAACATTATTTTAATAATTATTATATAAATATGAAAACTTGCTCTGTAAAGCTGTCATGAAAGCACGTCTGACAGATGTTTTGAAAAAAAAAAAAGTCATGAAGAGGATGTTTTGGTCATGAATATTACAAGAAATTTTTTAATTATATGGGGGCGACCCTGGCGTAGAGGTTAACATCCATACTACTAACGTCACGAGTTAGAATCTCACCCCCGGAAAAGTTACGAAAATACCCAAAAAGGTATTTGAGTGACTACGACGGGAGATGAACCAGCCCAGGGCTGAAAATCTCGATAATCAAGGAACTAAAAAAAAATTTAATTATTGTTATAAGTTTCATCGCAAAACGATGTGACAAATAGTTTACACTCTATCGGTTACAATTTATGGCATAGCTAATTTCAAGTAGACTTGTTAGAAATTAAGGACGTAGACTCGTATGACAATCTCATGACTGCATAATGGTTTAAGAGTGACAAAAAATCTCATTATAATTCGTTTTATCTCGTGAGCCTCGGATAAAATACCACAAGAGTACCTGCGGGCCTCGTACACTGTGTTCCTTGATCGTCTGTGGCGACTGGTTAAACTCAAGAACGAACAAGTTGAACATGACCAGTGAATTTTCAAACAGTTATTTGTTTTCAAGTGAATTGAATGAATTTGAAATAAAATGTTTTTGTTTTACTCAATTCATCTGCTTGTTCAATGTAGCACTTCAATTGCTGGGCCCTGTAAAAGGAGGTTTTTGCCTGCACTTAGTGTTCTAAATTCCCTTTCACGGTTATCGGTTTATCGACAGCTTTCGATGCCAGTACAATTGTTGCATTAACACTGCATTGGGGTCGGAGTCAGTTAGACCCCAATGGCGGAAAATGACGAGGTTCCCACGGCATAAGCTGTCTCTGTCACATTAAAACCCTGGCAGGCCTTTAGTTGGTTCCAATCTCCACCGACTGGCTGCGTCCGCCGGGCGGGAATAGGCTCAAATGACGATGCCTTACTTACACAGATCCGGCTTTGAACACGATATCCCCATGAAGGACCGAGCCAACCCTCGCCCCGCTTGCATAGATAACCATGGGTTCACTATAGCGAATACTTCACGCGAGTTTGGAAAGCGATGTAAGGGGGATGTAACTCCATGGAGCTCCCCGCTCCCAATACATTGAAACCCGTAAAGGAGGCAAACCCGTTCGCCAAAGGTGGCCTAGCCAGATCTCCGCCTAGCAGGAAGGTGGGATACGGTGCCTCCAAGAAGCGGATAGTGGCCAAGGGCTCCGTCGGCTCAAGAACATACGCAAACGTGGTGTTGGGATCGGAGGGTCCATACTCACGACCGACCGGGCGGAAAAAGAGTGGCCCCGGCGTTCAGAAAAAGAGTACGAAGAGGACGGACGGATTACAAAAGTGAGGCGAGGTCTACTTTGTTCAATCTATCCTACGAGCATAAGCAGTACGATAAAGTTTACTTGAAAATGATTTGGTTAGATATAGCATAGCATAGCATAGCATTTTCCGACCATACACAATCCTGGGTTGGCTGTTGTAGAGACGATGGAAGCGCCAGAAGAGCTGCCTTGGGTATGACAGGCTCTTCATCCATCGATCTCTTTGCACAACACCTGGCCAGGTCCTTATGATCAGCAAGGGATGGGAGGGAAATGTTGATTAGATGTCTACTTAAGAAGATGCTGAGAACTCATGCTACCTTCATAGACATCTGGAGTTGGAAGTAGGATGGTATTGTGCGGGAGGCTTTCCTTGGCGAGAAAGCGTACATATATTAATATGTATAGGTCGTTGGGAGTGACGAAGCTAAGAAAGTAAATGCACTCCTTTGTAGTCCGCTTCGCTGGGCAGGAACATAGACGTTTCCTATTTGTATCCAGGCTCTTCGTGCGTTAGAGCTTGTCTGTCGGCTGGGACATGAGCACTAACTCTTGTCCTAGACTTTTTGGCTTATGGTTACAGCGCCATTACTCGCTTTCTGGAAAGAGAAGAAGGACACACACACACACACACACACACACACACACACACACACACACACACACACACACACACACACACACACACACACACACACACACACACACACACACACACACACACACACATGGTCTGCCAGAGCAAGTATTTTTTGGCGAATTTTTCCACTCTCTTCTTCCTTATGTCTTCCGGAACATCAAACCGTGATTTGGCAACGTAGAACTCCAGGCCCGGTATCTGGTTTGCGTCTGCCTTGATGTAGGTTTCGTCATCCATAACCACACACATCGGTTTCGTTAACCACTCTTGATACAGCTTCCTTGCGCGGGATTTGGCCACCGTGTTTTGTTGATCACGCCGGTTCGGTGCCTTGCGGACCTTGAATGCACGAAGCCCAGCTCGTTTCATGGTTTAGATTACACTTGCAATAATCCAACACCTTCCGGGCCTTCACAGGGTCAGCTGACTTCGATTTTCTTCCACTTCCAGCCCGCCGCTCACTCTCTCAACTCAAAATTTGGTCTGCTGCTCAAACTTTTTTATTTTAAATACAACTTTTGGATTACTTAAATTGTCGCTATCGTATTTCAAACAAAAGTTATTATGGTTTTGTATAAAACATATGCCTTTTTAAAATGTTGATCTCTCTGGTTAGGGCAGATAATCAAATATTTCTCATATGTATTTGGAAGGTTTTGTATTATTGCATATTCTATCTGAAAACTGGAGATAAGTTATTTTTTTAAATTGAGTAAAACACATTTGAAAAGAGCGTAATTTTATAAGAAAATCGTAAATAACTCGCTAACGGTAAATGATATCGGCAAGATTTATAGGTCAAAAGTTACATCTTTTTAAGTTCTAAAAACCACCTGGAGACAACTTTGTTGGCAAATTTGAAATAAAAAAGTAAGAGCAAAATACTTGATTTTTTGTAGGAACACCATAAGTTATCAAAGGAAAACTGTCCTGATGAAGGTCTCTACTTCCGATATTATTGATGAGTAATTTTGCTATTAGATAATATTGGATAAGAACTTTGCTGAAAAATTTAAAACAAAAAAGTTATAACAAAATAACTGATTTTTATGGGGACACTCTTAGCTCCGCAGGAACATTGCTCTAATTCGGTCATTTCAAAAGCTACAGAAAAATTTGTTCAATCAAAGTTACTTAAAACTTTTGCATCTACAACGTTTTTGAAAAATATATGCCTTTATTTCTGAAATAAAAAAGTTAAATTTTCGATTTCTCTGGAAACAAGCACCGCCCTAGTTTTCATTAATACCAAAAGAAGGGCCTCGCCAGCATTGGTGGTATAGTGGTAAGCGTGACTGCACCCCAGTGGGTCTGGGTTCAATCCCAGTCGACGTCGGTGGTTTTTCTGAGGCGAAAATATCTGGTCACGTCTTCCTTCGGAAGGGAAGTAAAGCCGTTGTTCCCGGCTCATATTCATGAGTCGATAGGTAGAGGTGGAGTCGTCTTCCTGGCGTCGGTGATTGTCACCATGTGAGGAAATAGGCCGACGGAAAAAAAAAAAAAAGAAGGGCCTCATTATTAGAAACAACTTTGTACAAGACAATTTTGCTCTAAAACTTCAAACTTATGCTGAAAATGTATCTTTCTTTGCGACATATCAAACTTTATGATTTTGTAAAAATAGGTCTTCGGAGGACATTCTGAGGGTATCTGACCATACTGGCTACATAGGGTGACCCTCCGGAGTCCAAATTCCTCCGGAAAAGTGGCCATATTCAAATTGTTGCCAAAACCTGGATTGCGACCCATCAAACTTCGTGATTTTGCAAAACTAGGTCATGAAAAGACGTTTTGAGGTTTTCTAACCATACTGGTCACTTGTGGAGGCCCTGCGGGAAAGATGCCATATTCAAATCTTTTCCAAAACCTGGCTTGCGACATATCAAACTTCATGATTTTGCAAAACTTTTTTTCGGAAGACATTCTTTGAATTTCTTACCATATATCTAACCAAACCATTTTCCAGACAAAAGGAGGTTGTGCCGCGAAACGAGTGTGACGTTTGTGTTTTTTGTTGAATATGAAAATTCTAAAAATATTGTAGTAATACCAATGAGATACTTTATTTTCTTACCAAAACGTACTTTGAGTGATCAAGTGTTCTGAAGGAGTGTTTTATAATATTATTTAATGCGATATTTGAGCCATTCAAGAATTGTGAAGCGAGAGCAATTTGCAAATAGATTGAAACAGGTTTAAAAAAAAATTTAATTTGTGGTGGTACTTTTAGTATGTATAAAGAAGCTTATAGTATGTATAAAAAGTGAGAAAGTGTAATAATATGGTCGTGATTATAGTTTGTTCGAAGAAAAGAGCTCTCATCAGCCATTTTTTTCGGCTCCGAGGACCCCATTGGGTCATGATTGTATGAGAGCTTCGGTGCTGCAAAAAGATTTTTTCTGGTGCGGTACCAGTTCCCTCTAAAGAGACCCGAAATTGATGGATTGATTGAGTGGCTTTTTATTTCCCATTATTTTCCCATTCAAATTTACTCAAATATGGGTAAAGTCAACTTTAAATTTAATTCGTTCAAACAAAGCTGAAGGCTGCTCCACTGGAGTTGCTCTTCTAGACATAGAAAAAGCATTCGACAGTGTTTGGCATGAAGGTTTGATTGCGAAACTGAAAAAGTTCAATTTTCCGCTTTATATCATGAAATTAGTTCAAAACTACTTAACTGATAGAACTTTGCAAGTAAATTATCAGAATTCTAAATCTGATCAATTGCCTGTCAGAGCTGGTGTTCCTTAGGATAGCATTCTTGGGCCAATACTTTACTACATTTTCACTTCAGATCTCCCTGATTTACCTCAGGGCTGTCAAAAATCTTGCTTTGCTGATGACACAGGCATTTCCGCTAAAGGAAAAAGTCTTCGTGTTATATCCAGGAGGCTACAAAAAAGCTTGGACATTTTTACAGATTATTTACAAAAATGGAAGATTTCTCCTAATGCTTCCAAAACTCAACTTATAATATTCCCACACAAGCCTAGAGCTGCATTTTTGAAACCAAGTAATAGTCATATGGTCACTATGAACGGAGTTCCAATTGCTTGGTCAAATCAAGTAAAATATCTTGGACTGATACTTGATCAAAAATTAACTTTTAAAGATCACATTGAGGGCATTCAAGCCAAATGTAATAAATATATAAAATGTTTATATCCTCTTATAAACAGAAAATCCAAACTTTGTTTGAAGAACAAACTTCTAATATTCAAACAAATCTTTAGACCGGCCATGCTTTATGCTGTGCCAATATGGTCTAGTTGTTGTGCTACTAGGAAAAAAGCACTTCAAAGGATTCAGAACAAAGTTCTGAAAATGATTTTGAAGCTGCCACCCTGGTTCAGTACTATTGAATTACATAGAATTTCAAACGTTGAGACTCTAGAAGAAATGTCCAACAAAATAATTCATAATTTTAGACAAAAATCATTGCAGTCTTCAATTGCAATGATCAATTCTCTCTATAGATAAGAACTAGTTTTAAGAAATCAATAATTATTCTTACACGCAGGCAAAAGGAATCCTGTTAAAAATACTGAATAGACAAAGTAAAAATAATATTAACACAATTAGATATAAATGATAGCATATAAGGTTGAAATGTTAATTACTTAGCAGGATCACCTAGGTTAATATATGAATGTAAAATAATGTAAAATTTGGAATAAATAAAGAGTTAAAAAAAAAAGAAATTAATCGAACAGTAAGGATGCTCTTGGGCGGCCTATTCACCTAGTGTGATGGTGTCTTTCTACTGAGAAGGCAAGGCAATTTTGTTCAATTACGCATGGAACCCGATTTAATCCTATTTTTACCAACAATAAGAATGCTGATATGAAAACACGGTAGACTGTTTTTAATTTTTAATACAGACGAGATAAATAAAAAGGCAAAGTTAAAAATAGCAGAGAAGGGGATTGAACTCCCGACTCTTAGCAGAACGAGTAACAACTAAGCTACCCAACCGCTTCTATAACCTGATATTAAATACTATATCTATCTGCAAAACCACGAGGTAAGAAAATCGAAAATATAAAACATTGATTTAAATCACACGGTGTAACGTTTCACCTTAAATTGACCCTGGTTGAGGTGAAAGAAGGTTAAACATTTCAAACGTCTACGTCGTAGATGAATTATTTCACATGTCAATCAAAATTGCATGTATTTACAAAGGCATTTTTCTCATTCACACATTTATAACTCTCGATCAACATTTGTATCAGTACTCCATTAGATTAGAAGTTGTAAATGTCATCGTTAACGTTCGATTTTGAAGCCCAATCTGTTTCTCATTTCAACACACGCCACTCGGACTCCCAATTACAAACCTCATCTTCTCCTTCGCTTCTTCAAAAGAATCCGTATAGTAGTATGCATTCTGATAAGCCGTTATGATGCACTCTTCCATGCAGGTAACATCCGGATCGAATCGTTTAATCTTGTCCGTTGTGGTGATGGCATGCTGCAGCTCGGCAACCGACGACAGCAGCCCCGCTCCGAATACCTTGAAGCTGCCATCCTGCTGACGACACAGGCCGAACTCAACCGTGAAGAAATACAGCTAGAATTATTCATTCGCTAATTACTCATTCAACTTCACAACACACTCGAACGGAATCTTACGGTCGCTAGTTTATTGATGTCGTCATCCGTGGCGCCAAGCGAAGCCAGTCCTATCTCTTGCGAAAACTGTGCAAAGCTTTGATTCGCCAGCAGTGGCATGTGCCCCAACAACTCGTGACAACAGTCACTGGAAATACAAAATTTCAAATTGTAATCACCGAAGAGCTATAATTTGAAATTTTAATTTACGGTTCTGGAGTGTAAAATGGATCTGATGAGTGACGAATATACTGGGTGCAGTGGAATACACGGAAGGCCAATCCGGAGAGAAAGTCCCTTGGTGAAAGGTATCCAGCGACGGGGCGAATCTGGAAGCCAGTTTTCCTTTTGAGAAACACATTGATATCCTGAAGCTGGGGTAAATTGTCTTCCCGATAGCCGCAGTACTTGACAAGCTCTGGCCAATTTTCCAAGTACTCCGGCACTGCATGTATGATATAAAGTTTGTGCAGCTCACGAAATACGGTGCCCCTGTCAGGAGAGATAGAGAGAAACGCAACCAATAAATTGAATTAAGTTGTTCTGAATATCCTCGTTAACGAAAGGATAAATTGTGCTTATTCAATTCGATCCATCCCGTCTTGATGGTGACCAATATTTCCTTATGGAAGAAGCAACTTGTTCCCATACATTCGAGTCTAGATTCAATTTACCATGTTTTGATCTCTTCCGGTGTGTACTGAACTCTCGGGATTGGATTTCCGCTGAGAAAATTGAAAGGGGTTATAAATTTAATTGCATCTTTGAATGATGTGTGCGACTTACTGTTTGTATGAATTGGCTATAGCTGAAAATTGCTCTCGCCGTTTGCGATAAATTGGATCCTTGAAGCCAGGATGATCTGCGTCCAGTTCATCACCGTACATTAGCACGTTTTGAGCACGGTCCAGATCGGATATTTTTCTCGGGAACCAGTGCATTTCACCAAAATCTGTTGGAAAGTTTAAATGAATGACTCACGACATGATTGAAAGCTTAGCGTCAAGTGTTACCAAAACTCCCACAAGCCGAGAGTGGAGTTGGTGGTGGAACATCGTTGGAAATCGGCGCTGCAAAGCTTACGTTGTGAACTTCACGTTTCAACATTCGCATGACTTGCTCCATTCGGCTGGCGTCGCATTCGATGTCCACCAGGACATCGGCTTGCTCGGACGGCTCGCCGGATTTGTTCAGTTCCACGTGAAGTACGTTGATCCCCAGCTCCTGGAAGACCTGAAGTGCTCGTGCCAAGCCACCCACTTGGTTCTTGAGGGTAAAAACTATCGATGTCTTGTCCGACCGTTGACCGTTTCCGTTGCTGCAGTCGATTTGTTTGCTTCCCTGGTGGAAACAGGGAGAGAAGAAATAATTACTTAATCGATTTCGTTTTTAAAATGGTATCGACACGGGGAAAAAACAATTGCAGAATTAAAGTCGATAATTTAGTCAATCTAGTTTTTATAGTGTTTGTACACCTTGAGTTTGTAAGGGCTGTACTCGAAAAATATGTAAAACGCACAAAAATCGCCACCAAAAATTTATTTTTAGTCGGATTTTCTTCAAACTTTCAGGGAATAAACTAAAACATTATGGTTAAGTTTTTTTTTTCATTAGTTTATTGAATCTCCTCTCCGACCGAATGCCCGCACTTTGCCCTTGACACCACTCATCAGGTTTTGGGCAGAAATGGGGCCGACATTTTTCGATACTTTTACCCACAGTTTCTTCAAAGTCAACTCGTGTTCGAAAATCAATTTAGATGTTTCAAGAAATTTAGTCTTTTATGATGGCCCAAATTTCTCAATCGGACGAAGTTCCGGCGAGCTCGGCGGGTTGAAGTAAATTGGTACAATAACAACATTTTTATCTCTGTACCAGTCTAACACCGGTCGCGCCTAGTGGCAGGCTGGCAAATCCGGTCCAAATAGCGTATCGTCTCCGTGCGTCCGCAGGAAGGGCAGCAGGCGCTTCTGGAGGCACTCATCTCGGTGGATTTTCCCATTCATGGTACCCGTTGTGATGTATTTCTGGCTTATCTCTCCACACCCACAGATGGTTTGCCAAACCAAGAACTTTTTGGCGGATTTGTCCACCTTCTTCTTCCTTACTCTTTCAGGAACGGCCAACCGTGACGTGACAACGTAAAACTCTTGCCCCGGCAATTACTTTGGTTCGGTTGACACTTGAGCAGATTATAAACCTCCTTGTCCTCACCGGAGCAGCTGTCTTCGGTTTTCTGCGACAGTTTGACCGCCACTGGGTAATCTGGGTTTCCTTGAATGACTTCGCCACCCGGGACACGGTCGAATGATGAATTCCCAGGTGTTTTCCGATCCATCTATGGGACGCAGTCAGAGGGATCTGCTCTTGTTCCTATGTCATCTCGATAACCACTTGACAGATTGTGATAAAATGTTGCCAACGTTAACATTACGCTCTTAGCTAGTTTCAGTCGAAATTTCATCAAAATTTCACCCACAGGCTAAAAAGTTACAAGCTAATCATTGTGTCTAATTATTTTTTTTTTTTCCAGTACAATCTTTTTAACTAAAACTGTTTTGAAGCAAGGGAAGTGCGGGTAAGCCCGTTACCCCTGAACTTTTTTCCAGAAAACAGTGTTTTAATATGATTATGAAAACTGGTCAGCTAGGTTATTATTATTTTCGACATGTTGAGAAACATCGAACTCACAGTTAAATTTGAATGTTGGAGGATGCTGTCAAATCAGTAAGCGAGAGGAAATAAATGGAGAGCTACACGAATCAGGAGTGGAGGTAGCAGTACTACAGGAATCAAACATATAAGGAACAAAAGTTAATACAAAAAACTATGAATGGTGGATGTCGGATAGAAAATATACAAATAATATAAGAGGATTGGCAATATTAAACAAGAAACATGGGAAAGTTAGGATTAGATCAGTTAGAAACATTAACAAAAATGTTATGTCAGCAGTGTGAAAGAGAAGGAGACAGCTCCCCCCTCGTAGACTTTTCTCCATACAATTTTTTGAAATTTTGGTTAAGGTAGTTGGAATTAAATGAAAATTACTCGTAACAGGTATTCCACTAAAAAGCTCGCACTCATTAGGATTCAAGAATCATACTGCTTGTAATCAGCCATATGCTTGCAATACAATTTGTTCATAGACAGCACGAAATATATGACGTGCAGACCAGCCAATCGCTGCTCCTCTTCTATCGTACCCGAGCATGTTGGTGTTGCTACTGAGGCGGCTTGAATAATTCGTTCATCTCGAAATGATATTAAAAGCGTCACACGGGTTGAGTCGAGCACTGTCATCTTCATTTATCTCTCTTCTTCTCACGGGTCAGGATCAGGATCAGGACAGGATCAATTCTCAAATCAGAAACATTAAATAAAGATCACGATGAAACTTTTCCCTCCCCACATTTACACTTTTGTTTCGAATTTTATTTCGAGAAAATAAAGCAAAACTGTCAAACATTGGATGGAGCTATAAGCAACAGCTATACGTTTTGACGTAGGACTACGTATGTGTTTTCAATTCTGGGGTACACGTTGCGAGTGCAAAAAGTTGAAGCGCCACGAATTATGTTTAGATTTTGAACGTTAATAACTCAGTCATTTCTCGATGGATTTCGAAAATGGTTGCACCAATCGATTCACTACGTGTCAATATTGGAAACAACTGATTGTCAACACTGACAAGAACGCAAACATAATGTGATGTGTTGTAATGTCATTTTGCAAAGTAAATTTACTAAATGGACAGTATTTTCCTATCGCCGAGTTCAAATGTAAGTAAGGGAGGTCTAATATGCAGCAGTGAACGATACAGAATGGGTACACTTCCGTGTTATGCTTCATTCGTTCGGCGGTCTTGAAGATGTTTCGAGCGGCAATGAGCCGGTATTGTGCGGAAATGAGCCAGGTAGCTGATGACTCAGTTGGCTGTTGCTAGCAAGCAGCTGGCTAGGCAGTTGGTTGATCAAGCCAGTGGAAAATTTATAGTCAGCCGGTTATACCACGAGGAGCTAAATATTTGTGATCTCGTTAGCAGCCATCGTTAGGCATGACGCAACGCTGAGTGGTATGAACTAAAGAGACTGGAATATTGCTCGAAACTTTGCTTGACTTTTGTTTTCATTGCGTTTGAACCATTTATTGTTGTTGGTTTTATAAGAAGTGTTGTTCTTTCGGTAATTTTTATAATTAAAGTAACGTCCACAGCCATGAAGTGTTTGGCAAAGTATTGCTGTAACAAAACCACGCCAGGTTTCAAAAACATTACGATTTTTTTTTCCCCCCCCGAACCAAAAAAAAAAAAAGAAAGGTTTTATTTTTTTGGCCTTCCCTCTTGTTTTTTCTCCCCCCACCAGCCCCCCCCACGAAGTAAAAAAAAAATTTCACAAAAATAAAAAAAAAAAATATAAATAATTTTTTTTAAAAAAATTTCCTCCCCCCCCCCCCCCCCCCACAAAATTTCCCCCCCGGGGAAGGAAAAAATTCTCAAGTATAGAGGAGCATTGCCAGTGTACCCATTCGTCGAACAGATTGCTAATTTTCCAACTTTGCCGGTGCATAGCACTATGGGGAAAGTGGTGGCCAAAAATCGAAAAATTGACTTGCTTTGAATGACGTGTCTTGTATACCATTTGATAGCCAGATAGTTCAAACCTAGATTCCCAAAATTTCAGCCCTCTGTGATGAAAACTCATTGCGCCACAGACATCAGACTTTGTGAAAATTGTGAAAATTGTAGAAAAAATGCATTTCAAACAAATGCAATTTTCTCAGTGAATAACGGTCCAATTTTGGAATTTAATGCACCGTTGGAAAGGTAATTGTCTAAACTTTAAAATGAGTATGTTGTTGAGGTTACACGGTTAATGAAGATTAGTAAAAAATGGGCAAATATTGAAAAAAAAATTTTGTTTGCCTAAGTTGGACTATATCTAACGAGCAGGGCCGAGCAGTCTCAAGAGACCACCACCACAGTTTAGTTTGGGGTCTCTACTATCTGCGGAACGAGATTCCAGCTGCGCATAGCTGCGCCTGCGGATGAGCGTCACTTTGGCACAAGGTCGAAAAAATGGATATTTTTATTTATTTATTTTTTGTTAATTACAATTATCGATTATGCGAGCAGAAACCAAAAAAATCGTACAAATTAAACACTGCTTGAAAGGTGGAAGTGTTAAATGTCAAATTTAGTATTAAAAATGTTACATACTTAATTATTATTTTTGTTAAAAAGGGTAAAAACAGACCGAAAATTATCATTCCATATAGAAACTGTATCTACATAACTGGATTATTATCTACCTACTACCTTTATACCGACTGCATAATGCCTACCTACTAGCTACTATCTACCTACTACATAATACCTACTTGCATTTAAAAGACGAAGACAATATTTTCAAATCATGAGTTGGTTTTCGGCTTTAACGCTAACAACGTGTACCTATATTGGTTATTTAATCGGAAAATAATTGTTTGTGATATTATGGAACATAGGAGTATCGTGTTACTTTTTGATCCAAAAGAATCTCAAATAGTCAATGCAACAAAAGCATTTGAATATATCAAGGCAAAATATCTTGCCAAAGAAGAACAACTCCTTAAAAAGTTGAAGTACGTAGCACAACATTTTTACAATGCATGGCAAAAGGCTCAGCGCAAACAAGACCGCTTTGAGAAATACAATAAAGATTGGCTCGACGGTCATTTGGAACTTGCAGAGTACATCGCAGAAACACCTTCAACGTCAACTGGTCGTGGACGTCCACAAAAACAATTTGATGAACTTAGTGATAGAAATAAACGAAGGAAAACCGATGAAATGTTTGGCGGTAGTGTTGACACTATAGAAAAGGCTTTTTTAGCCACAAGAAAAATTGCATATAGACATGGCGATTCAAAATGGTGAATTTGATTGGCCATATTCTCAAAAATCGTGAAAGTGCATCTAAAATGTTTACGACTCTCAAAGATTCACATGGAATGATGTCACCTGAAGAAGCATTCGAATATTTTTTAGACTGCGATTTTTCTAAATATGCATATGAGCAAACAGTAAAAAAGAACCCATCAAGGTTTCCGAGCTATCATGTAATCAAGAGCATGAAAAAAGTTTGCTCACCTTTAGCCGAGTCAATCGAAGAGTTATCATCAAAAATTCAGGTAGATATAAATATCCACATGTTTTTCCAGTACACCCATTTCAAATGTTTCTTTCTTTTCAGGTCCAATTACAGGCACTCATGAATCATACAGCAGAAAGAATCATTCAGATCATCGATGCGGAAATCGTCCAACAAATGATTACCAACGATGAAACAGAGCTAGTACTTTTAAGCAGCTGGGGTATGGATGGCTCTACAGGCTATTCACAATACCACCAAGCGCTATCAACGCCAAATCAAAAGGATGACAGTGACGTCTTTTCAGTGACAACAACTCCTATACAACTTTATTATCAGAACAACAAGAAAAGGATTTTGTGGCATAATTTGACACCCCAAAGCATTCGGTTCTGTAGGCCTATTATGCTGGAATTTATCAAAGAATCTAAAGAGATGGTACTTAACACCAAGAGATACATTGAAAATCAAATAAGTGAGCTTGTTCCAGTAAAAATCCAATTATCGAATGGCGAGTTTGTTTTGGTTGATTTTATTTTCGTTATGAGTATGATCGACGGCAAAGTTCTTAATTATGTAACCGATACTTCTTCCATGTCCAACTGCCCAATTTGTGGCGCTACTCCAAATGTGATGAGTGATATAGAGGTAATACTTTTTTTTATCAAATTCTAACTGCCATAGAAATAACATTGATTTTTTTACTTTACAGAAGCTTGGAGCAGGATACGAATCGAACGAAGATGCTCTTCATTACGGCATATCTCCACTGCACGCTTGGATTCGATTTTTTGAGTGTTTATTACATATTTCCTACAGGATGGAAATTAAAAAGTGGAAGATCACGAAGGATTTAAAGGCCAAATATCTTGATCGGAAAAAAATCATTACTGAAAAAATGTTCGAAGCATTCGGAGTACGAGTTGATCAACCCAGGGCAGGCGGAGCAGGGACCAGTACAACAGGAAACGTGTGTCGAAAAGCATTTTCAAATCCTGAATTACTTTCCAAAGTTTTGAACATCAACCAAGAACTTATTGTTAGATTTCGTAATATTTTAATAGTAATCAATTGCCAAGATCCGATCAATCCCAAAAAAATTGATGACTATTGTAAAGAAACATATCGGCAGTATATTAATTTGTATGATTGGTATAAAATTCCAGCAACAGTACATAAAGTACTCGCTCACGCTGGGAGCATAATAATCCATTCACCGGCTCCTCTTGGCATGTTAGCTGAAGAAGCAGCAGAGTGCCAACATAAACTTCTAAAAAAATGTCGTACCCATCATGCTAGGAAAAGGTCACGAGTTGATAATCTGCATGACGTCTTTATTCGAGCTATGAACTCGTCTGATCCTTTGATAAGTTCAATAAATCTAGGTAATAGAATGCGAAAAAATGTATCACTTGAATATCCAGATGTTGTAAAATCACTTTTAGTATTCGAAGATCTTGACAGCTCTGAAAATTTAAACACTGAAAGCAATGTACTTGACGAATTAATGGATGATGTTGAACAACTGGATGATGATTTTGCTCTTGATGAAAATGTAGAAAATGAGTAGAATTGCTTGTGAATTTGATTTAGTTTTAAGAGAAAGTCAATAAATAAAATTTATTATGACAATTTATCAATCAAAATCATGTTTAATTTTGTAGTGTATTCATCCCTGCAGTGTATAAAATGGAGACAAATCATCAACTTAGTTAGAGATGGTGATATGCGTTCAGTAAAAATAATGGAAACATATAAAAAAAACATCTTTTCGACTAGTTTGAATGATTTATTTGTACGGTAAAAATATTTCAAGGGGGGGGGGGGGGGCGGTCGATAAGTTTTTTGGGGGGGGTGGGGGAGAGGAGGTTTGATATACAAATAATTCTTCACCAAAATACCTGATCGATAAAATAATACTCTCACACAAAATATTTAAAAAAAAATGGTGGGGGGGGGTCAGATCTTGACAATGAGGGGGGGGGGCTTTCACCTTCACCTCTCCTATTTAATATTATGCACAGCAACCTTATTGTAGTTTTGATTTGCATTTGAACTGCCCCTAAAATTAAAAACAAACGTTCAAGTTTTATTGTTCAGGAATACGTATCTCATTACTGGGTTAAATACTAGTTACACCTTCTGGATGCGATGGAAATACACAAATATGACTAATTTTATTCTAAACTTACTAGAATACTATCGAAAAATGCGGAAAAACCAAAAAAAAATTTTTGGCCACCACTTTGTATGGAGCCGCCCCATAGTGCATAGTAGGAGGCTCCAAGCATCCGCTTGTGAGAATATCACGATTCAACCGAATTCCACGTTTCAGTTAAATGTATCCGCTACATCATCAGAGCACCAAATTCCGCTCTTGAGATTTGAAAGTGAAGTCGTGCAAAATAAGAACCCAGAACCGAACTGTATGGCATCTGCATTTTCAGAAAAGGCGACTGGAAGTGTATCACTGGATCAAAATAACCGCAATCTGACTCCAAGGATTCCCGTCGAAGTACATCACTCGAATGTTGTAGAACATGAACGGATTTGTGCACACACAAAAACAGTGTATGAAAAGTAAGCTAAAGAAGTTGTTGTTCATCTCTTCTCATGGCTTGACCTTAATTATTTATTTTAGACAAATACTTGAACTTGAGATCAAATGCAGATCCCTGAAACAGAAGGTGAAAGCCCAACAAACCGCTATCGAAAAACAAAACAAACAGAAAAACAAAACCTTGCTCTAAGCGCCTTAAACAAAACTTTTAACAGTGACCAGGTTGATGTTTTGCTGTACGATAAGCAGCGACCTATGGAGCGATATAACTAAAGAATGTGCACACCAAAAAGCAGTCAACGGGAAATTAGTGGTATTAAATGGAAAATATGAGAAAATCAAAAGTAAATCATTTATTTAAGACTTCATAAAAATACAAATATAAAACATTTACAGTTAAGTCAATTTGACCTGTTATATCCTAATGCCCGCACCTTTCGTTTGACACCTTCCATCAGTTTTTGCACTGTGTCATCCGTCACCAATTTTACAGCTTTCTGCCAGTTACGCCTGAAGCTTTTCTCATCAATTGCTACGCTATTCGTTTTTCGAAGATTCCTCTTGACCAGAGCCCAATACTTTTCGATCGGACGGAGTTCTGGCGAATTTGGCGGATTGCAACAGTTTTCCATAGTGGCAAGATGCCAGGTCAGGCCAGAACAGCACCGAACCGTTGTGTTCCCGAATGAACGGCAACAGTCGTTTATTCAGACACTCTTTTACGTAAATTTGTCCATTTAGAGTGCCAGTCGTGATGAAGATGTCGCTTCTGAGACCGCATCCACATATTGCCTGCCATACGAGGTATTTTTTTGGGAACTTCGACAATTTTGTTTGCTTAAAACGATCAGCAACATTTCCCCTTTGCAACGAGGTATAAAACTGTAGTCCCGGTATCTGCTTAAAGTCAGCTTTGCAATATGTTTCGTCGTCCAATATTATGCAGTCGTATTCCTTCAGCATAGTGTCATATAATTTTCTCGATCGAGATTTTGCGCTCTTGTTCTGGCTGTCGTTACGATTTGGAGCAACACCTACTTTGAATGATTTCAAGCCTGCATTTTTCTTCACTTTCTGGACGAAAGATGGAGACATTTTCACTTTTTTCGCCACATCACGAACGGAGATATTCGGTTTCTTCTTAAATTCTTTAATCACTTTCTTCCTCTCCGCGACGAAACGAGAATCATGGTTACCTCCGGAACCGACCTTTCTCTTTATAGTTAAGCGCTGCTGAAAGTTTTTTAGCACTTTAGTAACCGTCGATTTTGCGATTTTTAATAACTTGGCAATATCGCCGTGCGACATATCTGGATTTTCCACTCTTTTGTGCAAAATTGCTTCGCGCACGCGTTTTTGATTCGACGCCATTTTACTGAATAAAGGTTACTGTAGCCAAACGACGTCTTCATCATAGCACACATACATTAATATTCATGTAGTAGTGATCGGATTAGCAAAGCGTACACGGAGAAGACTGCATTAGGGCATTTCCGACGACTACTTTTTGGTGTGCACATTCTTTATCACAGAGAGCCTAAAAACAAAATTTGCATTCGGTAAGAAAAGATACGAGCACGAGCGTCAAAAGTAACCTATTCCATCGGAGCAAACGTAACAAAGGAGGATGGAAGAAGATATAAGCTTCGAAAGTGGGATATTTTACGATGTTCTGGAGCTTCTAAAACTGAAAGTCAACACGATGGAAGATGCTGACTTGGACTGTGGCATTGTGTTTGACGAGATGTCAATCAAGAAAGGCTTGATCGTATTGCATCCCATCTGGGAAGTTCTACGGAAATGTAACTACTGAAGAATAAAGCGTTTTAGCGAGTCATGCTCTAGTGTTCAAGGTGACTGGGATAAAAAAGAGATGGAAAGAGGTTGTTGCGTATCATTTTACAGGTAATAGTGTCGCACAGAAAATTCTTAAAGATATCTTGTGGGAGTTGATTTTCCATGTGGAGGGTATATGATGCAAAGTGAACTTTATAACGTCTGATTGTGCTCCAACCAACAAAAAATTATGGAATGATATTGGATTGAAATTCCACAAGGTCGATGTATTAAGCAGCACTCTCATTGCACATCCCGTATATCCTAAGCGAACATTGGAAGTCATGCCGGACGTAGTGCATGTGTTCAAATCAGCAGTGCAAGGTTGGGTTAATAACGGAGTTCTATTTTTGCTTCCAATAGTAGTTGCAGCAAACAGTTTTTGCTCCTCAGAAGTAAGCATACATCACATAGCGGAGCTTGTAAATTTTGAGAAAAATAATCTCCTAAAAGTGGCATCAAAACTAAAACCCGACGATGTAGATTTCAACTGAAAGAATAAATTCGATGCAATGAAGGTTATCAATTCATATAAGTTCGTGAATAAGGATGTATCTGCAGCCCTACGATTTTATAGTCAGATAGCTAACAGACCTGAAGTTCTTTCCACTGCATATTTTGTAGAATGCCTTTCTATATGGTTTAGTCTGTTATCAAGTAGATCGTTTAAGATGGCATTGAGTAAAAGTAAGTACCATTATATAGTGCCAGTTTCATTTCTATTAACTACAAGCTGAACCCGGTGCGTGCGCTGCTACGCTTGCAACTAAATGAAGGAAAATTTAATATAACTGGCACGTTTATGGTTTTTTTTTTCAAAATGAGTTTTTTCTTTCTTGAATAAGCAGGGGTTCAAACTTCCATCAAAATATGTTTCTTACCAGAGAAATACACGTGTTTAAGTAACCTGGATAGTTCTCATTTTTGGTAGAAATTTGTGTTTCATTTGTATGGGAGCCCTCCCTTCCCAAGGGGGGTGGTTTCTCAAACCACCATACAATCATTGCCTTCAAAACCCCCCACATCACAGTGGTCAAAAAGTCGATTTTAACGCTCTTAGCTCATAGCTCCCTAAATATTGGAGCTAGAGCGATGGCGTCTTTGGCAAAGTTGATATGACAAGCTTCATATTTTGACGGCATGATTTTTGTGATCAATCCCCCTAAAAGTGAGACAAAAATATATTTTTTTTATGATTTTAAGATAGAGAGTTGATGTCTTCAGCAAAATTGTAGAAACAGTCAATACAAACAACATTTTTGAAGACATATAAATCGTATGTTTCACCCAATTGGAGATAGAGAGCGTTTTGTAAGAACTAACCTCCAAATCACATTTTTCACCGAAACATTTTGTTTTTAATTTTAAGGACAATATAATGTTCTACAAAGTTATTTGCACTATCAAAATATGAAATTTTCTAGAACATACTATACCTGTATTATTTCAGTGGGATGAGTTATTGAACTTTTTCCGGTTTTTTTCCGCCGTATTTTCGACGGCTGTACCACACTTAGGAGCAGGTAAGAGCAGATAGAATTGACTGCATCTAATAGTACATTATGTGAGCTTTCAAGTGGTGGTTAGTTAGTCGGTCCACGACCGTCTGTTGGGGAGTTATGCTCAAAACAAATATCGATGGTTTTTACTATATTTCTTGATTCAAACAGTACAAAAATTTGAGTTGTCATGGTAACCACACCTTCAAACTCATTATTTTCAGCTGAGTGTTACATTTTATTTTTAGCCAATATTTTTTTTTCATTATATGTTACTATAATTACACCGATTTTTATTTCAATTATTATTAAACATTTATATTTTCATTGCAGTTTTCAATTTGAACGGCTTCTTTTGCTAGCAGCTTCTTATCATCGCCAGACAACGGTTTTTCATGGTCGTGGACAGACTAACTAACCACCACTTGAAAGCTCATATAATGTACTATAATTGATATAATTGATGCAGTCAATTCTATCTGCTCTTACCTGCTCCTAAGTGTGGTACAGCCGTCGAAAATACGGCGGAAAAAAACCGGAAAAAGTTCAATAACTCATCCCACTGAAATAATACAGGTATAGTATGTTCTAGAAAATTTCGTATTTTGATATTGCAAATAACTTTGTAGAACATTATATTGTCCTTCAAATTAAAAATAAAATGTTTCGGTGAAAAACGTGATTTTGAGGTTAGTTCTTACAAAACGCTCTCTATCTCCAATTGGATGAAACATACGATTTATGTGTCTTCAAAAAAGTTGTTTGTATTGACTTTTTCTACAATTTTACTGAAGACATCAACTCTCTATCTTAAAATCATAAAAAAAATTGTTTTTGTCTCACTTTTAGGGGGATTGATCACAAAAATCATGCCGTCAAAATATGAAGCTTGTCATATCCATTAACTTTGCCAAAGACGCCATCGCTCTAGCTCTACTATTCAGGAAGCTATGAGTTAAGAGCGTTAAAATCGACTTTTTGACCACTGTGCACATGCCAAATTTGGTTCCATTTGCTTGATTTGTTCTCGAGTAATGCAGAAATTCGTGTTTCATTTGTATGAGAGATCCCTCTTTCAGTGAGCGGAGGAGTTTCAAATGACAATAAAAATATTTCTTGTCTTCTAAAACCTCCGCATGCCAAATTTGGTTCCATTAACTTGATAAATTCTCGAGTTATTCAGAAATTTGTGTTGCATTTGTATGGAAACCCCCCTCCCTCCCCCTTTCAGATGGCGGAGGAGTCTCAAACTTCCATAGAAACATTTCTCTCCTCCAAAAATCTCCACTTGCCAAACTCGGTTCCATATGCTTGATTAATTCTCGAGTTCTGCACAAATTTGTGTATCATTAGTATGAAAGCCCCCCCCCCCTAACAGAGGGCGGAGGGGTCTAGAGTTACCTTAGAAACATGTCTTGCCTTCAAAAACCTCTACATGTCAAATTTGGTTCCATTTATCTGATTAGTTCTAGAGTTCTGCAGAAACTTGTGTTTCATTTGTATGGGAGACCGCCCCCCCCCCCCCTCCAGAGAGAGAGGAGGGGTCTCAAACTACTGTAGAAACATTTATTGCCTTTAAAATCCCCGCAAGCCAAATTTGGTTCCATTTGCTTTATTAGATCTAGAGTTATGAAGAAATTTCAGTTTCATTTGTATGACAGCACCCCTTCTAGGAGAGGGTCTCCTGATCAGTTCTCGAGTTATGCAGAAATATGTGTTTCATTTGTATGGGAGGGGTTTTCAGAGGAGAGAGGGGTCTTTTACTGTCTTAAGAACCTTTCCCGGCCCCAAAAAAAACCTGCACATAAATTTTCACGACGATCGGCTCAGCAGTCTCCGAGTTAAATCGTGACAAAGGAAACCCCAACTCATTTTTATTTATGTAGATAGATTTATATCTTTGAGCAAAACCAGAAGTTTACAATCAAATGCTGGCATTCTTTGATTTTTTCAAGCTAATGATACATTCGATAGAAGTAGGCAATACAATAAAATTTAAACCATGGCAGTCGTCCATCATCTTAGCAACAAATTCTGTGCTAAGACTACAGGATCTTTTTTTGAATGATACACATTTTACGCATTACACATTACACATTTTTATTAACAGGTCGCTTCACACAAGACTGTGTTGAAAACCTGTTTTCGCAAATTCGTATAAGACAAAAAAAACCCACAGCTTTACAGTTTAGGAATCTATTGAAATCCATTTGTATGTCACAATATTTAACTGATGTACCTGGGTCATCATACGAAACCGACGATAGGGAGTGGTTAATCAACTTTTCGAGCAATGTCCGACAGCTGGCGCATCAGTAGGAATCTGAAAAGGAAAATGTGTCCACGCGAATTGCTGTATCATCGGCTTTATCTACTTCCCCAATAGCAATACAACCATTGAATGAATCGGAACAGAATGTGCTGTTCCATATTTCTGGATTAATGATACATAAGGTAGCTAAAAAGGCGTCGGTTTGTGATAAATGCGTGACCAAATGTATTTCAGATCAGCCGTTTTTGGCCAATTTCAGTAAATTTACAATACTTAAAGATTTTACAGGACATGCTTTAGTATATGCCAGATAAAAATCAGATACCTGCGAGAATAATCAGTTCGAAAATATTGTAGTGCTTTTGAGTAAAGTTCAAACGCAGCATTTCCTGAACTGTCACGATATCAAGAATAAATTGATAAGAAAATTTGCACTACTTAGGTTGAAAACGTTAGTAGCGAAAAAATAAATTTGATAGCAAATCTATGGCCTTGTAAGAACCGTTGAACTAACATTGGAACGTAGAAAAAATGTATTCATATATATATAAGATTCAAGTATATTATGTGACCTAAAGACCTAAATAAAACATACTGATAATACTTTCACTCATAACTGACTACGCTATCCAAGGCCCCTAACAATACTTCCTACCATTTTCAAATCAAGTTTGCTGTTTGACAGGTCTCTTGTTCGATTGGAATGACACTGACAGATAAATTGGAATTCCAATCAGAACACGGCGCCTCTTTGTATATTCCAGTCTCTTTAGTGTGAACAGTATGAGCCAGCCGGGTTAACATCATCGCCAGTGTGTGCCAAAAATGCATTAACTAGCAACATTCGCATGATCAATTACCAGTCAATTATCTGCTAATAACTTGCTTATGTGATACTTGTTTTGCTATTAATGCATTGTCATTGCCTTTAAGATGTGAATGAGTCATACGACAGTTCCGAAGAAGACCAATAAAACATGGACCATTGAAAACCCATCCTTTTTAGGACGACAAATTTGATTTTCCTAGCTAAAGAGGTTGTTTGAGTGGAATTTATCTAATATACCGCTCCAAATTCTTGTAAACTGGCAACCAGCGGTAGCATGTCAAATATAAATTTTACAAATGATGACCGTCACGAAATATGGAAACAAATTAAACAAATTAATAACTCAATTAATCCTCGATATATAATTCTCGGTAGTCGAGGAAATGCTCTTACAGAGCACAAATCACTGGGAGATACCTCCTAACACATCTTATACCTCTACGATAAAGGACAGAAGCAGCAATTGGTGTATGTCGTCCAAGTTTACCATCTTAACACAGCAACACATTTTGTATATCTTCATACGTTGATGGCTCAGACCCTTCTTTGGTCAAGTTCGCATAGATTTCGCGTACTTTAACTCTGATGATTGCTTTTAACACGATCAATCAATCGATAAATTATATTAAACTCACTAATACTAAAAATGTCGTTCTCGTTTCAGTTTCTCCAATTTTTTGCGAGATCTACAGTGCAACATCATCCGGACCTATCATTCAGTCAAATGTAACCATCGAAATGCGCATAGGCACAGGACAACCCATCCTGTTGAACTATTTTGTTTTGACATCCAAGTACATCATTACATACCTGGCTTCCAGTTTATTTGGTGCCTTTGAAAGTATCTGTCGGGATACTAAAATGTCATCAGCATTTCCAAATGGCTTTAAGTCAGCAAAACCGTCGGCCAATTTCAGGGCCACCACAATTTCAATAAAAGAGTTAATTTTCCAGCACAAAATAATTGAAGAGCCTGTATAAGGCAAGATATGACATCTCATACGTTTGACACGCTCGATTGGAATGACTTTTTGTAAGGCTTTGATACGTAGTCACTTGTTGGCATTGATCAATAACGCTTCTATTCTAAAGACTGATAAAAAGTAAATTGGTACGTACAAAAAGACCTGTAATTCGTGATTCAATTAGTTTTAAAAAGTCAATAAATAAATAAATGGTTGTTTCACAGTATTTTAATTAAAACTTCAAAGTTACAGCATTATATGGTTACATTTCTCCAGTTCGAATAAAATCTCGAACCTCCCTCTTGATGAAGCCCATCAGCACCTGCACAGTCGAAATGGACACAGAATCAGCGCATTTCTTCCATTTTGCCCGCATTTGCTGGATGTCCTTGACTGCCCCGCCGCTTCGTCGAAGTCGCTGCTTCGATCTTGTTGGCAGCATACCACTCCAGATCCACCTTGGATTAGTGGCAGCTGACCAAATCGGGCCAACGGATGAATTTTCCCCTATGCTTGTGGATGAACGGCAATACACGCTTTTTCAGGCATTCTTTTATGCAAACTTGGGATGTAATCGTCGACGAATGGTTCCGTTTTGAGGCCACAACTACAAATCGCTTACCAAATCATGGCCTTTTTCGCGAACTTGTTGGCAAACACTCATTTGAATCTTTCCGGCACATCTCCACGTCCAGTCGCGATGTAAAATTTTTGACCGGGAAGCTGCTTACTTAAAATCAAGTTTGACGCATGTTTCGTAATCGATCAAAGTGCAGCCCTTGTGTTCCGTCAAAATACGGGCGTATGAGATCCTTGCACGCTTTTTGGCCACGGAATTCTGCTTCCTGTGCCGATTCGGATGTTTACTGACTTAGGACGACTTGTATCCTTCCCTGGCAAGGATGTTCTGCACCGTTTGAAAGTTGGCGTTGTACCGTCTGGGCACATCTCGGATCAAAAGACCGGAGTTGGGTTTAACGCTCTTCAACACTTGGTTTTTTCATAGGTTCGCTGATTCATTTCCACACTCCTTGTGGTTTCTTTGTTTCCACTCGACAAACTGTCATTTTCGGCATCTTCATCACTTTAGCCAACCTGGGTTTCAAATGGTGAGTTGACAACATCGAAGGAGGGTGCGACCGACCTCTGGTCCTCACAAGTTCCTACCTCACGACGCCACGAGTCAATTGATCATAAAAGACTGCCAGCTGAAACATGGAGACGCTGGTTGGTGTAGCCTGGGCAATGTTGTCAATTTGACAATAGCGAAGTGAGGGGGTGCAACTGAAGATCGTGTACCTATAAATCAAGTTATATATCCATACCTATTAATCACCCAAGTAGCACACTACGATCATAATTAGTTGTAGTAAGTTGATTATAACTCAGCAAGTCATATTTATGTTTTGTCAACCGAATGGCAACATGTGTGCTACTAGGGCATATGATATTATTTGCCATTCTAATTTCATTAATAATTTCAGCACGGTTTGGAATCATCTTTGCATTCCAAAAACATTTACGAGCCTGGAGCAACATGACAAGCATCAAAGGCTCAATATGTTTTTCAGTATTTCAACATAACATTTTATTCAATTTGCACTTCTGAACTTCAACTACTGTATTCACAAAAGACTGGCATGTCCTTATAAGCAGTATACGGTTATATTCAAATATTGTGTGTGGTGGTATTATCGTGAGATAAGCCATTTATTTCAGAAATCATAAAACCGGGCTCTTCGATCACTCTAATCGCTGTCTTTGAAATGTAACTAGAACGGTATAAAGAAAAATTTCAACAAAACGTCTTATACAGGGTGTCTGAAAATTATCCGTACAGACTTTGTTGGCATGCCTCAACACAACCAAGCGGATTAAACTAAGCATACCTACATGGTTTAACTCTTGACCCATTGTCTTTATACGCAGTAAGTTTGGTACAGTTGTTATATCTAATTCTTTCAAAATGAAGCCGAATGAGTTGCGCGCAGGTGTCATTGAACTTTTTCGAAAATGAAAAACAGTTTCAGTGATTGCAAAGACCCTGAATATGGCAAAATCTACAGTGCGTGACGCAATAAAATGATACCAACAGCCTGGAACGCTAGATGACCGCGTAGGGAGAGGAAAAAAGCGCACAAATGCGTGAGATTATTCGGCGAAGATTCAAGCGAAATTCTTCGATTTCCATCCGAAAGTTGGCGAAATCACTGAAAACTTCAAAATCTTCCATTGAAGCCAAGCCTGGAAAGTTCACGACGGTTTGAAGCTTCAGTCATATAAACTGTGCAAGAACCACTACTTGAATTACACCATGAAAGCAAACCGGTTGAGAAAAGCTAAGGTTCTCCTGACCTGCTTATCCGAGTGCCGCTATCGGTCAGTGCTGTTCACCAATGAAAAAGTTTTCACAATCAAGCAGCATCACAACCACCAAAATTATCGGCAGTTACTTCCTGCTGCTTCCAAAAATCGTGGAAGCATTTCAAGGAGTCATCATCCTACTTCGGTCGTGGTTTGGGCTGGAATAACTCATTCCGTCAAAACCCCTTTGATCTTCCCCCTTCGACAAGGGGGTGAAAGTGAATCAAGCGGTATATCAGAAGCTACTTACTGACACAATAGCATCTTGGGCATCGCAGCATTTCAGCAAAAATGAATGGATTTTTCAACAAGACTGGGTGCCGGCTCATGGAGCAAAAAATACTATTAGTCTTTGCGAACGCATTTTCCCAAACTTTTTAACGAAACAAACTTCTAACTCACCGGATTTGAATTCGATGGACTATTCGGTATGGTCCATTTCGGATTCAAGAGCCTGTACACCACATACATCACTATAACATCTAAAATCGTCTCTTTTAAAGGTTTGGAAACAAATATCTGTCGAAGAACTCACGGCCATCGTGGATAACTTCCCGAAACGTTTGAAGGCATGCATCTCAGCAAGGGGCGGCCATTTTGTAATGAACAAATAAAACTTGTAATTTGCAAACATATTTCTACAACAAACAATACATATTGATTTTTTAATCCAACAATAAAAGATAGTTTTAACGCCATTTTGTTGTACGGATAATATTCGGACACCCTGTAAAATAATATCTTTTATTGAAATTTTATCTTTGATATTTGGAATGATCTTTTCTGTTCTCAGCTTTTCCAGGACTAGTAGGATATTAATACCTATCTATTTTTTTTTTTTTTTTATTTCAGTAACAATCCAGTGGATGTCATGTATGTTTTGTACATACGCATATTATGTTCTCGTATTGACTTACTTTAGCCGCTTTTTCATGTTCAAGTAGTTTAATTTGTGTTATGTGTAATTTGTTATTCCATGTACATCATTCAAGATTGAAATTTCTCATTTTTGTTCTTATGATATCTTATTGTTTGTGTACAAACTATACTAAATATTAAATTACATATAACGGGGACAGGGAGGGACCATCAGGGCACCCAAGTGAAACGATTTGAATAGAGAGCATGGGACTGCCTCCTTCCTATTGTTAACATTTCGCGGGACGAGGGCGGGCTCTTTGACCCCATCTATTGGGTTTATTATGTAAATTGAGGGCTCGATTCTAGTGCTGTGAATGTGAATTTGCTTTTGGAAGGAGATTCTATTCCCTAAATTCACAGGTTTCGCGTAAGTGTCTCTGCTTACGGGCCCGTCCAAACGTTTTTGGCCCCTCATACAAGAGCTTGATGATCACAAACAACAACAGAATCCTGATCAAATCGTTTTTCAGATTATTTCACTGTTATGGAAAGTTACCTTGCTACAATAGATGGTAGTATTAAATAATCAATCAATCTTCAGCAGTTTAGCCAACCTGGAACTGGACCACTCCGAATTTTCCAGGTGTTTGTGCAAAATATGTTTTCTTCTTTGGAGTTCCATTTGTCGTTATCTCTGAACGGGATCGACTACTTTGATCAAACTTGAACCAGTTGTTCCCTATAGAAGTGTAAACAAACCACAGTCAAAGATTTTCAATTCCTAACACTAGAGTCGTGCTAGTGGCGTCTGAGGGGTGAACAAATTTACTGTTAGTCAGCCTTTACCACAGGATTTTTAAAAATAATAACATTCATTACACCTTGCTACGTAGTCCTACGTCACCTTTACTTACAAAACTTGTCCACTGTAGTTTTGTTTTATTTTTTTAAACGAAACTACCGTATTTATTTGTACTGTAGAGTTATTAGGTCAAGAGTACGTAGTTTGATCGATCTACACATACTACTGGTTTCAAAAAATAAGGTGACTTGTTATATTTCAAAAAATCTTTATTTAATCATCAAAATCTATTTCGTCCCCTTCAAAGTAGTCCCCCTCTGATGCAATGCACTTATGCCAGAGTTTTTTTCCAATCCGCGAAGCAGGCCATATAGTCGGCTTCCTGGATGCCCCTCAATGCGCGCAGCGATTCTCGTTGAATCTCTTCAATCGATACAAAACAGTGTCCTCGAAGTGGTCTTTTGAGTTTTGGGAATAGCCAGAAGTCACACGGAGCCAAATCAGATGAATACGGTGGTTGTGGAGCGATATGAGTCGAATTTTTGGCAAAAAACTCACGAAGAACGATTTGAGCGAAAATTGAGCGATTTCGGCACCAAACGCGATTTGACTCTTCTGAGGCCCAATTGATCCTTAAAAATCGATTGAATCGATCCAATTAAGATGCCAAGCATATCGGCAAGGTCTTTAATTGTTAATCGACGATTTTCAAACACTAACTCTTTGATTTTCTTCACGTGTTGCTCATCAGTTGAAGTCGATGGCCGTCCTGGCCGTTGCAAGTCTTCAACGCGTTCTCGACCGTCTTTGAAGTCATTGTACCACTTATAAACATTTTTTTTTCGACATGGCTGACTCACCGAAGGCTTTCTGCACCATCCTCAACGTTTCAGCAGCAGAAATATCGATCCGCAAACAAAATTTAATGGCACTTCTTTGCTCAACAAATTCAGACATTGTAAAAATCGCCGAAAGCACTTTTGGTCGTTTAGAAAACAAAAGCGTAAATAAATTAATTATGGAGGGAATGTCATGAAATGCCAAATATATGTCACTAACAAGCCTATCAACGTAAAAAAAATAATTTTGGACAATAGCTCAAACGCGCAATTTTTAAATTAAAAAGTCACCTTATTTTTTGAACACAGTAGAAAATGGTTTTGAAAAATTCATGGTGCTCTTGAATGAGATTTATGAACTATAGAACCTAAGAACTTCGGAACTCTAGGGAGGGCCATGCTATAGCTACCCGAGCAGGAACGAATAACTTGATAACTGGCCTTGATATTTAAGAGCGCTGCATAAGAGGTAAAATACCTGAGGATAATACCTTAAAAATGTTCCCACAATGTTATTCGAATACCAAATTGAGGTTAAACAATACCAAAATAATACCTCTACCCGAGCAGAACACAAAAGCATATGAATACCTAATTTTGATCTTGATATCTGGCCTTGGTATTAAAGAGCTCAGATTAAGAGGTAAAATACCTAAGCGAAATACCTAAGAATTGCAAGCAAAATGTCTCTAGAATAACTAAACTTGATATTCCGGATACCTGGGTAAGTATCTGGTCACCTTAGAGGTATTATTTTGGTATTGTCTTACCTCAATTCGGTATTCGCATGAGATTGTGGGAACAATTTGATGGTATTATCGTTAGGTATTTTACCTCTTAATCTGAGCTCATAAATACCAAGGCCAGTTATCAAGTTATTCGATTCTGCTCGGGTAGTAGTCATACATGTGTCTTAACTTTGTTTTCCTTCTCTCTCAGTAGACAAGGGTACCAAAAAAATATCATGATGCTGTTGGACGAAATTTATTCAAATAATAATTTCACGAATGTATCCGATTTCCCGAAAGACCATTTTCTAGTCATCTTTCGGTTTATTATGTAAAGGGCGAACACGAAATTATTGCGAAACCGAAAATGTCATGCCAATTTTCTTATAATGTTTAGAATCAAACCAAAATTTTAAGGTAGTTTTGTTCATATATTTACTTCAAAAATCAAAAGAAAAGTTAATCGATGGAGCCTTGAGTGTAAAATTGAACGCATTTTCGCTTGATGCCCTCCATCAAAGTCTCTACAGTGTCATCCGGTACCAGTTTCTCAGTTTTTTTTTCCATTTTCTTAACATGCCCTTCTCGTCTTTGACTGTCTTCTTGTTCTTCCGAAGTTCCCGCTTCATCATTGCCCAGTACTGCTCCACCGGGCGCAGCTCCGGACAGTTTGGCGGATTCATGTCCTTTGGAACAAAATGGACAGAATTGGCCTCATACCACTCCAGGACACTTTTAGAATAGTGGCATGATGCCAAATCTGGCCAAAATAGCGGAGCTTCGTCGTGCTGCTGCAAGAACGGCAAAAGGCGCTTCTCGAGGCACTCAGATTTGTAGATCTCGCCATTTACTGTGCCCTTTGTCACGAAAGGCTCACTCCTCAGTCCGCAAGAGCAGATGGCCTGCCAAATGAGATATTTGGAGGCGAACTTCGACATTTTCTTCTTCTTAAATTTGTCGTCCACATAGAACTTGCTCTTGCCGGTGAAACACTCCAACCCCGGAATTTGCTTAAAATCGGCTTTTATATACGTTTCGTCGTCCATCACACAGCAGCCATATTTTGTTAGCATCTTCTCGTAGAGCTTCCGTGCCCGAGTTTTAGCCGTCGATTGTTGCCGCTCATCGCGGTTTGGGAAGTTCTGTACCTTGTATGTATGTAGTCCAGCTCTCTTCTTTGCATTCTGGACGTAGCTCTGCGACATGCCGATCTTTTTAGCCAAATCACGGCTTGAGACGTTGGGATTTGCTTTAATCATCTGCTTCACCTTTCCCTCCGTCTTTTTGTTCGCCGGTCCCGGTTTTCTTCCAGCTCCTTTGCCGTGGTCCAACGTCAACCGCTCCTGGAACCGCTTCAACACGGTTGAATGGTGAATGTTCAACATTTTTCCCAACTGCCGGTGCGACAGGTCAGGAAATTCCAGATGTTTGGAAAGAATTTGTTCTCTCGACTCGCGTTGGTTCACCTCCATTTTCGTTGAATCGAAAAACACGACTTCGAGTTTGACAGCATGTAAACAATACACATCAATGAGGAAGTGTGCAAAATTTGGTTGATTTTTACCCAATGGTAAAAAAGTTATGCCCTGTTGAATGTGTCGCAATAATTTCGTGTTCGCCCTTTACTAATGACTATTTAGATCTCCGATTTCGAATCGGCAACCATAAATTAGTAGAGAAGCCATGATTCAAACTCGTAAAAATCATTCATAAAATGATTTGTTTTGCATTCATTGACGGATAAATAATAATTTGAACGAAGAATAACAAACGACTTTGCAGGGTGGCAAAGGTTGCCTGGCACTGTTTCTTTGTCTCAGTTCATCTCTTGTACAGTTTTGTTTACCGATATGTGCATGTTTTTCATTGTGCGTGTAACCATCTGGCTTTTGACTGATGCACTCTGTTTTTGTAGATCGTTTATTTTGGTTACACTATAAACATGGACGGAAAACGAGAGCTGGTAGTAGATTTATATTTGAAGAAATTTAGACCGTGTAAAATCTTGAAACAGTTTTAACATATCGAGCACAAGAACACAAATGAACGAGAGATTTATCTTCTGTAACATAAAGTGTTACAACGAGACGAGTATATAAAAAATCCACTAAAGGCCTGAACCCCATCCAACGGTTAGGACCATGAGGGAGTGAATTCTCCGGAATCCGACGCAATGAAGGCGAGCGGTAGCCAAGGATCTGAATATTTCGCATATTTCGATCCAGAATATCATCACCCTTGAATTGAAACTCAAAAGTATAATAACACCAAAAGCGCGGATTAACAAAAACAGGCTCGAGTGATGACGTAAGAAGTTGCTGAAGCGGCACGCTGATTGTGATATTTTCTACTCCGATGAAAAAATGTGTCTGTTGCGAGATATTCACAACCAACAAAATGATAAGGTATATGCAGCGTAGATTGCAGATGTTTTCAAAGATAGGTTGGCAGTGCAGCGGTTACTAAATGTGTCGAGAGTAATTATATGGGGTGAAATTTCAGAAAACGTCAAACTTCCACTATTTTTCATCAAGTCAGGAGTAAAAATCAACATTAATTACGACTTTGAACATGTTTCGAAGAATCACTTATTACTCCATACATCGAAATTGATTCCTGACGGAAATTACTGTTTTCGACAAGATTCTGTGCTTCTCATCAATCGACAGCAACAAAGGAGTGGTGTCGCCGAAATTGTCCCATTTTATATCATCACAATAATGGTCTGCGTCATTGTCAGATCTCAATCCTTTGGTTTTTTTTTTGCATGGGGATACTGGCTCAGTAAATTTGGAAGCACAAAATTGGAAGATCAAAAGACTCATCTTGAATCTATCAAGAAACATTTGATATATGTTTTGGGCAATATGCCTCAAGAAACGGTGCTAGCCAGCTACGGCTGATCACAAAAAAAGGTAAGAAGTTTGATGTAATTTAATAATATTAAAATGTATGTTCATAATACATAGAGCGTTTGCTGATTTTAAGCCATTCGTTGTGTTTTTATGAACATTTGTTTTACTGATAAGTAACCATTGCCACCCTGTCAAGCTATCTTTCTTTAGTTGATAGTTGTCGGTGCATTTTGTGCTATCGAGTAAACCATTGTTTTCCAAACACTAACACTAATGATGATTGAGCTACTTGTATAAAAATTTGATCACGAGTAGTATTGCTCCACCATAACAAAGTATTGTTCAGTATACTCTAAAATAGGTAAATTCAAATTTGTTTCGTCTTACAGTCTTGCCTAGTGACGATTTTTTATTGTCTTTATCATGGTGATTTTCAGCTTCCTGGGCTAGTTCTGCATCCACTATTGATTACGATAACATCAAAAGGTGGCCAAATAGTTTCCAAAGGGTACTGCATTTTGAAGTATTTTTGTCTTTGATCTGTTTTGAATTGGACGCATTTCTCTTACACGATATTCAGTGACATGAGCAAGTTAACAAGTAAGTGCTTCAATTGCAATTTTCACATTTATGGCTTCTACATAAGATGTATTGTAATTGCATGAAAAACAAAAATGTAAATTATAATACCCAACCCTTTTGTGGCATGAGAATTCATGGATAACAAGACACAACAACACATATTTGAAACAGTCTCTAATAATCTCCCGAATTCAAGTTTATCACCCACTCGAATCAGGTTTTATTTTATTTTCAATTTAATTCTCCGCACTGATATTTACTGCAAATTCCTTCCGTTTGTGTAGTGGGCTTCCTTCTTTGACGGTCCATTCCTGCTCGCCACTGTGGTACAACCATAATCCGAGTAATCCTTTTCCCGATCCACTCATCGTACTGTTTCAGAATTTTCCTCCAAAAAAATTAAACTGCCCCGAAAATTCTCGCTTCACTAAATCCCGCTCGAGAGTCCACTTGAAATCACTGCACTAAAACAAGTCACCAACCCGAACCAATGCACAACCTTTCACAACGATGGAACGAATCTCTCCGACGCGACACGCACAGCCAACAAAATCCAACTGTTGAGTACCGGTAGAATGTTGCCGCCTTTTATACCTTTCGGTTTTTCTGGGTCGTTTGTTTCCCACCCCACCCATTCACGAAAATAAAAAAGTTCTTTAGTGAAAAGAAGGAACCAGCATCATCGTCATCATCTATTTCCACCCCGGGTCTGTAACAGAAGCCACAGCATCCATCCTTTCGTCCATTGGAAACAGGCAACAAGTAGCAGTCGTTTGGAGGAGCCACCACCAGAACCACCACCCACACAATTCACCACCATGGGATCCTAGCGAAATCGTTGTTCTTGAGAAAAGACGCTCCTTCGTCTCACACTCATCGAGAGATAGCCGTCAATTGGCTGAATCACGATAAAGTCAGGAATAATCTAAACTTTACTGTCACGCTAGGAGTTTCTGCTGGGTGGCACATGTTGAAGCACATGTTTTACTGCAAGCACTTACGGAAATTTGATTTGCTGATGTCACCGATCCCGGTGCGGGTCCTCTAATTGTTTTTGAATTTGAAGCCGGTTCTCGGTTGGCGAATTGTTGTGAAAATGACGAAATGATAATTTTCAGACTGATTGATGGACTTTTTCTGGGACTAGGACAGAAGGATAAATATAAAATCTTGCTAACCACGTGGCAGCAACGGGTGGGTGGATACTAAGCACAATCATTTCCATTTGTGTAAGTTTACTGCGATTGAACTGTCTGGGGGATATGGTCGAGATTGGAAAAGGGAAATACGATTGAATATGGATGCATTCGCGGGCTTGGAGTGCTTTGCGCGGCGAAGTTTTTGATCACATCAAATAACACACCTATAGATCATTGCACGGAATGTATTAACCTCACTTTTTTGACAGTTCAGGGAGCTTATTTACAAAGTGTTAGAATTTCAACTGGTCAAACGCTATTTTTAATTGGATTTTTCCGAGTTCTGTATGATTAGGTTCAGGAAATGATGTAAAAATAAGCAAAGGTGTCTGTTTTTCGGCAATTTTACTTCTATCGTAATACATTTAGAGCACAACATCGCAAACCGATCTTACAGAAAATATTCTAAGTCCACGTAAACAAGCTCCCTGAGCTGTCAAAACTGTATTGAAGACGCCATCGTGCAATGATCTATTGCGGTTCACTACAAACAAAAGCACAAACTTTCATTTCAGTGCGTGTCACAATGAAGCCAAAACAATTAGTTCGAGATGCTATAAAACGAAACAATGAGCTTGGAACAGTCTGCATTGTGCTCTCATGCCGTGCAGTTCTATTTTCTATTTGCTGAAGGAAGTGCTATTGCTACCTAACGCTACAACAAATCTTAAACAGCACTTTCCAGTGCTAAATAATACCTACAATTTTTAGATTTCCTCTTATTCCTTTTCGATCCTTGTTAGGCCCTTCCGGAAACCCGGCTTGGATATCGCATTGGAAAATTCCTCTTCGGTCCCTCGGATTCTTATATTAGGTGCGCAACTAAGTTCCCGCTGTTTAGCAATAGATGGCGCCAGTAGTAAGTGCTGGTCGAATGTTGTACATCTCAAGCGTCATAAACCAAGCTCAGACATATGGTAAACAAACCGCTTTGCCAAATCAGTGATTTTGGTTTAGTGTTATATATTTTGGTTGTTTGAAGATGTCTGATTTCGTGCCAAATAATCGTCATTTGCGGGAAGTGTTGATTTTCTTCTTTCATTCGAAGAAATCGGCGGCTGAGGCACATCGAGAGCTCCAAAAAGTTTACGGTGATGCTGCTCTGAGTGAAACAACGTGTCGTGATTGGTTTCGTCGCTTCAAAAACGGTGATTTCAGTGTTGATGATCGTCCGCGTGAAGGAAGGCTAAAAAACTTCGAAGACTCTGAATTGGAGGCATTGCTCGATGAGGATCCGTGTCAAACGCAAGAAGAGCTTTTTCTAAGCGATTGCATGCGTTGGGAATGATTCAAAAGCAAGGAACTTACGATTTGAAGCCAAGAGATGTTGAGCGTCGTTTTTTCGTCTGTGAACAACTGCTCCAGCGGCAAAAACGGAAGAGTTTTCTACATCGCATTGTGACGGGTGACGAAAAATGGATTCATTACAGTAACCCAAAATGGAAACATTCATGGGGACTGCTCGGGCATGCTTCAACATCGTCGCCTAAGCCGAATATTCACGCTGAGAAGGTTATGCTGTGTATTTGGTGGGACCAAGTTGGTGTTATTTATTATGAGCTGTTGAAACCAAACGAAACCATTAACGGGGAACGGTATCGAACTCAATTGATGCGATTGAGCCGAGCACTGCACGAAAAACGGCCACAATACGAGCACAGACACGAAAAAGGGATTCTTCAGCATGACAACGCTCGACCTCACGTTGCGAAACCCGTGAAAACCTACTTGGAAACGCTCAATTGGGAAGTCCTACCCCACCCGCCATATTCTCCTGATATTGCACCGTCCGATTATTACTTGTTCCGTTCGATGGCACATGGTCTCACTGGTCAGCAATTCCACTCATATGATGACATCTCAAAATGGCTCGATTCTTGGATAGCATAAAAAGACGAACAGTTCTATCGAAATGGTATTCACGTTATACCTGAAAGATGGTAAAAAGTCGTAGCTAGTGATGGGCAATACTTTGAATAATTCGTTTGTAACCTTTGTTTTCAAAATAAAGTTCCTTTTTCACCAAAAAACAGCGAGAACTTAGTTGCGCACCTAATAGTTATCTGCTTGGTCGTCGATTTGGAATAATTTATTCTGCCACTATGGCAAATAAGCGTAAACGAAAAGGGTAATCTATTGTTTCGCCTGCAATATGATATGCTCACAGATGATGAGAGTGATCCATCATCTAATCAAAATTTGAAAAAACTTTCTCGATTGAGAAAGGAAAAAGTTCCCCCTATTTTGGTGACAATTTCGGATTTCCATGCTTTTCGCAAGGAAATCTCAACATTTGTTGAAGGTGTGAAATATTCTCTTCAAATTTCCAGACGAGGTGAATGCCGTTTGCATGCAGAAACCTTGGACGGATTCAAACGTCTTCTTGAGTATCTTACTCAGAAGAACAAAAAATTTTTCACTTACGACACCAAAGCTGAGCGTCTTTTCAAGGTTGTCTTGAAAGGACTGCCCAGTGGCGAATCTCTGGAAGAAATAAAAAAAGCAGTCGAGTATTAGTACACGACACTGAAGAAGTCTGCACATTGTAGACGAAATACGCGTATCTGTCAAGATAAGCAATAAAGGTAGTTGGAATTAAATGGAAATTACTAATCATTCTTCTTATTTTCTAGTTACAGGTATTCCACTAAACAGCTCACACTCTCCATAATTCAATAAAAAACGAGTTGATTAAATTACTTGGGATTAGCCCAGTCCAAGTAATTAAAATGAAAATGAAATCCCGGCCTGGCGGTTCTCGCAAAGGGATTTCAAACGATTTCTACTAAGTTCACTTCAAGTCAAGTGAACTTAATAACCTTAAGGCTTTAGAAAAAGCAAGCCTTTTGCTCCATGTCCGAGTGAAGTGGGAACATTTCAGGAAGACTGGAGCAAATTTTCAAAGCCTCACCCAGTGCCGTAAGTGCCAGGGATGGGGTCACGGAGCAAAGCATTGCCATATGATTGGTAAATGCATGAATTGTGGTGATTCCTCGCACGTAAAGGAAGATCCTAAAAAATTCAAATCCAATAAATCCAATTTTTGGGAGTGCAAGAATCGCAAAGCAATTTTGCAGTCGCGCTCTAAACGCCAGGTAGGAAACAATACTCGTTCCCGACCAGCTACTACCCATTCTGCAGCTGTTAACAACGATCAGCAAAGAACAAATTCCTACCAAACCGTCGGTAGAAACAGCGGACAGGTTTTTCCATCCGCAACTGTTACTTCAAACGCTCAACGAGGAGCAAATACTATTTCGATACCTGCAGGCACCAACAGGGTGAAGATCATTCATATAGATACAAATGCTTGTAGTAAAGGGTGATACGGTCAAAATTTGGTCAAGGGAAAACGCGTGTAAATCGGTGAAATCGTTTATTTAAAAAATCAAATTAAATTTCTTTTTCAAGTTCAATTAGTATAAAATTCAGGAAAAATATTCAGTTAGGCTTCCGCTTTTCCAAATCCGAATTGCCGGGCCTTACGCTTGACCCCTGCCATCAGATTTTGTACAGCCACCTTGTCCACCTTCTTCGCCGCAGAAAGCCAGTTTGCCTTGAACTGCTGCTCGTCCTTAGCAGTTTTTTTGGTCTTCTTTAGGTTCCGCTTGACAATAGCCCAGTATTTCTCAATTGGGCGGAGCTCTGGCGTGTTGGGAGGGTTCTTGTCCTTGGGAACCACCTGCACGTTGTTGGCGGCGTACCACTCCATGGCCTTTTTACCGTAATGGCAAGATGCCAAATCCGGCCAAAACAATACGGAACAACCGTGTTTCTTCAGGAAAGGCAGCAGACGTTTATTCAAACACTCTTTCACGTAAATTTCTTGGTTGACAGTCCCGGAAGCTATGAAAATGCTGCTTTTCAAGCCACAGGTACAGATGGCTTGCCAAACCAGATATTTCTTTGCGAACTTTGACAGTTTCGTGTGCTTGAAAATATCTGCTACCTTTCCCCTTCCTTTTGCCGTATAAAACTCCTGTCCCGGAAGCTGCTTGTAGTCGGCTTTGACGTAGGTTTCGTCGTCCATTACCACGCAGTCAAACTTCGTCAGCATCGTCGTGTACAGCCTCCGGGATCGCGCTTTGGCCGTCGTATTTTGTTTATCATCGCGATTTGGAGTCACTACCTTCTTGTAAGTCGATAGTCCGGCTCGTTTTTTGGCTCGATGCACGGTTCTAGACGATACACCCAGCTTATTTGCGGCATCTCGGAGAGATAGGTTAGGGTTTCGCTTGAAACTACCGGCAACTCTCTTTGTCGTCTCAGCGGCTTCCGGTTTTCGATTTCCCCCCGATCCAGACTTACTGGCTGTCGACAAACGTTCCCCAAACACTTTAATTACATTTGTAATGGTTGATTTGGCAACTTTTAGCGATTTTGCCAACTTTGCGTGCGAGTAGCTCGGATTTTCGCGATGCGCGAGCAAAATTTTGATACGCTGCTCTTCTTGCTTGGACGGCATTTTGACAACTGAAGAGTGAATTCCAAAATCAAAATAGGAGCAACATTCTACACACACACACCTTCAAAATGAGGGGTGTTCAGGTTTTTTAAATGCAATAGAAATAAATACGTCAAGTTGATATTGACCAAATTTTGACCGTATCGCCCTTTATTTTTCATTTACATAAATATATACACCATTATATAAATATTTCATGGGAATGGGAGGGACCATCAGGGCACCCGATTGAAGCACTCTGGATGGGGAGAGTGGGAATTCCAACTCCCCATTGCTAACAGTTTCTGAATATAGGGCGGGCTCTTCTCCCCGCCCATTGGGGCATCCTCATGTTAGATAGCTTGCTCTTTTGACCAATTGTTCAGTCTTGTTGTTGAAAGGAGATTCTTTATATCTCTGTGGATACGTATAAGTGATGTTGCATATCGATACACCCAATCCCTTTTTGGCTCTTCATACAATGACATGATTAGGATAATCAGTGGTTATTGAAGCTTGATCAAGTCTAACAAAGGGGAGAGCCCATTGCTGTGGGACTTAGTTTCCGTGCTACAATGTGTGGTAGTACATATCATACATCATACATCATACCTGCAGGCACCAACAGGGTTCAATCTGCAAACCGTGTTGTTAACAATGTTCAACATGTAAATGGGCCTACCTACGCTGCCGTTGCAGCGGGTAGAAACCAAAACCAAAATTCCCACTTCTATACCCTCTACCATTTTCATATCTCCTTACCCATCCATCTACCCCATTGCCACCATCTCTATATTTCCATATGTTCTACTTTCTTTATTTTATATTATTTTTTTAATTGATCCCATCACAAACTAGCTTAATTTATTTATTTTAACTATATGTCATTTTTATTTATCAACTCCCCCCCCCCCCCCAACAAAACAAAATCTATATTATTTTCTCCCGATCCCCCTGGGCTTCGCTTCCCTTCCCCCATCCACATCCCATTCTTTTTTTACAAAATAAAATTTTACTTTGTTAACAAAACACAACCATATATTTTTTTTCCCTCCTTTTTCCCTCCCCCCCTCCAAAAAGAACCCGCCCCAAGGTGACCTCCAGCAGGCTTGGCTTCTCTTCGCACGTGTAGCTAGCAAGTGTACGATTTGAACCACACGCGGAGCAAAAAACTCGATACACGCGGTGAGAACATCGGCTGCACGCCGTGCACGAGAACTTGAAAATGGAGCAAGAGCATTGCCTATCGGGAGCGTGTAACATGCTGAAAGAGAAACACGGAGGAAATCAAAGATGCTCCGTGCTCTTGGATTTCGGAAATCTTTCGTCAATCGTCAGTGTTAGTACGCGGTTGTATCTCATGGGGTGTAGACGTTTTTGTTGTTGAGTCCTTTATTGTTTTTGAATGATGGCTGAGAAAAGGCAGTTAAGTGGGGATGTGTGGAATTTTTTCTCGTGATAATGATTCCGTAAAAACTGTCTTTATATACCCATTGTGAAAAGAGCGGTCGCTGCAGAGTGGCTCAAAATATAATTTGACGCGGCATATTACTTCCGTTTACAAGGAAAGCAGTAGAGTGTGGACTTCTAAAGTAGAATAAGGGAAACCTCTACGCCGCGGATTTAAAAAAAAACTTTTAGAAGTGTTATTTCGATGAATGTGTTGTTTCGATGGACCGTAATGTTTATATCACCAGTATTGTGCAGTGGATAACAGTCGTGCATTCTAAGATTTGTGAATTCATTTAGACTAAGTTCGTGGGGCGCATTGTTTGTGTAAACTTAACATCGCGTAAGGGAAGATCTGTGCTTGAGATTGTAACCCAAATTTCAAATCGTACCCTTGCTATAGGCCAGTATCGACTTAAAAAGTAGAGAGGTTATGGAATTTTGTTCAATATTACCAAGCGGAATTTTGACAATTGAGTTGCATGGAACGAAATGTCACCTTGTCTTACGGAATAATCGAGCGGAATATTTTTTTTGCGAAAGTAAAAGTGACAGCTCCCATTAGTTTGCGTGGAAACCTTACAAATTTCAATTTTATTTTTCATTTTTTTTCAAGTGGATACTGCTGCAGAAATTTCTTTTCGATTCTTTACTTTTCCGTATGCAGCAAACGGAATTTAACATGGGATTGAGATAGCAGAAGAAATTTCTTTCGAACTCGATACGACCTTATGGGCTTATGCTGAAGCATTCTCGACGGTAGCCATAACCTCATAATTTAGAATTGATATAACTAAGAATCTGTACTAGATATTGAATATTTAATCACATCAGTTTGTAAGCTTACTTGCTGTGAACAATCTGATGGAGTTTGACTCGATGTTCATTCACTAACAATCGAGATTTATCAATTTGAAATAGAGAGGTAAGTTTGCGAGAATGAGATAAAAGATAGGAAAAAATACCTGGAGCAGCAATTCACCTTATGGTGGTAATACTTGGCCGCAATACAGTGGAAGTTATTCTTGATAAAATTCTAAAAGTTATGAAAAACTTTAACATAGATCTGGGTCAAGTTTACCCTATCACTACTGATATTGGTACCAATTTTATTAAATGAACCGATTTAATGAAAGATGCTCAGACTCTTCATTCAACGAATTGAAAATAATTTCCATTTTAGGTTCAATTCACTGTGATACATTTTGGAAAAATTCAAAAGAATTTGTTCCGCCACAATAACTTGAATTGCAAAAAACTATCGTCGTTCTATATATTTTGTTGTTTTACGGGAAAAAAATACGCGAGCTTTTTGTAATCCAAATTGATGCGACGGAACAAACTGCCTTTGAATTTTTCAAAAATGTATCCAAGTAATAAAGTGACAGATGTAAAGTTTTAATATAATATATTCTGGAAGACTTATTTCTAACAGATGAGAAATAAATTTTCACTTATATCTTATCAAAAATAGGGATCAATAATAGAGGGATATTCTATGTGGTGAATTCTCACTTAAATTTGCCACTTTGTAAATGAATTGATAACTGCGATAATTGATTGAATTTTCTTAGAGAAGCCAGAGACAGTGGAAAAAAGGCTTTCTGTGATAATGTTTTTAATTTTGATTCAAAATAACATTCCCAAGCAAACATATGGATACTTACCAATACCTAAAGAAAATACATCCGAACTTCATTCAACCAACAGGAATTCGATAGAGAAGTGTTTTAGACGATTTTCACTATGACGCATTGCTAGTGAATCATCTCGATGCAAATCAATTCGTAAATTAATTTATGTTTACATCTTGTATGTGATGCAGCATGGGCGGTGTCATGAAATCAATTGATGGTTTCTTATGAAAAATCAACTAGTAAACCTAATGATCCGCATGATTCTAAACGGAAAAAAACATTTTCCAATCCAAGGCGAAAGATGTTTTTGATGAATGTTTTGCAGATTTGCGGAGAGTAATGTTTTTGAGCTCATTCCCATTTTTCTTCCATTCAATTTGTCAACACAACCATCCTTATGCAGAGGTAACATAAGAGCGGAGATTTTACTGCACGACGCCAATAGAAAGGAGGATGGCACGCCGAGCAACACACTCGTTTGCTCGGCGAGCGCGCTCTTCGGGATTTCTCTTTTGCCGTTTCGCACGCTCGATCTACCGAACGGGAGGAGCGTGTATTTGTCGGTGTAGAGCAGATGCCAAACACGCACGGCGCACCATACAACTTATGCCGTGCGCGTACCAGATACACTCCACTCTTCGCTCAAACGGAGGAGCAAGCCAAGCCTGAATTCTCTTCACCACCCTTCCACCCCCCTTCACACTATTTCTCTTCTTTCCATCTTTATCCATCCCATTCCTACTTCCAACATTTGCTCAATTACATTCCTATCTTAAACAAAATAAATTAATATTTTAACCTTTTCCAAAAAAAACTCTCCATCATTCTTCTATGACGATCTTCAGCTCTTGATTCTTCTGAAAACTGTACGTTGGCGGCAATATCAAAGAACACGTGATCCCGGTATAAAGATTTACAAAATCAAATTAACAAACATTTTAAAAATAACGTGTAAAAATTAGATCCGAGTTCCAAACCTTTCTGGAAACTCTCTAAAATCTTAAAAAAAAACCTCAAAAGCCAATACCAGCGCTTAAGGAAGGTGATAAAATTTTGCTCACAAATGCGGAAAAAGTTCAAAAACTTGTTAAGCAGTTTGAGAGCTCCCATAATTTCAGTTTGGGTCTTACAAGTCCTATTGAGGATCAGGTTTCCAGGGAGTATCTGAATAAATTCTCTCAAGAAAATATTTAGATTGATTGGGATGAAGTAAAAACTATAACTAAACAATTTCGAAATATGAAAGCAACAGGTGATGATGGAATCTAGATGAATCTATATCCTCATAAAAAAAAACGCCCTGAGAGTACCTTGTCTTTGTTGGTAAAACTATTTAACAGATGTTTTCATCTGGCATACTTTCCAGATAAATCGAAAAATGCTAGAGTCGTACCTATTTTGAAGCCAGACAAAAACCCGGCTGAAGCTTCTAGCTACCGACCAATTAGTTTGCTTTCTTCAATAAATAAGCTTTTTGAAGAAATAATGTTGTATAGAATGATACTTTACAACAATACAAAATCAATTTTTGCTGATGAACAGTTTGGACAGTTTTCGCCATGGGCATTCAACTACGCATCAACTTTTGAGAGTTACTATTTTAATTCGTTCAAACAAAGCTGAAGGCTGCTCCACTGCAGTTGCTCTTCTAGATATAGAAAAAGCATTCGACAGCGTTTGGCATGAAGGTTTTATTGCAAAACTGAACAAACTCAACTTTTCGCTTCATTTCATGAAATTAGTTCAAAACTACTTAACTGATAGAACTTTGCAAGTAAATTATCAGTATTCTACATCTGATCAATTGCCTCAGGGTAGTATTCTTGGGCCAATACTATATAACATTTTCACTTCAGATCTTCCTGACTTACCTCAAGGCTGTCAAAAATCTCCCTTTGCGGATGACACAAGCATTTCCGCTAAAGGAAAACAGTCTTCGTGTTATATCCAGGAGGCTATAAAAAAGCTTGGACGTTTTTACAGATTATTTTCATTTATAATTTTAGACAAACATCTTGGCAATCTTCAATTGCAATGATCAATTCTCTCCATAGATAAGAAATAGTTTTGAGAAATCAACTGTTATTCTTACAAGCAGGCAAAACTATAGACTGGGTTTTTTCATGTTTTATGCATAAAACTCTTAATAAACATCAGTGATTGATTGAACAAAAACTCCGTTCTCTTGTGTGTTTTCAGAACTCAGAAGTTATCAATCTGGGTGATGACATCTGCTGTCTAATGGCCTTTGCGGAACCGTATTGGGATTTATCAAATATTTCGTTTGTTTCCAGGTGTCAGGCGTTTGTTTACCATGCGTTCGAATAATTTTAATACGCTCTTAATATTGCTCTTAAGTTGTTCGCTGTGTTTGGAAATTTTCCTGGTCTTGGTATCGGAATGATGAGGTATGGTACTTGTATGAGGATTGATTATCTCCAAGATTCTAAAAAAAGACTGCCAGCCCTCCCAAATCGCCCCATTTGTAACTGCAAACATGTTTGGTCGAACCTTGAACAGAGGATCTGTTCCGAAAATTTCGTTGCCAAAACGAAGGAGCAGCTGATCACCATGGCCACGAAAGAGGTGAAAAACATGCCGACATCCATCTATTCATCAGTCATGGCTAAAGCTGCGATCAATTGCCGTAAGGCCACCCTGAATGTTGTTGTTTTGATTTTCAGGGGGATTTTAGCCCATGAAGATTTCCTCGACCAAACCGGAAAATCGCCACCCGCCGGCTTGGTGAACCAGCTTACCGACTGAGCTATCTGAGGCCTCTCTTTTGTGAGGATATATGTGAAGAATAATAGACAGTAGAACGGATATCCGTTAATGATTCCTTGAAGACTGAAAGCCGTAAACCAAAAACATAACCTCAATCACAGTCGATCACCTCCTTTTGTTGAGAGCTTTCGATGCCAGTTCCATTTTTGCGTTATTATGATTTGGTGTCAAGTACATACAAGTACATACAAGTCATATACACTATAACGTTTCTCGATTTCTATCGAATAACGCCCCATGTAAAAGAAGTAATTTTTCAAGTGTGTGCAAAGGTTGTAAACAAATTTTTATTCACGAAAAATTCATCGACTAAACTAGAAATCAAACCCAGTCATCCTCAGTATGGTGTTGCTTTGTAGCATAACCTTTACCGATTAAGCTAAGAGAAGCCCCTGGTAATTTAATTGACCATCAATGAGAACAATTTTACACATTTTGTACTAATTAGTTAGTTTTTTTTTTTTTTTTTTTGAGAAAAAACAATTAACAATTACCATTTAAAGAATAACGTTTAAACACCGCATTAATGGGTGACAGGTTCTTCTTGATAATTTTTTCTACCCAATAATGCGTACACCTGCTTATGTCTAAAATGGTAGTTTTTTTTTTTTGCTTCTCAGATTTCATTCAATATGAATCGCACAATTAAAAACTCACTGACGCTCCACAAACGATGATCGGATTCAAATCGTTTAGAATCAGCATTGAAGTTCTATTCACTGAACGATGTAGGTATGCTATTTTCCCAACAAGGCTGTCAAGCATGACGTCAGATCGTTTCAATCAGCTTGAGCCGCATAGCATAGAAAAATAAAATCCATTTCAACCCACACGAACGTATTACCAAAATCTCTAGGAAGTCAGTTTCGAAGAGTTTATCGATAAACCAAACGATACTTATCACTTTCTTAAGCATTTCTTCATCATTGCATAAAATCACTATTTATTCTGCCGAAGAGCGAGCGATAATGTATGCTGAAGTGCGGTTTGCATTAGTTGATTCTTCATCGCCATCTCTTCCACTCGCTGATCCTTCAGGTTTTTTTTCCAAAGATTGTTCTCACCATTGAAATCGAATTTTTGCCCCGTAACTAACCAAATCTACATTCACTAACCACAAAATCGAACCTAGAACCTTTGGCACACCGAAATCAATTACAACAAACGACTCCACTGACACCCACCCCAGAACGGAAGACACCGGACGATAGGCAAACATCAATCACTGCTAAAGTAGAGTTCTCCGGGAAAATCCGAGCGAACGATATCAAAAGACAAAACGGAACCAGCATTCCGCACTGCGACGCATTTGGTACTTGTTGCTGGCTGTGTTTGCCCTCCTCACTGATTCATCTTCCCAAGCGGTTCCGGTGGTAAATAGAAGATTTTCCCACCCCATCCGGGCTAGGGGTGGCTCAGCATTGCATGAATTAAGGATTGAAGTGCGGGACTCACTCGCATGTCCTTACTTAGTGTAGTAGAACGTCGACAGATAACACGCAACAGGAAAGAATGGGACTTGGACACACAAACGGGTTTTATTATAAATGCCTCCACCACCAGCAGCAGCAGCAGCAACAGTATTGGCGCAGTTACAAGTGGAACAAGCCGTTTGGTAAACGGGTTGTTGGTTTATTTTTAGATTTGTTTTTGAGGGTATATTCACGGGGGAAGGGAATTTCGTGCGATTTTTTGGTTTCACTCGGAGATTTCTCCGGTGAGATTGAAATGGATAGGGGTTTGTGTCGCAATGTCTTTCTCTATTTAGAATTTTCTTAACTCAATAAAAGCAGCCAAGGTCTAGTGAATGAACGAAAAATCGTTCATGTTTAGTTGATTAGCAATTGAATAAATGTGAAAGTAAACTTTTTATTTAACTATGTACGCATGTACGTTAAATGCTGAAGTTGGGCACTGAATGAAAAGAAACGTTTTACCCTATTATTGCTGCTGGTTGGGGTTTATGTGATTGTGTGTCTATCCTAAATGGGGAAATCATGAATTTATTCATCAAATGGAACAAATGGCATAAATTAAGGTAGCTAGGGAGTGCATCAACGGAAGTCAGAATGGATTGGGAATGAATCGGGAACTTGAATGACCTTTTTAAACACATGCGATGATTGTATAAGCTGAAACTCTTTCACTACCTCAACTTAGTCTTCTTTGTGCAAAGTCTTCTTTGTGCATGACACTGTGGGCATCAAAAGGATAATTAACCCAGTGGTGCTCCTCAAACACGGTCAACATGCATATCCCACTGGTGCTTATCCACCCGAAAATTAAATTTTCTTCTTGAGCAGTGAGCGCATTAGTCTCAGGTGATAGATAAATTTGGCTTATTTTCTAAACCTATAAAATACTTATATTGGACTATCTGCTATTTGCTATCTTTTGTCTCTTTCTAACAATTTCACTTAGAGATTCCCGCAATGCAAATCACGATATTTTGTGAACGAATCCTGCTGAAAACTGTCCCGGTGGGCTTATCTAAAATGTGCACGCGTGCTCAGTGGTGGAAAATTTACTATATTTTGATATTATTACCATATTATTTTACATTTTTTATTAACCTTTGAGCACTCGCGCTGTTGTACTATGTATAACAAATATAGATATTCCCTTAAAATTTTGATGCAGAGGCACTTTTTGATGTAAAATCAACGTGAAATCTTCAAGAAACTTGTTTTGAACCGAACAGCGTATTCCTTGATAACATAACTGGCTAAAAAAGCGCGGAAGAATGCGATATTGCCAGACGTGTCCGGGTAAATGAAAAACGAACGCGTCATAAAAAAAATATGTACACCAATTCGATAAAAAAAAAAAAAAAACTAAAAAAGATATACGATCTCTCAGAATTTCATAATAATTGGTAATTTTGTCCCTTATCCAAAAATATTAGACCTGTATATTTTCAATAGGGGAACCATTCCTGCGATAGGGCAGTCCGAATTAAAGATTTTTTTAAATGATTTTTTTTCTAAAATTCATAACTTTTGAACTACTCATCCGATTTTAACAACTAAATACGCAAATGAAAGGTAATTGAATATTTTTTATTGCAAAAATATAAAAATACACCTGAATTGCGATATTTATTCTGAAAACATAGATTATATTCGTTTTTCATGGTTTCTATTATCTCGGCACTAAAGAGCCTCCTTGTAGTTTAGACCTGTTTACATAACATATAAAAAAATTTCCGATGTATGTGTTTTAGTTTTTGAGCTACATTTTTTCCAAAAATCTATGTTTTAAGTTTTTGTTGATCATCCTACCACGCGTTTCCATAATTCAAAGTTATTACCAACCATGCGTCCCCATAAATCTTAAGTGATTTTAATAAGTTCAATTGGCTTTTTGAGAGCTATGGGATGAGCAATAAACTACATTTTCTCATATTTGAGGTTTTCAGAGCCTCAGTCCCCCCCCCCCCCCCGCCACCCCCCACCCCCTTGTGGTTCTCTGTCCATACAATTTTTAATTAGATATGGAGCATGTGTTCTGATCAACTCCTTTCCTCACTTCCCCTTCCACAAAGAAAACGTGGTTTATATCGGTTCGTTCGGATATAAAGCCAAAATAAATTAAATGAGGGCTACTTTTCGGCAACACGTTTTTCCATGGAACAAGATTCGCTTTCTTCAGCAAACATATATGCGTAGCGAACTCAGCGTCTTGCACCAGCTTCAAGATTAGCAGCTCAGAATCGATAAGCTCATCTTGCGTTAGCGGACCAGTGATTATGGGCCTTTTTGCCAACATTTTACGAAGGTTCGCTGGATATCGTTTGACGAACGCTACTTGACGCAGCAGACTCTTCCATCTCGAAAAATCATCCCACCGAAGCGGCATAGACTGTGCAATATGGTGAAGCACATGGGGACACTTTTTTTCCGCAGTGTGATCAAACTTCGACGCTGTAACAGGCCACTGCTCTTTCGGCTTCCATAGGAGTTCTGGTCCGCGAAACCATCGGCTCGCAGGAGAGAGATCCGGTTGCGTCTGCCATTTATAGGCATCATCGGGGACATTTAGTTTCGTATCTTTTTTTATCCATAATTCCCTACCCCCCCCCCCCCCAAATCATATTTCCCAGAGTAAAAAATAACCCCACACCACAACACCGTGAATCCCCCCAGAACAACCCGCGTGAGAGTTTTAATTTGTACGACTCGAAGACATCACTCGCCAAACGAGCTCCGATAACCGCTGCCTGAGGCTCTATCCCAGGGATTGACACGAACCCCAAGGAGCTCCCCCTGTCTCCCCACCCATAAAAACCCCTCCCCCCCCCCCTCCCCCCTAAACCCCAGATACGCGCCCCCACCAAATCCGTTTTGCGACGCATCCACGAACACATGAAGTTGTATCATATTTGGCTCTCCTACGCAAGTCTTCATTGACTAAAATATATACTGGCACTAATTAATGAAAATTTAGCAATGAAAATTCACAAAATTGCCACTAAATTATTAAACACAGTGCCAACGAAAAAATAACAATTCGCACTAGAAAAACATAAAATAGCAATAAGAAATTGATAATTCATTTTCAATAATTCAAAAGTAACCGGTAAAACTTTCAAAAATAGCAATGGCAATTAGTATAAACGCAATAATAAACTGATAGTTTTCCGTCATAATAATAAGTTTTAGCGCTATACATGTGACAAAAGTCTTTAAATTTTTCAAAGCTTTCCAATCAAAACCAAACAAATTATTTTAATTTTTATTTTTTTTATTTTGGATTTTTTATTGCGATTTGTTTGGTTTCAATTGGAAGATTTGAAAGATTTTAAGACTTTTGTCACATGTATAGCGCAAGAACTTATTTTATGACGGAAAACTATCAGTTTATTATTGCGTTTATACTAATTGCCATTGCTATTTTTGAAAGTTTTACCGGTCACTTTTGAATTATTGAAAATGAATTATCAATTTTTTATTGCTATTTTATATTTTTCTAGTGCGAATTGTTATTTTTTCGTTGGCACAGTGTTCAATAATGTAGTGGCGATTTCACACATTTTTATTGCTATTTTTTCCATTTTTATTGATGTTTTATTACCCTGCCGTCTTCATTCGGTAACACCTGGGCAGGCTGACATTTTCCACTTGTGGGAGGACTCGTAACTACGTCTTCCACTTTTTGAACTGTTCGGACTTGATCTGATCGTCCCAATTGACGCCACTCCGCCAAATTTCCTGAAGAAGGATTTTCAGGAACATAAGGAAGTTTGCCAACAGTCCCAGTGGGTCGAAGATCATCATCAGTGTACTCAAAATCTGCCTCTTTGTCGGAACTATGCGTAAGTTGATTCTCGGGGATACTTTAAAGGTGAATGTATCAGTAGCAGTGCACCACAACATGCCTAGAACTTTCTCCGTTCCCATCTCGTTTGACAAATTCAGGCTTTTTTCCCCAGGTTTCGCTTCCATCTTCCGCAGTACACGTTTTGAATTCGAAAGCCAGTTACGCATTTCAAATCCTCCCTCCGCATGAATGCAACGGCCATCCTTCGCCAGCTTCAATGCATCTTCCTCCAACTCCTCGCTAGACAGCATATCGTCTACATAATGTTCGTTAACTATCGCCTAAACCGCCCTCGGAAATCTTTAACGAAACCGTTGCACATTGTGGTTCTTTACGTATTGCGCGCAGCTTGGCGAACATGTGGCTCCAAAAGTCATCACCTTCATCGCATAGACATCTGGACTTCGAGCTTACTCGCCATCGCGCCAGAAGAACCGCTGGCATTGTTGATCATTCTTGTTCACCATCACTTGGTGGAACATTTCCCGAATATCACCTGTAAGAGCAATTCTGAATTCTCGGAAACGGCGTACGACAGACGGAAGAGAAGTGCCCGTTGACCGTGAGAAGTGACGAGTGAAGTTGATCGTGACCGGAGAGCAGGAAGGAGTTCAGTAACGTTCCCGCTACATTTGCAGCAGCTTCCCACACGATACGTAGTTTCCCCGGCTTGTTAGGATTCACCACGGGGAATATTGGGAGGTACCACACACGTGAAAAATTCTCTGACAACTGGCTATCCGTCAGCTTCTCAATGTACCCACTATACTCGTAATCCAGTATCTTCTGCTTCAACACTTCTGCCAGCTCAGATTCGCTTCTCCAAACATACTTGCCGACGCATAGCCATTGCTTTGCTGTTCGGAAGTTGGACGTCGTCGTACCGCCACAATAATCATGTTTCGTACCGCTTCCCCTTCATGTGGGTCAGGGTTTCTAGCAGTTGCCTGGCTCGCTCGTCGTGTTTCGATAGAAGGGGCCTGGCTGAGCTCATCACCCCTAGGCTGTCGAGTGAAAAGTAGTCTTTCACTGCGTTATGTAGCTCTACATCCTTTCGTTCGCAGCAGGGGCACAAATGAAAGCTATGGTGAGCATTAAAATCCGTCGCTGGTTGGAATGCTATTAAACAAGGTCTGAACAATATCCACCCAAGTCGTGTTCTAGTGGCGATTTTTTGAGTTCTTTCTTCGTTTTATTTATCAATTGCTCCTCAGTTTTCGCGACTAAATTGTTGGAGTAGATCTTACGCTTCAGGTTGGCCCAGAAATTCTCGATGGGACGCAGCTGGGGGACACTGGGTGGGTTCGCCGACTTGGGTACCACATCGATATTCAGCCGCTTCATCTCCTCCAACGATCGCTTCGAGTAGTGGGCCGACGCCAGATCTGGCAAAAACACCGCGTCTTTGCCCTTATGGTATTTTTTGATGAACGACGCAACTTCCGGCAGGCATTTCGTACTATAAATTTGCCCGTTCACGGCCAGTCCGGAACTAAAGAAGAGCGGCTTTGACATCCCCTTCTCGCTGATTGTCAGCCACAACAGCACCTTCTTGGGGAACTTGATGTGTGAAATGAACTTCACCTCAGAGCTCACTTCCTTCGTGGGGAAGTAAAATACGAAGTCGTTGCCATCCAGGGTGAGATAGGTCTCGTCGTCCATCACCACCGCCACGTCGCAATTTGCCGGGAAAAACGAGTTGACTATCTTATTCAGCCGCTGCCGCTGCGTCATTATCTGCAGCTCCGAAACCAGTGGACGCGACTTCCGCTTCCTGACATGTATGTTCATGTTCGCCAGGTACGTTTTCACTATTTGGCCGGTTGAACCGACCTCCCGGCCAACCGCACGCTGCGATGTTGCCACTTTTCCCTCGGTCTGCCTCTTCAGCATCCTTTGGAGCTTCTTGCGGCTCAGGGTCGTCGGCCGTCTGGAACCGGGCTATCTTTCGATACTCTGATGGTTGACTTACAGTGCCAAAATTTTGTCGATGCCGGAACGGTCGAATCCGGCGTCCACAAAGTGCCGCACGATGTCCGTTTTCGACGCGGCGGGGTGCCGTTCTTTGAACGCGCACACTTCTGAACGGAGTTGCCTCACTGTTTTTGCCATCACGGTTAGAATTCGACTGATAGAGCTGTCAAATTTTATCTGCTGACTCATGGGTTACTATGATTGATGCTGCATGGGTAGTTTTGTCAGTGCGGGTGAAGGTAAACCCATGAGAAATCGAAAAAAAATACGGGATACACATTGAACTCACTGACCTCGACATCTCAAAGGCATGCAATCGGGCATGGATGCCGAACGTCCTCAAACAGCTATTCGCATGCGGGCTATAAGGGCACGTCTTCAAATATCGCACATTACAAGTCACCTTTGGAAACCACCGCTGTGACACCTTCAAAGAGGTAACAAGCGTCTCAGAAGGCACTGTTTTAGCCATCACCCTATTCCTCGTTTGGACGGACGGGCTTTTTTCTGGAGGCTACCAGGTATCTTCATCTCTGTATACGCAAACGACATTGGACTGTGCGAGGAGCAGAGTAACTGCCCTATGCAAAAAACTGGCACAAGCTGTACGGTACATCGAGAACTAGGCCCCAACCTCCGATTTTCAGCTGTTTTTGGAGAAAAACGGTTTCAAATATATCTGCGGTATCAACCATCGGACACTGGCTACACAGATTACACTCGCCCGCCCCCCCAAGGGGGGGAATTCAACCAAGAATCTAACTGGCAAGCTCGCCGGCTGCTCATCCATCCGCCCCAACAGCAACAAAGTGGAAGCAACCCACCGCACCCCACCCCAGCCCCCCCCCCCCGCCCCCCCAGAACACCCAACCGCCACCAGGTTCTGCTTGCCTCACCCCACCCACAGAAGAAAAATACGGACCGCCCAGAATAGATCGGGCCCGCCCCCCCCAGCCCCTCCGACCACCCCCCCCCAATACAATATAACTACCCGGGCCATTTTAACCCTACCCCCCCATTCCGACTATACATTGCGTCCGCCGGACAAGTTGGCGGATTTCTAGCAAAAACCACACTGAAAATTAATTTTAGTTTATATTACGAAATCGAAGGTAAAACAAACAAAACTATTCGTTGTTTTCTGCAACGAAACTGATTTGTACTATTTATGAAGCTACCTTCGTAATTAATGGCACACGCACAACTGCCAAAAGCACGAAGCATTTGTTGACACAAAAAGAACACTCGTACATTGTACGAAAACAATAAAGTGAGCTACGTATATTTTGTTGCAAATTAAAAAGAAACGTATCTCTGGTGGTTGCATGAATGTTTGACAGATCTACTTTATCGACACGAAATGTAATTTAAAAAAAAGCGCAACCACGTGGAGATGCTCGGCGTTTTTTTCAATGTTTCTGACATGGGATTCGATCCGATATTTTAGGAAAGCGCCGATACTGAATCCGTGGTTGATCTCACTACGCCATGGTGACTTCTAACAATATGCTTGATTAGTGAGTATGAAGTTATAACTCTCGACAGCGCTTTAATTTTTATTTTGGGATAACTAAATTATTCCCGCTCATCCCAGCTGCAACATCATCTTGCATGACTACGATTAATGAGAAACAGTGATTGGTTGGTCCTCACGAATTTCATTTCGTGCATTATGCAAAAAGGTGTCATGATAGCATTTCACCAGATAAAAAGCAATATGAATGTTTCATACAATATACGAGACATTTGTTCTAGGTACAAAATCCATGATTACGAAACGAGTGAAAGCTATTTAACGAAAATAAATTTTCAGTGAATCTTTTTATATGTGTTGATGATCACAAACAACAACAGAATCCTGATAAAATCATTTTTTTCCACTGCTATGGAAATTTACCTTGCTACAATAGATGGTAGTATTACATCATCAGCATCATCATCATCATCATCATCATCATCATCATCATCATCATCATAATCAAAAGTCGTCAAGTTGGTGGTAACCGATCGTCCAGGTATGAATCCGTGTTGATCGATAGATATGTTGCTTTTTGTAGCATCAAGAACAATTCCACAAACTATTATCTCAAACAACTTTGAGACGGCTGACAAACTCATTATGCCACTATAGTTAATAACATTGTTAACATGATAAATTGATGCTAGACTTTACTCGGCAAGCAAGTAGGAATTTTGTTGGCCTTCTAGACTTAGAATCAAGATACTTAAGATACTGAAAAGCATCCACATGCATAATTCAGAATTAAGCTGCAGTAATGCAACTGAAAATTTAAAAACGCACTTCTTCAAGAAACAGCTATTGTAGCACGGAACGAAACCCTTTCACATTGACGCAATTTGTCAAATTATGACAAAACGTCACATTCCATCCTTCCCTTACTCTATTGCCAAACAGGCCCATAGATCCCGGTGACAACATCACATTGTTATTTACAAGACCTTCTATGGCGCATGTCTGATGAGAAGCCCGAAAACTCCATCCATCGTTCCATTGCATGGCACTCTCTGTTGGTCTCTTTTGTAATCGATACTCGAAGGCGCCCCAAATCCTTGTTAGTATTTCTGATCATACAGAAATCTCGAGTAATTCATGATTAAGGCCTAAAAGCCATTTGTAAACAATGACTTCAAACGTTGATCTCTCACGAATCACGAGAATCCCACTATATCCAACTACTCCATAAGGTAGAACTAACATTCTTATATCAAATGCTGCTTTCATTTCACGAGACTGATTCAAGATTCAAGAGAAATCGAAATTTAGTCATTGTTTACAAATGGCTTTTGGGCCCTTAACATGAATTACTCGAGAAATGTCTCGTTCGTCTCTCCGTCACACTGCATTCCTAGGACCGTCCGTAAATGAAGCCCTGATGAAACTAGTTTCATAAGTTCCGAAATGCATGGCATATGGTTACTTGAGCTATATTTGTGAAGCCAGGAGTTAGTTCCCTTGGTCTTATGTTTCAAAATTACAAATCTCCATATTCTTGCATCTTCTATGGAGTCTCCATTCTGTGGATTACAAATCCAATTCCAAGGATCTCCGCTCACAGAAGAGAACAATTCTCACACACCCACACTTACAAAAAGAACCTTATTCTGCTCCCATTCTCTCTCTATCTCTCTCATCCTATCATCCACCCCAAGGCACTACTACGATGAGCAAACAAATTGCATTTTCCCGTTGAGTAAACGCCCGCTGTAAGAGAGCCTCCACCCCAAGCGTACTGAAGAAGTTTTCCGACGACGAACAGCAAGCACATCGGCAAGACAAACTAGCCCCAGCCTGGAACGGAGAAAGAGAGCTGACGCGCGTGTGTCCGTGTGTGCGTGTATGTGGTTCTGGTTGAAAAATCGACAGATTTTTCCATCCTTCCGATTCCAAATGTGCTAATTTTACCCGTCGCGGATCGAATATCGTGCCCCAAAAGACTGCTAAGGCTCCTCCGGTGTGAAGATTTCGCGTTCACGTTCGCGTAGGAGTGAACCTCCCGATTCCGGTTCGGTTCCCGTGCATCAGGATGGCCGACGCGGATTTCGAGGAATTTCGCCAAAACTTGGATAAGCTGCCATCCTACAGCAAGGCTCCAGCTCCTTTCTATTCGTGAGTACCTAGTAGTTGTTTTTTATCTTCCACTTCCACCCGCATTTGAAAACATTCAGAAAGCTCACTTCAAGCTGGGAGGAAGGAATTCAATCCGGATAGTGGTTCACGGGATCGATTCCACGGAATAATTAAGTGGCATGCAGTGATGTATTTATGGGGCCCGATTAACCTTCAGAGCGATTTGTTTTTTTTTTTGTCCTGTTTCACCCACCTCTATAATGAGAAACGCACACTTATGGGCTCGTGACGTAGTGATTCATGCTATTTTTATGCTCATACCCATTGGAACTGCTCGGAAAATCGGAAATTGTAATTACATTTGGAATCAATGTCAAAACAAAATGCGAGCTGCTTACTCATCTCGGTTGTAAACGTAGTCGGGAGAGAGCAGCCTGCAAATCCACAGTTAATCTCATAAATATTGAATTTTCATCGTCGTTGACAGGCGGTGTGTAGTTGACAGCTCAGTTTTTTTTTCTGTTTGCTTCCGCTCATCCACTCCATAGTATACCCTCTATTAACATATAAGAGAAGAAGGCGGTGAAAACTATTTTCCACCTGCTATGCAAATAACATCTGCAGCGATGGTGGGGGAATGAAAAGCTTGGGATCAAAATGTATGAAACTCTGTCCTTTTTAGACACAACACGGTTTCTTAGGATCCAATGAATCGTTTTGCCTTATCAGAAAGAAGTAACACGAAACGTCCTAAATTTAATCAATATGAAAGCGATATTCTTGGAAGGCAAATAATGATGTGTTGGATTGCAATATCGGAAAAAATAAACAACTTCTCGCCAGCTGTCGTACATCCACGCGTGGGAGTTACAAGAAGGGACAAGTTGTACCAAAAGGTGGGAGTTTCGTTCTTTTATTCATCTCATTGCTTCGCAATTCATGATTCTAAAAATCTGTGACTTGACGTGAGACATCATATTTTTTGCTACACTGTTGAATGTGAACAAATATCAAAACAAAAAAAAACTATTAGAGCCAAAACTGAAAAACGTAACAACGCAAAATTTAGTCTTTTGCATTCATCTTGATAGTAAAGACCACGTTGCAGAAAAATCAAAACCACCTCTATGTCCAATTGGAATTTTTATTTTTTCAAGTTATTCAGAAAAAGATTCGCAACGTGAATAAATTTCGTTTTCAATTTGCCTGGTTTTATTAATATAGATACTTAGCTTTGAATAACACTGGTCGACAGAGATTTTTAGACACAGAGCTCCATGCCAGTTTCAGATAGCTTTGGTCTCAAAACCACCTCATGCGATTTGTATTTTTCTTCACAAATTGGCATCAAAATTTGAAATTTTGATATATTTTGAGAACCACTCAAATAACTGCCTCAGCTTACAAGTAAATGCTCCAAAAGAAATGCTTTTCTAAGACTTAAACAAACAGAATCATCGCACTACGCGGCACTAGTGTGCATGTAAACTTACTTTTTAACCTGAATCTTGAGATCCTTGACGTATAGCAAGTTGATGTCTTCAACAAAGATGTTTAGGGGCTATTCATAATTCATGAATTACGTCTTGTGTAAAATTCATAATTTTTAAGTGAGTAGATTGTGAATAAATTTACTGTTTTGAGGAAAGTTAGTTGTAAAATTATGAGCTTCCAGACGCTCGACTCAACAGTTCAGAATTATCTCACTGCGTGACGCTATTGTGCATGTAAACTTACTGTATAATCTGGATCTCGAGTTTATTGACATATAGCAAGATGGCATCTTCAAAAAAGATATTCAAGGGGTCAGTGCTTTTTGAATGGTGTACACATTAGATCAGAATTCGTCCGCTACGTGGCGCTAGTGTTCATGTGAACTTTTTGTACTACCTATATTTTGATATCTAGATCATGTATGAACTCATTGTTTTCAGGAAATTTATTCTAGTAATCAAGGTCATCCAGACGATTTCATAGTACAGAATTATTTCACTGCGTGGCACTGGTCTGTCTGTGAACTATGTAATGAATGTTTATCGCTACTGCACATGCTGATAACCCCAATATGGGTATTTTTGGTACGTTCTCTTTTGACAACTTCGGGTTAGTCCTTCAGAGAAGTTCTACACAAAACTTCGGGTAAGTCCTTTACAGAACTTCATGGAAGTTCTGCAGAGAACTTCAGAGAAATTCATGGAAGTTCTTCAGGGAACTTCAGGGAAGCCTTTCAGAGAACTTCAGGGAAGTTTTGCAAAGATTCTCTGGAGAGTTTTTCAGAGAACTTCATGGAAGTTCTTCAGAGAACTTCATGGAAGTTCTTCAGAGAACTTTGAGGAAGTTCTTTTCAGAGAACTTCAGGGAAGTTTTTCAGAAAACTTCAGGGAAGTTCTGAAGAGAACTTCAGGAAAGTTTTTCAGAGAACTTCAGGGAAGTTTTTCAGAAAACTTCAGGGAAGTTCTGAAGAGAACTTCAGGAAAGTTTTTCAGAGAACTTCTGGGAAGTTATTCAGAGAACTGCAGGCAAGTCTCTCAGAGAACTTCAGGGAAGTTTTGCAGAGATTCTCTGGAGAGTTTTTCAGAGAACTTCATGGAAGTTCTTCAGAGAACTTCATGGAAGTTCTTCAGAGAACTTTGAGGAAGTTCTTGAGTGAACTTCATGGAAGTTCTGGCAAATTCTTCAGAGAACTTCATGGAAGTTCTTCATATAACTTCATGAAAGTTTTGCAGAGAACTTCAGGGAAGTTCTTCAGAGAACTGCAGGCAAGTCTTTCAGAGAACTTCAGGGAAGTTTTGCAGAGATTCTCTGGAGAGTTTTTCAGAGAACTTCAGGGAAGTTTTTCAGAAAACTTCAGGAAAGTTCTGAAGAGAACTTCAGGAAAGTTTTTCAGAGAACTTCTGGGAAGTTCTGACAAGAACTTCAGGAAAGTTTTTCAGAGAACTTCAGGGAAGTTTTGCAGAGAAATTCAGCGACGAGAACTTCAAGAAAGTTCTTCAGAGAACTTTGTGAAAAGTCTTCAGTGAACTTCATGGCAGTTCTACAGAGAACCTCAGAGAAGTTTTGCAGAGAGCTTTAGGGAAGTTCTTCAGAGAACTTCAGGAAAGTTCTGCAGAAAACTTCAAAGAAATTCTTCAGAGAACTCCAGGGAAATTTTGCAGAGAACTTCAGGAAAATTCTTCGGAGCACTTCGGAGAAATTCTGCAGAGAACTCCTGGGAAGTTCTTCAGAAAACAGCAGGGAAATCTTTCAGAGAACTACAGGGAAATACTTCAGAGAACTTCAGGGAAATTCTGTAGAAAACTACAGTCCGTTTAATCACAGAGCTGAGTCCTATTCATCACCTTTTTCATAGGATGGACTTTGCTTTTGTCATGATGTTGGTGGCTTGTTTGACGAAATGGGCACGACATTTCGACATTTTTTGACAATTGACACGAACCGAAAGAGTGGCGACTATTCATCGATAGCTCATCAAAAAGTTTACAAGCTGTTTTGCTGCATAATGGTAATGAACATCCTTCTATTCCAAATTCCAAATAGCTGAAGAAGAATTACAGTACTAAACTGTTACTGGATTCCTTGTGGTATTCAAAATATTATTGGGAATTACATCCTTACCTAAAATTTGCTGAACAATTTCCCTTAATTTCTCTGAAAAACTTCCCTAAAGTTCTCTGCAGAACTTCCCTGAAGTTCTCTGAAGAACTTCCCTGAATGGCTCTGCAGAACTTTCCTGAAGTTCTCTGAAGAACATCCCTGAAGTTCTCTGCAGTACTTTCCTGAAGTTCTTTGCAGAACTTCCCTGAATTTTTCTGAAGAAGTCGGATTGACACACTTTCTTCTGCAAAATTTTTTGTTAATGTCTGAAAAAATCGAAATAATGCTTCTGGAGCATTTACATTTAAGCTGATTACTTGAGTGGTTCTAAAAATTTATAAATATTTCAATTTTTGATGCCAATTTGTGAAGAAAAACGCATATCTTATGAGGTCAAAATACGATATTCGGTGGTTTTGGGACTAAAACTAACAGAAAATGGCATGGAGGTTTGAGAGCCAGACCTCTCGGATTTTGTCGACCAGTGTAATATGTCAAGAATTTTTGTTTCCAGTCTATCTCCCACAAGACAGAATCCATGAAAGGGCTAAGGGTTTCAAGAATATAACGTTTGAATCTTACTTTCCCTCTTTGTTTACAAAATCAGATACGTCTGTTTGAAAGTACTCGAGAAATATCAAACAAATATTACCATTTTTGCTCTTTTGGTCGGATGGAGTGGTTTTCGACTCGAAAGTGAGTAACTTCAAAATAACGTGTGCGTCGCTTGCGTTCATCTTCAAAAATTATTTAAAATGGCAAACAAGCCACAGTTTGAACGTAGCAAAAATGGCAAAACATGCTTCAAATTTGCTAGCATAAAACATGATGGATTACGTAGCATCGACAACATCATGTATTCCACGGAGCAACGGAACGACAAAATTAACTCAAAGTTTGTTAATGTTTGAGGAAGTGTTTGCTGTTCACGTACCACGATTTAATCGAATATGTTTGGAAAAAACATCCCCAAAACTTTTTCAAGACCAGACATGTTTGTTATTTCATCCTCACGACTTCTTTGCAACAAAGTTCTTATATTCTGATCAAGGAAGATGCTTCTGGTGTCACTTGGGTTGCTTGCTCGGTAAGAACAAAATCCTGCTCGCAGACGGACACTTCGAGCGGTACTGAGAACAGTACAGTATTTCATTATCCGGCAGTCCAGGGTTTGCTTTGATGCTTCTCTACACTTTTCAATCCAGTTAAACATCGTTATTTACACTACAATGCTCTGAGCATATCACAAATGGCAGTTTTGGTGATATTCAACTTACTTGCAATTGTCGCAAATTTCGCAGATTTTGCGATTTATGTGAGTATGCAAGGATACTTAACAAACATTGCATGTTGAGTTGAAGCCTAGTTTACCAAAAATGGGTTTCTTCAGTTTAGAGATAGCTTATTACGTATTATTAATCAACACAAATTGTTTGTTGAGTATTTTTTTTTTCTGTGTTCTTCTATCGGAAATAAATTCTAAATTGCTACACAAAAAGCGGTGAGTTTTGCACAATCGAAAGAGCACTACTTGGTCGATGAACCAAATAATAAATGCAAGCAGAATCTAAGTAGGCAGTTCTTTAAATTTTGAGCTCATTTCGATCTTATTTCGGATTGCCACAAGTCATCTTCTGGTCTAATCAAATCGGAAAATTAAGATGTTAAAGCGAGCATTAAAAAAAGCGCCTAAATGTTTTTCATGCGATTACCCTGCCACCTGGTGGGCGGTTCTCTGGTCAGAAGTCAATAAACACTAGTTGCCTACAATTCCGTTTCATTTTACTCAATTTTTTAGTACAATTGTATACCACTGAAACCGGCTAGTACCCAATCATGGGTAAAATATCACCCATTTCGAACTTAAGTGGGTTGACTCCTTTAATGGGTAAAACTCTTTTACCCATTAATGGGTAAAGAGCCTGTACGTCAGGCTATCGGGTATTTTTTACCCATTTTGCAAAAAGTTTGTTATTTGCGAAATGGGTATGAAATACCCATTTTTCGTGATTTGTTTCTAGTTGTGATATTGAATAATGAGCATTAGAATAAACATAATAGATCGCAATAACTGAATGTGTATTTGTATTTTGACAACCCTTTAGCCTCAGGCCTTTTACCTATCAGGTATGTTATTGTTCGTTCGGGAGTTTTCACACCGGCAAATATTCCGGCGACGCTCAAGTGGTCCATTAAAGCGGTCATCACCTCGTTATCATCCAGAGAGGATATCCGTGGAATATATCTGAAAGGATTTAAATAATTTTGACGTCAACTTGATGAAAGCTTGGATTTTACGGCCCGGAAGAGACACATACTCGGAAGTACGATTCTACTGATGAAATTGAAGCATTTTATATTATTATATTAAATTATTAACGTACCTCTTAGTTGTTGGAAGCTTTCGCTATCCAGTTTAACCAACAGTTTAACGTTCAGTTCTTCCATATTCTTCGCATTTTCGTGGAATGGATTCGGCGAAGTTTTTTTATTTTTCGAACCACGCACTTTCCAATATACAAAGCGAGCCAGGAAAATGGTAAGATATTTTTTACCCATTAATGGGTGGGAAAATACCCATCTTTTGGTCTCTCATTGAATATAAAAATGGGTTTTTAGTATGCATTATTTTGATTTTAAAAGTACCCATTTTTTGACAGTTCCATATACTATCGAAAAATGAGTACATATTTACCCATTACTGGGTACTGGCCGGTTACAGTGTATCTCTTTTTCTCTCACGGAAATGTTACTCAATTTTCGTAAAAAGTGGATCTACTCATAAATTGAGTAGATCCACTTTTTAACAAAGATTGAGTAACATTTCCGTGAGAGAAAAAGGGATAGTATACAATTTTAACAAAAATTGCGTAAAATGAAACGGGCATGTATATACTATATACTGCGAAAATTTGACAGCCCCATCAGTTTGCTTACAGCAGCTATGGCGAGAACAGTGAAACAACTTCGATCTATGTTTTGTTTGCACCGATTGCTCCATCTGGGCCTAAAAAAGTCGGCCGGATACGATCGCTGACACATCTACAAGATTCTGGCACTTCTGGAGAAGAGAGAGTCCATCGAGCGGAAGCCGTCCGACCGTTTAAAGCGTTAATTCAACAGAAGCTAAAACGGAAGACACTTCTATCCGTGCGTTGGGCTGAGAGGTCAGTGCGCTATTTGGCCAAAATGGATATCCACATGCGGAAGCGTCAGTCCAAGCCAGCCGTGTCGGTCGAAGAACCAAGCGGAAAACCAGAAACAACGGCTGAAGATTCTGTTCAAAGCGATCTTCCCGGCGAAGCGGAACGTGGAGGTCGTTATGGACGACGAGACGTACCTCACGTTGGAAGGCAACGACTGGCAAGGCAAACGATACAGCACCTCCCGGACAAAAGAAATTGGCAGCGATGTGCAATACATGCATGCCAATCCTCCCAACGTACCCCAGCTCCACCCAATCGAGAAGTTCTGGGCCAATTTGAAGAAGAGTATTTTCAAATAATTTCGTGGCCAAAACGACGGACGATTTGGTCAAAAAGGCCTATAGCCAAAGTTTCAGCTGCCAGCAAACTGCCGCAAGGCGTGCCAGCAGGGAGTAATTTCTGAATGAATTTCTTTGCAGTAATTTCTTAATGAATAAAATGCAATTTGGTTTGTTACAATATCTGTTTCCGTTCTTTTGTACCGTCCATCCGAAAAACAAGTCGCTTTTTTTAATGCGCGCAATAATGAAGCAGCGGGTTGTGCTAATATTACGAAAAAAAACTCCAAGCCTTATTTAAGAATTCGATAATCATTACTGACTTCTCACTTCAGTTTGCTATCATAAGGGGCATTTGTTTTGAAAAAAATGTTGTTTCGTCCTCCGAATTTACACCGTGTCAAATATATTCTCATAAACTTTTTCCTTGCATTGGTGTCGTGCAAGTACTCAACATGCTTCACGTCGTATGTGTTGGTGTAGTTTTGCACTATGTTTATTCAAACGCTTTTATAATAGGTTATGTCCGATTGTTTTCATTCGGTGTTTATCTTTTACCAGCGATGAAGGAGTTTCGTGCTGTGGTGATAAAAAAGTTTTGAAAGGTGAGCGCCCGGGCGCTATTTTCAGAAATTTGAAAAACCTCGAAGTAAAGCGGGATTTTGTGTACCGAACCATCCGAAGGTACCGTGACACCTGCTCGTTGGTTGACCGGAAGAGATCCGGTCGTACTCGTACGGTGCGGACTGCACGAGTTGTTAAAGTGGTCAGGGAACGGATTAGACGAAAATCACAGCGCTCTGTACGTAAAATGGCCGCAGATCTGAATGTTTCGAGATCGTCAATGCACAATATACTGCAAAATGACCTCGGATTCCAAGCTTTCAAGAAACGTAAGGTTCACGGAGTTTCGGAACCTTCCAAGCAGAAACGACTCGAAAGAGCAAGTCTGCTTTTGTTGGGGATGAATTTATCTTTTGCGACGAAAAGTTATTCGTCTTGCAACAATCCCACAATGTCCAGAACGACAGATTGTGGTTCGAGAACTGTTCCAGAGAGTGATAGGACTATTCCACGGTTCCAAAGTGCTGCGTCAGTGATGGTTTGGGGAGGAATTGGCAATCGAGGCAAATTACCACTGGTTTTCATCGAAAAAGGCGTTAAAGTGAATGCCGTATATTACAAAACGGAAGTTTTGGAGAAAGTTGTCAAGTCATATTAACAAGAGATGTTTGGAGATGATCACTATGTGTTTCAGCTGGACGGAACGCCATCGCCATACTGCAAATCTCATTCAGGGCTGGTGCCGAGAAAATTTGACCTACTTTTTGGACAAGAATGAATGGCCTCCCAGTTCGCCAGATCTGAATCCCTAGGATTATTCCGCATGGTTATATATGCTGGCGAAGGTAAATGACCACAGGGCGTCTAATATGAACCAATTCAAAACCGTAATCAAACGAATTTGGGACGAAATGCCGATGGAAGTCGTGCGTGCCGCCTGTGACGGTTTCCAAAAACGTCTGGAGCTGGCCAAGAAGGTTAAAGGTGGTTTTATTCCAAAACATATGCTGTAGTTGATCAGTATTATATTGCAATATAATCGGTAAAGTTATCAATAAAATCTGGATTATCGATTTGAAATAAATAGAGTTTTATTTTGTATGAGAATATATTGGACACCGTGTATGTGGGAGGGAAGTGCCCTACAAGTTCTCTGACTTTTCTCCTTAAATATACCATATCTCTACAGTGACTCACATGCCTAATTTCGAAGCAAACGAGAAAAAGATCCAAAAAAGCTCATTTCAAGTCGAACAATTGGCCCTTTATGTAGAAAGAACTTTTCCGACACAGCAGACCGAACACGGGTTGTTCATTGTTCCGTTCGTTGGCTTTCAACTTCTCTGCAGCAGTGACATCACACAGCCTCACGTTTAACCTACATAAATAAGAATGATAGTCGGACCGAACAGTTCCTTTCATCAAAGTAAAGTAACCGGCATTTAGCAGAGAAGCAAACAAGCGACATCTAACTATCTTTTAAAGAACTTTTCCAAGAGTGGAAAACCCGTAGCATTTCCTGATTCACTCGCAAAGCACTGCTAAGGTCCTGACTCCAAGTCGTAGAGCAGTGTTGATTTCGGAAAATTTAGTGTCCCCTTCGATGACATCAACCACCATTAGCAACAGAAGACTCCGTGCTGTATCGCGTTTATCGCTTTCGAGGCATGAGAATAGATGAGTGGGAGTTAGGAATTCTTCTGCTTAGGTGGGGTGTCCTTGGCGGCATCAATAGCCAGTATCATCATTGAATATTAACCTTCGAAGAACAGAAACGTGAGTCCAATACAAATGTGGGGTTCGTTTAGGATTATCTATATTGTTTTTGGATGGTTTTAAAATTCTATGAATCAGTTTTCCGGTAATGAAAGTCGTTATCAATCAAACTTCTAATAATGCTATCTACAACAGAACTTTTTTCCGATTCCGAGCTTTACCTAAGACAATGTTGCAAGAAATAAACTGGGTCACTAGCGTCGCAATTACGCTGCACAAGCGACAGGACAAGTTTTCATTTACTATCGCTATGTATTGGGGATAAAGGTATTTTACGCCCCACTCTTAAAGGGTGATACGGTCAAAATTTGGTCAAGGGAAAACGCGTGTAAATCGGTGAAATCGTTTATTTAAAAAATCAAATTAAATTTCTTTTTCAAGTTCAATTAGTATAAAATTCAGGAAAAATATTCAGTTAGGCTTCCGCTTTTCCAAATCCGAATTGCCGGGCCTTACGCTTGACCCCTGCCATCAGATTTTGTACAGCCACCTTGTCCACCTTCTTCGCCGCAGAAAGCCAGTTTGCCTTGAACTGCTGCTCGTCCTTAGCAGTTTTTTTGGTCTTCTTTAGGTTCCACTTGACAATAGCCCAGTATTTCTCAATTGGGCGGAGCTCTGGCGCGTTGGGAGGGTTCTTGTCCTTGGGAACCACCTGCACGTTGTTGGCGGCGTACCACTCCATGGCCTTTTTACCGTAATGGCAAGATGCCAAATCCGGCCAAAACAGTACGGAACAACCGTGTTTCTTCAGGAAAGGCAGCAGACGTTTATTCAAACACTCTTTCACGTAAATTTCTTGGTTGACAGTCCCGGAAGCTATGAAAATGCTGCTTTTCAAGCCACAGGTACAGATGGCTTGCCAAACCAGATATTTCTTTGCGAACTTTGACAGTTTCGTGTGCTTGAAAATATCTGCTACCTTTCCCCTTTCTTTTGCCGTATAAAACTCCTGTCCCGGAAGTTGCTTGTAGTCGGCTTTGACGTAGGTTTCGTCGTCCATTACCACGCAGTCAAACTTCGTCAGCATCGTCGTGTACAGCCTCCGGGATAGCGCTTTGGCCGTCGTATTTTGTTTATCATCGCGATTTGGAGTCACTACCTTTTTGTAAGTAGATAGTCCGGCTCGTTTTTTGGCTCGATGCACGGTTGTAGACGATACACCCAGCTTATTTGCGGCATCTCGGAGAGATAGGTTAGGGTTTCGCTTGAAACTACCGGCAACTCTCTTTGTCGTCTCAGCGGCTTCCGGTTTTCGATTTCCCCCGATCCAGACTTCCTGGCTGTCGACAAACGTTCCCCAAACACTTTAATTACATTTGTAATGGTTAATTTGGCAACTTTTAGCGATTTTGCCAACTTTGCGTGCGAGTAGCTCGGATTTTCGCGATGCGCGAGCAAAATTTTGATACGCTGCTCTTCTTGCTTGGACGGCATTTTGACAACTGAAGAGTGAATTCCAAAATCAAAATAGGAGCAACATTCTACACACACACCCTTCAAAATGAGGGGTGTTCAGGTTTTTTAAATGCAAAATTGAAAGAAATACGTCAAGTTGATATTGACCAAATTTTGACCGTATCGCCCTTTAGAAAAGCACCATGCTGCGTTTCAAGATTTCCAAACCTAATTAGATTGATTTCAAGGTATTGGATTGCCCATAAACTTTGCATTCATATTACTCCAGGATTCGTTTTACGCCTTCCTACCCTACATTCATTTCATCCACCAAGTGCACAAAATAGCCCATCGAGAGCATCTCAGAACTGTCTGTGCCATCCGTATCTTGTTATTCTTTGCTCTATTCTACTCTTCTATACATATTTTGATATCATCTGGCACAGAATACCCACCGCTTTTCCTATATCCCACCGATATTCCCCACATCAACCTCCCATCTCCCATAAATGCCACACTGGGACGCTCCACACGGAATCACTTCGCCACGTCCGTTAACCTGAGCTCGACAGGCGAAGGTGTCTGAATAAATTGGCTTTTAATTAACATCACTGGTCCATTAAACGATGGCGTTTCCAAATTCGTAACAGCCGAGGCGCAAATTTCCGCAATTTAATTATATCCCCATCCTCTGTTCCCAGGCTTGTTCCGGATGTGGATCTCGATGAGGACACACCGTCGTCCAAGAGCAGCGATGGCTCGGACCATGAGGACCTGATGAGCGACACGGACTCGATGCTGAAGGCCACCCCCAGCAAGACGCAGCAAATTATCCAGAACATTTCGACCATCAGCACCAGCAGCAGCAGCAGTGCCGCCGAGGATGATGAAATCGGCGACGGACTTAAGACTATTAGCCCTGGAAAGCAGCAGAATGCGCTCCCGGAGACGATCACTCAGGATAATCAATGCTCGGTGCAGCTGGCGCTATGCAACACGGCGTCGGCCCAGCTGGCGCGGACAAGCTCATTGCCATGGATACCCGGGCAACTTGAGCGACGACGGCGCAAGCTGCCGGAGATACCGAAGAATAGAAAATGTGAGTATTTAAGTTTCTAGATGGGGGTATTTTTCGGGCAACAAAAATGTCTGGGTAATTAGGCATATGTAACATAACCTTCTCATCTTGAATTGGCTAGTTGCAACATCAAGCATTATTACTGTGACTGCAAAATACTTATTAAGCTTTAGCGATTTCATAAACTATAAGACTGTATTAACCCATTTTAAAGCGAAAGTTAATAGACTTCCGTTAGAAAAAGTGTCTCTGATTTTTATGAAATAACACCGTATTTCTTGTTTATCAAGAATCCCTCGCGGGCAATGTTCCGCGACAAGATGAGCCATTTCTAGAGATGTCAAGAAGTTGGTTATCTTTTCCCAAATTTGAATCAACCATTTTTAGTGTATGTTCGATGCTGTACTAAGGCTTGTTCGCGGCAAAATCTGGACAGATTAAATTTGGAATACAACAAATTTGCTGTTAGTTCAATCCAAGATGCATTTTTTATTCATTTACCTTACCTTACCAATCAGACTAAGGCCGGTGTGGCCTCTGCTTTTATTCATTTAATTGTGCATTATTAGTTCATTTAATTGTGCATCATTAGTCATTAAAACTAATTACAGTTACTTAACTAGGCTGCATAAAGAAACTACGAACTTTTGGGTTTACTCCAGCCATTAGGGTCTATGCAGACTTCTCTGCAACCGATTTAGCTGCTTTTGTCAACGATTTTTGAAATTTTTCTATAGTTATAGCTTGTTGTTTATATTGAGAGAGTTCCCTCTTCACGAAAGCCCAATACCGCTCGATAGGTCGCAACTCCGGGCAGTTAGGTGGATTCACCTCTTTCGGTACAACATGGACTCCATTCGCTTTATACCATTCCAAAACATCTTTGGCGTAGTGACATGATGCCTTGTTTACCGTTCCGGTAGTGATGCACCTTTGGCTTGCTGGACCACAGCTGCATATTGCTTGCCAAACCAAATATTTTTTGGGAAACTTGGCCCTTTTCTTCTTCCTGAAATGCTCCTCTATGCCGTTCGGTTGCATGGCAGTATAAAAAGACATTCCGAGAAGCTGTTTAAAATCTTCCAGCACATAAGTTTCATCGTCCATTATCACGCAGCAAAACTTCGTCAAACATTCATGAACTGACCGAGGATTTCAGCCTCGATTATGTTGCTTCAATGTTGCAGCTGCTTTTGATCCGTTGCTGGCAAAGTTCGTTACAAGAATGAACTGAAGCAGCACAGCTAGCTGGTATTTATAGCTAACGGCCTCTCATGTCAATGCGTTGCGTTGGTTTTGTTTGTTCTTCCGAAGTGAGGAGATTTTCGCATAGCTTACTACAAGTTTTATTTTGTTTCACGCTAAGTTGATTACACTCAAATCACATGATTATACCCAAATCGAAAGGTAACTGAATACTCTTAGAATCATACAAAGCATCTTAATATTTCATTCACACATACTCTGTATACTACAGTTACAACTTGCGAGCCCAGGTTTTAGCCGTCACATTCTGTTGATCTTTACAGTTGGGTACAGTTTTCACCTTGAACGACTTCAAACCTTGCCGGTGCTTGGAAGTATGTGCGAAAGTTGGGAACATTTATATTTTTCTAGCCACAGTACGTACCGAAAGGTCTGGTCTCTTCTGCAATATTTGCTTCACCTTCACGTCCTTCTGGTGATTCCTGAGATCCGCTCCCTGCCTTCCTGGCTGTTGTCAAACGTGTATCGAAAGATTTAAAAACGTTATGGCTTGCAGAAAAACCAAGCTTTTTTGCATGTTTTCTCACTGACAGATCCAGATTTTCATTGCGACCGCACACAATTGCTTTTCGCTCTTGCTCTTCTTTCGACGCCATCTTCGATCTAAAAGCTTGTAGTTTCACCAAAAATTGATTTTACACAATGAACAGACACACGTTCATCAGTCTGCGACATATTTCACGCGTTGATGAAGTATTTCCAGAGATATACGTATTTAGGGGTGTCCAGATTTTGTCGCCAACAAGCCTTAAAAATAACTACCGTGAGCTGCCCTAATTCCGCGCAGCGCCCAACACTGTGCTTGCAACATAAAATCAGGAATATTTTGAGATCTTGATTGATTATTTTACCAATGAGTACCGCAAATGTTAGAAAATATAACTTCACTAAGGCATCACTATTTTGAGGTCTAGTCACAGTGAAAATCATGTACAATAAAAGTTAAACGAATCGATTGTGTTGCTGCAGGTATGGATAATCGATTTAACATAAAATTCACTAAATAATTATTGTTTTCGTGCGTTTTTTATCAAAATCTTAACCGGGGATAAAGGTTTTCGTCAAGTTTATGATTTCCTAATTTCGTGTTGGAGTTCTTGTTCCAGAATGGCTCTGAAAAACGAATTCAGTACACTGTAGATCGATTGATAAACGCTTTAGCTCTTGTAAAAAGTGGAACTACCATTCGTGCGGCCTCGGATGTTTAATGTTCCGGAAAGCACAATTTGCGATAAAATCAAGAATTGGTACACAAATTCACTTGGAGCTCCGACAGTTTTTAGTCTTGAGGGTGAGAATCGTATTGTCAAATGAATTGTTGACATGGCCAAAGCGGGATTCCCTTTAAACACCCAACACCTTCGAACTAATGTAGCTCAGTACCTAAGGCAGATGAAAATCAAGAATTCTTTCAAAAATGTAGTTCCAGGAAGGGTGGGTTGCCGGTTTTTTGAAACGCCATCCAACCATTTCGCCAAGGGTGCCAAGCACTTTGTCTAAGAACAGAACCATCGTAACTGAGCTACAAGTGAGACGATGGTTTCAAGAAGTTTTTTCATTTATTAAAGAATTTAATATGGAGGAACCGATAAGAAATCCAAAGCATATCTCGAATATTTATCATCTTTAATAGAATAAACAGAAATTTTGAATTAATGTTCAATAATTACATACTTTTTTGATGAATATAGTTCTGGAAACTATGCTTTGACTATCGCCAGAATGATAAACATTTTGAAATTTTATACGATCTCTCAGAAGAAAAAAAACATTACCACGGAATTTGGCTCTCCTGTGCGCGGTATATGGAACTCCATGCTTGAAGTGCGCGGAATTAGGCAAATTCATGTATTGAACTATTTATACATTTTTAATGTTTCGGTTTTATGAAGCAACGTAAATCATATTTTTGCTTCATAAAGTATACCATACATAATCAAATGACGACCGTAGAAATACAAATCGTTGTGAATTCATTTTTTTATAACGGGTTTCAACTTGCAGCGTCACTAACCTCACAGGTAATAGGGCATGTCACAGTAATTCAAATTCGGAAAACAAGATCATACTTCTTGAAATCTTGTTCTCAACTCAACTTTTTGTGAATCTTTACACGCGGGTGGTTTTTGAAACAACGTTGCGTGAGTTTAATAATCGAATAATCGACATTGTGGCTAATGGTTCTTTTTCATGCCAACCAAAAATCTATCCAGGAGAAATCATGAAAAAGCCATCGCACGACTCTATTGAAAAAATTCTTATTATTAAACCAAATTGACTTAAAGTTGATGAAGCAATAATTTTCTTTAAATCAAATTCAAAATTTGCCCCCAATCCTGATTGCGTAACAAAATAAACAACAAACAAATCGGAGATTTTTGACAATTGGCAGTCAAATAGCAACCTCTCTCGTTCGTTTATTTCCACTCAAAGGCACCACAAAAGGTGTTGATATTTTCAACGCTCTCTCATCGATTCTAAACCAATTCGGCATGGATTTGAAGAAACTGGCGAGTGCGATCACCGACGGCTATGACTTGTATGATTGGCTATGATTGGTAAGTGTATTTTTTTTTGCATTTTAAGGAGCACAAGCAACATTTTTGATCTACAGGAAAGCATGAAGGTCCCATTGCTCATCTCAGGCGACGAGATAGTGTTATCTCGTTTGCTAAAAATGTATGGTTCAAGAACGTTATGATGGATGTCATGAAGGTCGTTTAATTTTATTCGATCAAATGCTCTCAATCATCAAATTACAAGCTTTTTTGTCGGAGCTAGACGCAGAATATGGAGACATACCTTTCTATACAGAAGTTCGTTGGCTCAGCAGGGGAAAAGTTCTTAAGCGTTTTTACGATCTCAAGACGGAAATCGCAGAGTTTATGAAACAAAAAGGAAAGGCAGGTCATCAGTTCGACGATCAAAAATGGATGGTGGATTTTGCATTCTTGATTGACATCTCGACCCATCTGAATGACTAGAATGTGCAACTTCAGGAGAAAAATAAGCTTGTTCACAATCTTTTCAACCACATCAAATCCTTTGAGCAGAAATTGACGCTGTGGGAGATGCGGCTTACATCAAGAAATTTTTCTCATTTCTCTACGCTTGGATCGTGCAAAGAATACTATGAAATCAGGTATGCCAAGGCAGTTTCCTCTCTGCAAGCAGATTTTTCTGACCGATTCCAAGATTTCAAAGCGAACGAACAGCTATTTAAAATTGTTTGTACACCGTTCAGTGTTGATGCTAAAAGTGCTCCGGAAAATTTTCAAATGGAACTCATACAACTGCAATGCGACATCGAGTTGAATGTAAAATTCAAGGAGAATGACATTCTAACATTCAACTCGAAATGAGTTTCGGAAGAATCTTTTCCTGAGTTGCGAAACCATGCTCTTTTTTATAACTTCATGCTTTGGCTCAACGTTTATTTTGAACAACTGTTTTCTCTCATGTAAACCGTTAAGTCAAAAGCCAGAAATAAGCTATCTGATGAACACTTGGAGAACTAGCACGTATTGCATCGTCAGGTATCAAAGCGAACTTAGATAACTTGGCAGAAGATAAATTTAAGCAAATCTCAGTGATGTATTTATAGAATAAAAATGCCATGATTTAAAAATGTTTCATTGATCTGTTTTAATATCCTTGGGTACGACATGTTTAGTGACTAATTAACGAAAAACTGTTTATCAAACAAAACCTTATGGGTAAAAAACCCATGTAAAAAAAAAAAAAAAACAGGCCCCAACAAAAATTACCCCCCCCCACAATACTCTTCCCACTTTATACATTATACCAAAAAAAAAACAGTTTGGCCCCTTTACCAAAAAATTTAATTGGGCCCCCCTTTTTTCTCCCCCCTGTCCACCACCGGGTGAGGAAATATTATCCGTGTTCACTTTTTTAGTCATAACCTCATGAATCGTATATTGAATAACAATGTATTTACACAGTAAAAATTATTTTGTAATTTTCAATCTATTTTCATGCACATAACCAGAGCATGCAAATAACTTCAAAATCACATGAGGCTTCAAATTTACACGACTTGGACATTGCATCTTGTAATAATTGCTCAATTGAATTTTACATAAACTGCTTCAGATTACAGCATCGTTGATTTTTACATTCAATTTTTTTTCACGTTGGATAAAAAAAAAGACAAAAGATTAGTGAGAACTTATTTGCTTATTATGACCCATCCAATCCAAATGTGCAACATCAAGTGAGAGGTGTAATCGCGATAAATAAAAATGTCAAGTTTTATATCATTATAATTTATCCCTTCAAACGCTTTCAAGGAGCTGCAGTCCATCAAAATACTCGATCAACATTGGAAAAGACAAATCGAATGCATTATTAGGAAATGATTAGTTTCATTAAACATGGCATTATATTTACATTCACCTTCTGTTTATACGTTGAAAACAATGAACTATGAAACTGACAATATATCTCAGAAGAGTAGATTCTTGTTGCTGAGGAATTCCAGATAATCGCCAGTTACTCGCGGGTAATAGCACAATTGATTCCTACACAGCTCGAAAAAGTAGTGTGAATTTCTGTTCAATGTCATGCACATAAATGGAGCGTCACAAAACTTACAAATTAACATTATAAGTCATGTAAAGTTTTGGGACATTTCATACATTGCCGATAATGTTGTATACAAAAAGCTCGTCTTCATTACAACTATTTCATGCAAGTTGCTGCGTCTTGTGGAAGGACAGACAATTTTACATGATCTGATATTTACGTCACAATAAAAATTCAGATTTTCTTTCTGTGTAGTTCCACCAAATCAGCTTCACGTGAAACGATAGTTGTTATTACTTTAACTTCCTTTAATCACGTTATCAGGTGTTAACACCAGATTTAAGCTTTAGAAACCGCAGTTACAAATGAATGTCCTACTTTGTCTTGCTTATGGATGGCGAATGACAGCTTAGCAAGAAAGCAGAACAGTAGTATGAAAAGAGACGTATTTTTCAATGTTCATCAATGCTACGGTTTTTGCAGTTTTTGAAAATAAAAATGAATGTTACATGCGATGTAATACGTTTGCAATGTATAAATATATCATTGTAATATCTTGATTTCGTTAATTTCAAATTACAATTTGGTAATTTGAAATTAACGAAATCAAGATATTACAATGATATATTTATACATTGCAAACGTATTACATCGCATGTAACATTCATTTTTATTTTCTGTGTATGGAAAATATATATACACTAACATAGAACATAGTCATACTTACATTTATGTCCTCCTCTGGCTAATAAACACCCCTTCAATCACTTTATACACACTCAAGAATGAACCAGACGGAGTAGCCCATTGGATTCAGGTCAGGAGATTTGGAAGGCCATTCATCTTTGATCATGCTATTTCGTACTATTCTCGTTACGCTCAGTGTAGTGTTCCATCATCATGAACGCGATAGAAGATATAAGCGATTATTGGGGTATTCGAGGGCGGATAAAGTTCAAAAAATTTCGCTTGAATTAATTACTGACACGAATGATAGCGAAAACAACGTTAATGTGCATTGATGATAATACATTAAGTTTTTCAAAGTAAATTGATGTAATGAATTTTTAACCACTGCTTGTCTTGTCTTGATCCATAAAACAAATCGCTTATCTGAATCTTGCGTTTTTCACAAGAGATAATTGAAAAAAAAATCAATAATTGGGGTGTCGCATTTTTCAATTTTTGAGTCTATCTTCGATCCTTGATAAGTTCGTCAGCCGAATCGAAGAAAGCAGGCCCAGTAGTTCAATCATTCATTCTTGTCAAACCAGAGTTTTGGAAAACTTCGACTTTTTTTAGCGGCAACAACGTTCCAAACCAGGCTGCTTAGCATACAATTTGAGCAGAATAAAAACTAGAGAAGCCTCCTTTTTTGCCGACAAAGCCAGATTTTGCTCGGAATAGTTCTTTTTCTTCGGTATAGTCGTAAGCATCTCTATTCGTCATTACTCCCAACAATAATGAGAATGTGAACAAAAAGTTTGGTTTTCCCATAGTAATTCCTAAAAGAACATCAAACGGTCTATACAGCTTGAGTTCGCAAACAATAGAGCTCAAGATTTGTGTCATAGCATACCATAGAACATTTGCACATAGCGTGGGGGGAGTCACCGAGATAAGCCACTTCCACTTCCACTCAACATTTCGCCAAAAATGTAAAGTGCCGTAGACCCGCTTCTCCCTGCGCACCTGGCCACGTCCTTACAACTGTTTGAAAAATTTAAAATTGTCTTGACATCTATTGCCGAAAGTGCTGGGAACCCAAATAACCTTCATAGACGTTCAAGAGATAAAAAGTTCGCGCGTTTCATTATTTTATGAGAGGAATGTTTATACATATTCAATACTGTTTAGTTTTTATTAAAATTGATTTTCTTCTACGCGGTGTGGTTGAAATTTTGTGATACTTTGATATCGTTTGTACAGCTGTTTTTCTGAGCTTATTCATTAGTGCTTCCCATGCTTCCGTAATGCTTCCTAGGTTCGTGTTTATATCGATTGATTCCAGTCAGTGCTTCAGAGTACTTGCGTCGAAAGATTTCATCCTTTAATAATGTTATGTCCCATTCTTCTTGGCCCAAAGTTTTGGACTTCATTGTTTGATTAGTACAATTATCTTCTTCTGCTTCTGATATACTAACTCCATTGTAAATAATTTTATGGTCCATCCGTTTCAAAAATATTCTTGAATTGGTTTTGTTCATCATATGATCAATTTGCGATTCTCTATCTCCCGATGCCCAAGTGCTCATCAAAGACTTATTCGCGATTGTAGTTCTCAAGACTAAGTCATGACGTCGAATAATTTTTTTTAACTGCCCTCCGTTGTTATTCGTTTGTGTGTGTCTTATGAACTTTCCTATCAATCTCCTGTCCTCCTCGCTCAGGTTATCGTTGCCTAGTCAACAATTATATACATAAATATACATATATGTGTAGATACAAATAATACGGTAAGAAGGGACAAAACCCACAAACTAATGTAGAACTATTGGTTTTGAGTTCTCCTGTCTTTTGCCCCTCCTTACGCTATTAGAATTACCCATTACCTATCTGTGCATTTGTATCTCACAGACAAATCATGAATTTAGTGTCCTTAATCGTTTTGATGTATGATCCTAAATCTCCGAGGAATTTAGCATATCCTGTGCTTGTAGCATGGAAATTTACGAAATGTAGATTCACCGTTTTGCTATTCACGCGAAGGGTTATTTCAATTCCCTGTACATTCTCGTATTCATAATGTACTTTGTTGACTGATACCTGAATGCCCTTTCGCACTACAAACGCCAGCCTTCTGGACTTATTTTTCCTGTTCTTTGATATATGCCACTGGTAATCTTCACTGGCCAGTTGTGAGGCTTTCACATTCACTTCTTCTAAACATGCTATGTGTATGTTTCGTTTAACCAACTCGTTGTTGATCAGATCCCTTTTAGCTCGTTGGCAGCACCCTCTAATGTTCCAACTACATACTCGTGGGGCATTTGCTTGAGAGTCCACCGTCGTTAGTGTTTCACCAGCTTCTAGTAATTTTGGCTTGGTGGTGTAGAATCGAATGATATTATTGAATCTCCTATAGCCATTGTGGTCGTTAGATTCCAGAGTGCATACGGCCATCTTCCTGGTGTGTGTCCGTTCATCACAGAAAGGTTCGAACCGTAAGCGAATGATTCCATCATTGTCATAGATTGAGATGACTAAATTGAATATGTTAACCACCGCTAATATATTAAAGAAATCTACCTCAGATAGGGATAATATTCTCGGATGATATTTTAAGGCATATCTACCCCTCAGCAAATCAGCCTTTTTGTTGATGTACTGTTCTACTTGATGTTCAATCTTAATGAGACTGTCGTTGATTTTCTGCACTACGACGTAAAATATAGAGGTCTCTACTGCTGGTGAACGAACATATTTACAGACGCGAATGCCAATATTAGAACACAGTTGCACAATTTCACGTTCTTGGTCTTCTCCACACTCCAATTCAGAAAATGGCTTACCGTTTTTCACTCCCACTCCTGATCCCTGCTTGTCTTTCTCGCTATACAAACTCGACTCGATCCCAAGCTCATTGAATCACCCTCAAAACATAACTCCCAACGATTAACCCCTCGAATATTCTGTCAAAATAACGCAACGAATCAAAACAAAAACAAAGCTTTTAGTACCGCAAAGCGTACCATTAGGGTACTCTACGGTGTACTTCAGATCAATGAACTTCTAAAGCAGTGAGTCAATTTTGAATCGCTATTGGTTGCTTCTAACATACCGCACCTACTGGAGCGTTTATTCTAAACCAAATAAAAAAACAAAACGAATATAATCAATCACCCATACTCCTTCCAGCTTCCGTTCTGCAGCTCCTATCCTCCGGACAGACATCGCTGGCCGATGAGTTGAGTGCCACCAAAAAGTCCACCCCGCATCACACATTTCTGAAGCAAAACTCGCTACTGGCACTGAAATGCAGCTATCTGCTCGATGAAGACTCCAGCCCGGATTCCGATCGACTTCAGAGTCTGGGTGACGTGGACAGTGGCCACAGTACGGCTCACTCGCCGAATGACTTCAAGAGCATGTCTCCTCAGGCTCCAGAAGCTGCCTCCCCCGTCACGTCACCATTCCCGCCACCGTACGGTGGAGTCCCATTCAGTCAACTGGAGATGCTGGAAGCGACTCACCGAGGGCTGCACAAATTCATCCCCAGGCATCACGATGAGATCGAGGTGGAAATCGGCGATCCGATCTACGTGCAGAAGGAGGCGGAAGATTTGTGGTGCGAGGGAGTGAACCTACGAACCGGCAGGCAAGGGATTTTTCCATCGGCCTACGCCGTCGATCTCGACTATAACGACTTTGACCCGTCGACGGTGGAGATGAAGCGAGAACGGTATCTGCTCGGTTATCTGGGCTCGGTGGAAACCCTGGCCCACAAGGGAACTGGTGTGGTCTGTCAGGCTGTGAGAAAGATTGTCGGCGATGGAACCGAGTCACCGAAGGCACAAGCTTGTATATTGGAGATCTCGGACCAGGGACTAAGGATGGTTGATAGGTCAAGGGTGAATACTTGAGCTTATGCAAAAAAAAAAACATTTAATTTTTATGAGACTACGATCATTTCAGAATAAAAAGGACAAACGACCCTGCATCGACTATTTCTACTCGCTGAAAAATGTGTCGTTCTGTGCATTTCACCCGCGAGATCACCGGTACATCGGATTCATCACCAAACATCCGACGGTGCAGCGTTTTGCGTGTCACGTGTTCCAGGGTACGGAATCGACGCGACCCGTCGCCGAGGCTGTTGGGTAAGTTCCGGTTGCCTGTTCCGTCATTTTGCAATGCAATTTAATTCCATTCTCATTTTAGGCGGGCTTTTCAACGATTCTATCAGAAGTTCATAGAAACTGCATATCCAATCGAGGACATCTACATAGAGTAAGCGGGATCCATAACCAGATTCGTTATTTGAAAGAAGAAGATAAAGCTGTACTAGGAGACATATTGAACCAAAGAGTATTGTTATCACATTGATGGAACACAAGAACTAGTTTTTGGCTTATATAGTTTCATTTTGATATTGAAGTATTTACCAGGAAAAGGACAAGCAGAGCATACATTTTAATCTCTAGTCACGCAATTAAAAAAACTTTCCAATCTTTATCTTCTCTTTATCTAAAGTACGGATATTTGTCGATCGACAGAAGGCTATAGTTTAAGAAAGAGATTCTTCCAGAAAGTTGTTCCATTCAAACTCGTTTCATCAATTCTGTGCATTTAACGACAGAGCTTTTAGATCACACCATCAGCTTTACTCATCAATCGAAGTAGTCGGATCGGAAAACCAAAATCACAGCCTACTTTCTCGAACAACTTTTGTTGTAAATTGCTAGTGGTGCAAGAAAAGATGTAGTGCTAGAACAATGCTCATTGTTGTTTACATTATTTCACGATAAAAGAAGGGTCATACTTCGAAAGTTGGAACTCGGATAACACATGATTGCAAGCAAGCAGTATATTCTTGATAGTAACTGAATGTAAAGTTAATATTTCTGTACATACTAGACTAAATTAATCGTGCAGAGAGCAGATGAAAAACAATATTTTTATGAGACGCATTGAAAAGAGCGGAAACTGCAAAAATCAGGCAAACTACACCAACACAAACAAACGAAAAGTAAACTGAACGCGTCTGAAAGTTGCCTAAGGTTTTTATAATGTCACAGTGGATATAATTGTTTGTTTGTTTTTCTTTATTATACAGCTAAAAATTAGCTTTTCAAAATTGGAAATTTGATGCAAATTTACATTTCAAGTGAGAACGAATCATAGGAGCTATAACTTTCGCTTAGGATTTACGTTGACCAATTTATTCTAAGTTGCCACCGGATTTTTTGTTGCCATATGATGCATGTGCATGAGAGCTAGGGTTGCTAACATTTAAAATTGAAATTTGCAAGCAAACGAGCCGCATAAATGAAGCAGAATGAATTCGAAAGTTTTAGAGCGAGTTATGGGCGAATGAAAGATGAGGCATTCAATAAGGTAAGGGTATAGTTAAATCATAAATATTTCATCAAATTACCAGAACAAAAATGTTATCATCATATGTAATCCAAGAAAAATAGAAAAAGTTACACTAAAGTAACACGAAAAACATACACATTCATTCGAATAAAAAAAAAACAAATACTCAAAAATTGTTATATATAGAAGGAAATGCTTTATAATTTATATTCTGACGTTTACAGCAACTGAAGACATTGAGGTAATTGAAAGTATAAACTATCAATTGATATTATTTGAGTATTAAATGTTATAAAGAAAAGCCCAATCTATAGATCACATGATCAGCAAAAGCAAAACCTAAAAAAACAAACAAAAAATCCGAATCCATCGATTCACAGTCACAGTAAAACACAATCTCACCACAAATTACTACTACAAATTCTGCTGATAATACACCGAGAACTATGGGAAAAGTTTATCAAACCAGTCAAACTTCACACAACATGCAAACACAAACAAATACATAAGGAGTTCTCTTTTTCGAACAATAATAGAAAGAAAATGATAATAAATGACAAAAAATGCAAATCACATGTGAACGACATGAAACAGAAAACAAAAAAATATAATAACAAAACAACAACCAAATTTCCTCTGATGCAATATTACCACTAAACAACACTCTAGTAGAACCAGGTGGACATAGAGAGAAAGACATCAGCAAACTCAATAATGAAAACTATTATGGAAAATAAAACTACATTTGAAGAATCAAGTTAAGCTGGTGTGTTGATGAATTCAGGCTTTTCGAGAAATTCCTTTTGCATCACTATAACGGAATCCTTTTCAGTTGTTCCGGCGCCTGACAACGAGAAGTGGAATTGTTCGTGTGTGGTGGACACGTTGTTGACAACATAAGTTTTGCTTCACTCCACAATCAAACAAACAAACGGATCTTAACCAGAAATGATTTTTTTTTCCAACAGCCCTTCTTGTTTGCAAACTTGTGGCCTGCCGATATTGTTTGGACGGAAACACATGAAAACTCCTGGTTAGGCCACATTAGTCCATCAAAGTAATGAAACATCAGAATTCGGCAAGACATCTTTGGTTATTTAAAACAAGGAGGGTAAATATTCATGCCGTGCCTTATGATGTTGCAACATTGACATCGCAGCATGCGATGTTTCTTCGCTGAGCGGCGGAAAAGCTTGACAAGCTGATGTTTTCGTTTCTGTTCTGTTCGCTGGTCGTTGAAGTTGGAATCAGGGATGCCACATATACAGATTTATCTGTAATCATACAGATTTTTTGTAGTTTTCTGATACAGAATTCTGTGCATACAGATTACACATTTTTAGTATAAATACAGATTTTACAGATTTTTGAAAAATCCTCTCTTTCGTTGCATTTCAAAATCGTGTTTAAATAACCATAATTGGAATTCTCATTGACCGCCTACAGAATATGTCAGATATTCATCGACATATTGGAAGGATGGCCGCTTTGAAGGCATCAAGCAAATTAATCTTGGTGGACAGCATCCACTTCAATTCTGTGTTCGAACTTCATAAGCATGGTCCCTCATAACTGTCGAACCAGTGAGCTGATTTTAACAACTAAATACGCAAATGAAAGGTAATTAAATATGCCTCTTAGAAAAAATATCAAAAAATTGGCGATGTTGGGGAAAGTGCTCTAATGTGGGTCTATGGATCTAGAATTTGGCCTACACACTCAGATTTTTTTACAGAAATCTGTAAAAGTTTACCGAATTCTCAACAGCTGAACGTTCGGTAATCCGATTCGAGGGTTTTTTTTTCATTAGGGCGAATCTACAATTGAGAGAATCTCTCCGGGCTTGCTCTCTCCCTAGCATCACCTAAACACAGGTACATTCATGATACTATATCTCGGTTCTCAGATTATCTGCAAAGGTGCGGTCATCAGCAAAGTTTTTCAGAAGATTATGGGTATTCGGAAGGTGGACCGTTTTGTTGGGAATTCCACCGCTACGTAGCGCTAGTGAGCATGCAAAATTGTACATTTTCTACTTGTTCTATCTCGTAATTCTGGTAATATAGAAAGTTCGAACTTTGGGCAAAGTTGTTCAGAAGGTCAAGGGCATCCAGACGGTGGACCGCTCTGTTCGGTATTCCATCGCTATGTGGCGGTAGTGAACATGGAAAATTGAGCATTTTTAATTTGTTCTATCTCGTGATTCTAATAACATGGAAAGTTTTTGTCTTCGGCAAAGCTGTTCATCAGGTCAAGGGCATCCGAAAGGTGGACATTTTGGTTCTGTACTCCACCACTAAATGGCGTTAGTGAGCATACGAAATTGAGCATTTTCAACTTGTTCTATCTCGTGATTCTGATAAGATAGATAGTTGGAGTCTTCGGCAAAGTTGTTCAGAAGGTCAAGAATATTTGAAAGATGCACCTTTCTGTTAGGAATTCCACCGCTATGTGGCACTAGTGAGCATGGAAAATTGAGCATTTTGAACTTGATCTACCCCGTGGTTCTGTAAAGTTTTCGTCTTGGGCAAAGTGGTTCAGCAGGTAAAGGTGAACAGTATGGTTCAGGATTCCACCACAACGTGGCGCTAATGAGCATGTGAAATTGAGCATTTTCAACTTGTTCTATCTCGTGATTCTGATAAGACAGATAGTTTTAGTCTTCGGCAAAGTTGTTCAGAAGGTCAAAGGTATTCAAAATGTGGATAGTTTGGTTCAGAACTCCACCACTATGTGGCGCTAGTAAGCATGCAAAATTGAGCATTTCCTCCTCGTAATTCTAATAAGATGAAAAGTTCTCGTCTTCAGCACAGTTGTTCAGCGGGTCAAGGACATCCGAAAAGTGGATGGTTAGGTTCGGAACTCCACCACTACGTGGCGCTAGTGAGCATGCAAAATTGAGCATTGAGCAGTAGAAACTTGTTCTATCTCGTGATTCTGATAAGATAGATAGTTCGAGTCTTGGGCAAAGTTTTCAGGCACATCCGAATGGTGGTGACGGTTAGGGCATAAAAAAAAGTTTAATTTTTGTTCTATCAGAATTTGTTTATTTCAAACATTAAAAGAAAAGATCAAGCTCAAAGGTAAGACATTTTATGTAGAAAAATGTGCCGTTGGAAAATTTGAAGTTTGTAGTAATTATCATATAATTAAATTTTCAATTCCTCGAAATACCACTGCTTTCTTTAATAACCACCGTACAAATGCTAGGCATTCGTTTAATGAATTTCCGCAATGTATAGTCCGAGATTTTCTTCCAAGCGATTTGTAGCCACTCACACAAGTGTTTATGGTTCAAGGGACGCATTTTTCTCGTGTCCCAGTCTAGCTTACCCCATAGCAGTTTGATGTCAGATTACGTTCCGTTTTGGTCCAAGTCTTGAACGAACCCTGACTAAAAGATGAAGTGAGTCATCCTTGAATCACTTGAATATAAATTAAGCCAACCTTGAATCACTTGAATATGAAGTAAACTAGACCTGAACCACTTAACTATGAAGTGAACCAGACTTGGAATGTGTGGTGAGTCTGTCCTTAATCACATAAATTTGAAGTGAGTCCGTCCTGAATTACTTGAATATGAATAAAATCAGGCCCGAATCATTTGATTGTGAAGTGAGTAAGCCTTGAATCACTTGAATATGCAGTGAGTTAGCCTTGAATCACTTGACTATGTAGTGAGTCAGCCTTGATTAACATGAATATGACGTGAATCAGGCCTGAATCACTTGAATATGAAGTGAATCAGGCTTGAATCACTTGAATATGAAGTGAATCAGGCTTGAATCACATGAAGGTGTGGTGAGTCAGTGCTAAACCAGTTCGATTTGGAATGAGTCCGTCCTGAATCACTTGAACATGAAGTTAACCAAACCTAAATCACTTGAATACAAAGTGGATCAGACCTAAAAAAAATGCTTGAATCACTTGAATCAGAAGTCCGTCACACATTGGCACAATTCTGAAAAAAGGCGGTCAAAAACATTTTCACCCTTTTGTCATCATTTTATCGACTAGGTGTCTTGAGAAGAGTTACTCAAAATATTATTCCACATCTTTTGAAAAAACACGCCTAACCTTTCATAAGGGCTTAACTACACTTTCAAATTCTAACTTTTTCCAGCTATGAGATAACGGGCTACTGTCTTCGACAAAGTTGTAGAGCAGGTAATTTTTAGAAAAGTTGCTCAAGACACTAAGTTTCCAGAGCCTATCGTTAAAGAGATATAATTGGTTTTATTTCAGCTCTACCTTAAAATCGGTTTTTTTTAGATAATTAGTACTTTGTTCAAATTTGACGATTTTAATATGTTCGAAGAAATTGTAGGAATTATTAAAATACACATTTTTGCTGAACACATCAAAGTTCTCTGGTGACCACATTTTGATATATGGTGGTCCAAGTGTCGGTGTGACGTCATAATCAACCACATCAAAAAGGGTGGGCGGGTCCTGGCGGGGTCTGAAACAGATTGTATTTGAATGATTAACAACTTATCAGAAGACTCGAACTTCCTATCTTATCAGAATTACGAGATAGAACAAGTTGAAAATACTCAATTTTGCATGCTCACTAGTACTACGTAGCGGTGGAATTCAAAAACAAACGATCAATTTTTCGAATGCTCTTGACCTTCTGAACAACTTTGCTGAAGACCGCACCTTTGGAGATATTAAGTGTCTCGAGATATAGTATCATTAATGTGCCTGTATTTAGGTAATTCTAAACTTTTTGGGGGGTGATGCAATATTCAACTGAGTGTTGCAATATTTTTCCAAGCCAGTCCTTATTTATGACTGGTAGTGTACACGTTCAGTAAATCTTGCTTTTGCTTTCGTGACTGTGAGGTCGTCAAACGATTCCAGTACTGTAGCAACGTTTTCATACGACCCTTGGAAGGGTTCTCAAATCGGAAACTATGGAATCAATTGTGGCAAAATGGCAAACACATCAGTTAATTCAATTTTATCGGCAAGTGCAGTTCCCGAACTTGACCGACCTTTTGGAAAAGCATGGATGCGTCGCAAAGCGCCTTCATCATTCCGTAAGATGATTTTTCATTTAGAACAAGATGCACATGATTTGGGCCGAGAGAATAAAAATTTAAATTTAACTAACAAAGTAGAAAGAAATTCGAAGGCTCTAATACGTTGTAAGTGATAGATAGTGCTGTTAAAAGTCGACTCAGTTGGATTAATTGACCGATATCTTTTTTCAAAAAATCAATTTAGAAATATAGTGCATGTTGCAATTGTATCGCTACACTTATTCTACAACTTTGTTTAACAGTGCAGTTCCCTAAATATAATATCGAAAGTGCCAAATGGTATTCAATGGTGAATATGGTCAATATAATAATTCGAGCAATACATTGTGAGACAAATTTATGAAAACAATCAAGCACAATAATATTTTCATCGAACATAATATTTCCAAAATCAGCTTCCCGAGTAAAGTCTAGCATCATAAAGATAGCAATTCGAAAACTTCTTTTGATATCAACATCAAATTCAAATTAAAATTTGATTCCACTTCACAATTGTCAACTTGAATACCAAATTTAGTTTTCATCTTGCTGTAATTTGGTGTTCACTTTTGTTTGAGAAAAGTTGTTTTATTTTCATTGTCTTGACAGAACACCAAGTGGAATACTCATTTTGTTATCAACAGAAAAAAATGTACAGCAAATTGACTTTTCAATTTGCTCTCACTGATAGCAGTTTGGACGTAGTTACGGTATGGTCAGAATAAAATGGACTGATTAGTGGAGACTACAGCGAAAGTATTTTATTGTCCGCTCTCTTCGACTGTTAACAATGTAATCGATCATTTTTTACGTTTCACTGGTGGTGGTTGAGCATCTAGGGGCGAGACGACTGTTGATGATGACGCGCAAACTTATCTAGACAGCAAATGTAATGAACCGAGTAAAAACTTCCATCTGCTACAGTTCGGCCCTCCTGCTACTATCGCCCTCGATAGTTCGATTAAAGAATCTAAACTTTGTCTGATGACTGCAACAAAAACGCGATCGTTATTATGCTTGAAACCTTAAGTGGATTAATCATGGTTGAAAGAGTTATAGAACATTTTTGACGAGTGTTACTCTATGCGCGCAACAATAATAACAGTACAAGGCTATTATTCTTCGGGAAACCCGTAAAAATCAGATTCATCTGAATAACCTTCGAAACTCGAGTCTTCAGATAAGCAGCTAGATGAAAAAGATTCAGCACTGCGAGAACCAGCCCTTTTGTATAGTCGCAGATTTAGCGGATCAAAAGTGCCGTCAAAATATTTGCTGGTCACTTGATACCCTTCTAGGTCAGTAACGATGTATCGGTTGTTATCTAAAACCTTCTTGATCTGATATGGCCCTCTATATTTAGCCTTAAGCTTACTATTCTCGCCAGCTAGCTTGACTGTCCTAATCGCAACTAAATCACCTTGTTTGTACACTGTATTACGTTTGCATTTAGCATCATGTTTCTTCTTATTGTATTCCTGCAACCGTTTAATCTTCTCTGCGGCATTACTCCTAATTTGCTCGATATCACGATCGACCTCCTCATTAAGCTTATCCAAGAATCGCTCTAGATCTGGCTCAACGTGAAGTCTTCGTTTAACACCGAATAGTAGTACGGCGGGGGAGTTATCAATCGAACGATTGTAGCTGTTGTTCAAGAGGTATTCGGCTTCGAATAGAACATTATCCCAAGACATCTTCCTTTCTTCTACTAGTTTTGCTAGCAAAGGTACTAGCGTCCTGTTGTATCGCTCGATTTGTCCATTCGCTTTTGGATCAATACGTGCTCTATCCCGCGAATCGCGCAAAACGAACTAAACTCCTTGGAAGTAAATGCAGTACCGCGGTCAGAAATAATTCGTCTAGGCTTTGAATAATAAGAGATGTACGATCGCAAAGATTTCAAAACCTCGCATGTTTTGGTGGACCGCGTCGCGTAAAGTTTTATAAACTTACTGAATCCGTCAATTACGGCGAAAATATGAACGTTCTTACTCTTCGTCATTTCTAGCGGCCCTAAGTGATCTACGTGAACGGTGTCGAAAGGTACGGTACCTTTATCAATACTTAGCAGATATCCATCATACTGCTTATCGCGAGGATTAAACGTGACACATATGATGCATGACTTTCCATGATCAAGGACTTTCTTCTTCATCTCAGGGAACCAAAATAGACGCCGTATTTCAGCGCAGACCTTGTCTGCACCAAAATGACCCATATCATTGTGGTATCTAAAGATCACAGATGATTCCATGTTCTTAGGCACGCATAGCAAAAGTTTATTCTTTTTTTCTTTCTTGTAGACAATATTATCCCTAACTTCATAGTCCTTCTGGCTACCTGCGAGTACAGCGGTTTTGAGCTTTTGGATGTTCGCATCCTGAAGCTGCGCGACGTAAATCGAGTTGATGAACATATCGTTCGGATGTTCCTCTGGTTCTAACAAAAGTATATTAACACGACTAAGCGCATCAACGTGGCGCATTCGATCTCCTGGCCTGTGGACGATGGTATAATCGAATTGTTCAAGATAAAGACTCCATCGGGAAATCTTCGCGTTCACGTCCCTTTTCTCTAAGGTCCTCTTCATAGCCTCACAATCTGTGACAATCACAAACTTTAATCCGAACAAATACATACGAAACCGTTGGAGAGTATACACAACGGCGAGAGTCTCTAACTCGAAACTGTGGAGTTTGGATTCCGCAGCGGTTGTTTTTCGACTATAAAACAAAACGGGATGAAACTTCTTATCATCTTCCTGGCGTTGAAATAAAATACCTCCAAAACCGGCGCTAGAAGCATCTGTGTGAACTTCTGTTTCGAGAGACGACGAATAGATTGCGAGCACTGGCTTTTGAATCAAACAAGCTTTTAGATCGTTAAACGCGGCTACGTGTTTTTCTTCGAATCGAAACGGGACATCCTTCTTCAACAATTCGTACAACGGGTGAGCTAACTTATTGAAATTTCGAATAAACTTCCGGAAGTAGCTGACTAGCCCTACGAAGCGATGGAGTGCGTGCACATTCACCGGAATCGGAATAGAATTAACGGACTCTATGTGACGGTCGCTTGGGCGTATCGAGTTATACGTTATGTTGTAACCAAGGTAGTCAATTCTGGTCTTAAGAAAAGAACACTTTTGTAATTGAAGCTTTACTTGGTTATCGTTCAGGGTACATAGAACAACTGACAAGATGTCCATGTGTTCTTCAATGGAATCTGTGCTGATAAGAATATCGTCGATAAAAACAGTAATCTTACCCGATTTAAGCAACTCTTCTAGAACTTTGTTGATATAACGGACAAACGAGGCGGGTGAATTAGCATTCGTATTGACCTCCATCTACTACGAACGAAGTATACTTTTTAGAATTTTCGGCAATAAAATCCGTTTTTTAGATCAAGGCTACTAAAAAAACGTTTATCGCGAAGCTTGATCACTAGATCTTCGATGACGGGCATTGGAAAGTTATCACGCTCAACCAACTTGTTAAGTGGCTTAAAGTTTACACACATTCGGAACGTGTTGTTTCTCTTCCTAACCAAAACAACGCGACAGTAGTCGTTAGGTTGACTTTTCCTAATAATTCCCTTAACAAACATATCATCAATAATCTTGTTCAGTTCCTGTTTTTCAAAAACATTCAAACTTGCTGGCGCTACTGTAAAAGGTTGATACTCTTTGAGTTTAATTTCAACTTCCATCTTTACTGACGGTTCCGAAGGTTTTGGTCGGTCTACGTAACAAGTATTGAAAGCATTTTCAACAGAAGTTTTCAAACGTCTCGTATCGTTTGTGTCACCTACGTCTAAGTCAACACTTTCTTTATCTTCGACCAATACGCAAAGACGGTCATCGCAATTACCAAAAGCCTTAATCATCAGCTGCGGATCATAATCTGAAGAAACGGGTCTCCTCTTGAAAACAATACCTGTTATGCCATTACCATTGGTGAAGTCTCGGCCCCAGAGGACTTTAACTTCATCCGAGATAGTGTCGTCCGGAACGACAATCAAAGAAACAACAAAAACGCGGCTTCCTACAATAATCAAACAACTGAACGATCCAAGCATTACTAAACGCGTGCCATTGATACCAGTAATCAGATTTGGCGGTACGTTCGACGAATAGTCAAAATCAGACGGTAATTGAGAAACCTTTACCAAACTTACCGGGGATCCTAAATCGACAAGAGCCTGGCAGGATTTCTTGAACAAGATCGTGGCTGGCGTTCGGCTTCCTTCGTCGACTTCCAAATAACAGAGCTCCGTTTCGATAGAAGTATCCTCTCGTAGATCTTCACTCTGCATAAACTGGACCTGGCTTGATTCTGTTGTTGGTTTCGGTGCGTTTCCAGCGACGTATGTACATTTTTCCTCCGGATGTCCAACCTTTCCACATTTGGTACATCGTGGCTTCTTCTGCGGCAATGGACACTTTGCTGAGAGATGACCTTTCTCGTTGCAATTGAAGCAACGTCTCGCTGGCAATTGCTTATCAGCATCGTCGACGACGGTAGACTCCTTTCGTTCGTTGTTCCGTTGCGGTTGATGTTGTTTTACGGCATCCTTTTTGACGTAGGGCTTCGTATTTACAACAGCTCTCATTCGAAGGTAACGTTGGAGACAACGAATGAGTTCCTTGAGTTGATGCAGATCCTTCGAGATTAGGTACTCTTGAAGCTTGTCGTCGTTCACGTTCCTAACGATGTAGGCGATAACAGCTTCTTCGGACAAACGACCCTCCTTCGCAATTCTCTGCATCTCGTATACGTAGCTCTCCTCATCTTCATCCTTGCCACGAAATCGTTTCGCTAGTTTAAAGTGCACATCAGCTTCGTTCATGCGACTGGGAAACGCTTCACAAATTGACGTCTTGAAACATTCCCAATTCAACGTGACTTCATCCTGTGCATCGAACCATTTCTTCGCTGTTCCTGTCAGCCTCGAGTGCGCGTAGTGTTAACAGACTCGCGGTGACCATCCATAAACAACGGCGTATCCTTCGATCTTACGAATCCACTGGCTGCAACTTCCCTCCTTGCCGTTGAACGATGGAATCAAGCGTTCGACCTCGATCGGGTGAAGAAAAGTTTCACGAGACATATGATGCAATGAAGAGCTGCTACGGTCACTAGATTCCGTTACGGCGGATCCACGAGAACGCACACTGACGTTTGCTTCACTTTCCTCGTCGGTTTCTTCTTCCTTCTGGTCGTACACTTTCACGTTCGAGAATCTTCTTTGCAATCCGGGCGACAACGGATCCTGTGTCTGCTGCTGAACGAACTCCGTAATTAACGTTTCCGACGCAGACAGTTGTTGTCTTCCATTTTCCTTTTTTTTAATGCTGTTTTTTTTTCGATGACGACATAGTGGCGGAGGGCGGAGTCCCAAAATGGCGACTGAACACGTTTCGTCTTGAAGAATCGGCGTTTTCTCGTAACTTGGGCTAAAAAAAAACCGAAAAAAAAAATCCACCCCCTCCAAAAAAAATAAAAGAAGAACATTTTGAGCCAAAAAAAAGAAAACAACCAACCACAACAATAATTTCATCAAACAAAATAATTTCAAAAAAACCATCCCCAGTAAAGTCTAGCATCATAAAAAAAGCAATTCGAAAACTTCTTTTGATATCAACATCAAATTCAAATTGAAATTTGATTCCACTTCACAATTGTGAACTTGAATACCAAATTTAGTTTTCATCTTGCTGTAATCTGGTGTTCACTTTTGTTAGAGAAAAGTAGTTTTATTTTCATTGTGTTGACAGAACACCAAGTGGAATACTCATTTAGTTATCAACAGAAAGAAATGTACAGCAAATTGACTTTTCAATTTGCTCTCACTGATAGCAGGATCAGTGTATTATCGGCAATTTCACAGCATCATATTTAGTTTTCAATTTGATCGCAAACTCTTCTCGGGTTCTCAAACGAATTATCGGCAAATGGATCTTATTGAGTCTAAATGACTATTTACAGCACTGGTGATGAATATTTCTGTTGATGAGGAAAAAGAGTTCACCCATGTAGCACCATATTCGCACTATCGGTTTAACCGGAGAGTTTCTCCTTCCTGCCGTTGTGCAAACCAATTTAAATCTAAATCACAAAACTTGATTCCGCAACAATTGATGGACATTCTTTCCGCTTTGATACAGCAAACAAACAACGTTCGTTCACCACATTGGTCAACAAGCCACCGAATGTTTTCCATAATTCATTTTCGTTTTTATTTTCTCCAGTTATTACACGATGTGCAGTTGTTGAGTTTGTCGGATGGTTGGTAGAGTTGGTTGTTGGTTGGTTGGTTTTTAGTTATCCTTAACACTAAAGTAAACATTACAGACAAGTTTTGTAATTGGTATCCACGAATCCGGCCCTCCTGCTGCAACTGATGCCGGTTTTGTTATTTTTTAGTTTTTTAGAAATGGTTGTAAGTATAATAGGTGTATGCGTTCTGTGTGAGTGTAATATTTCGCTATTGGTTTTTGCCAGAGTTTCTGCACAGCTTCTCTCGCCGTGCGGCTGGTAGAACTATAACTATTTTAGTCCTTCTTCATTTCCGTGCGGAAGGGAATTTGCCTAGTAGAAGTTTAGAAATTGTTGGTACCCTCTTTTAGAAAGGCCATTTGTCCTATAAAGTGTACTGATAAAAGTAATGTTACACGTGCACGTGGCACTAGTTAAACAATTCTTGCGTTTTTTGTTGGGTTTATTTGAGTTTTGCAAAGGTTTAAAGCTAAGAAATTAAAAACTAAATAAAATATATATGGTTCATAATAAAACACTTTTTCTCATTAAAAACTACCAACAAACTTATAGATTACAGTACCATTTGTTTACTTAGTTAAGACTCATTCGCTATATTTCTTGCCATCGATTATCTCCTAGGTATGTGTATCTCATTAATAATGTAACTCGGAAAAATTTTGTGGATGGGAACAATACTATCAATTTCAATGTGAAAAAACTCATATCACTCACGTTTGCCTTAATCGTCGATTTACACAACACGTTAAACTATATGCACAACTTTGTGTAAACTAGATTAGCATGGATTCTTTGTATTTCTTGGACTTAAATGACTCTCTAAAATGTATCAATATAAACACTCTCTTCATTTGTAACAAATACACAAACACTCTACGACACTCAATGCCACTCGGGACATCCGAATTGAACCCATAAGCTCGCTCGCTCGACATTCTACTCCCAGCAGTAGCAACATTGCGTTGATGCACCAACGCCGTGCGACGAACTTGCCATTAACTCGGATTCAAGTCGGCTCCCTGGTGGTAGAACGATGCTGTCGTGCCGCCACCACTGGTCACGGATCGACCGGACGTAATGACGGAGGCCGTTGTAGTGGGCGAAATCAGAGGGGTATTTACGGAGCCGAAAAATTCCATCGGAGACCCACCGCCGGTACCCAGCAGGCTACCGTTGTCGTCGAGGTCGGCCATCAGGTTGGAATTATCGCTCGGAAGGTCACCCACCATCATGATGGCCGCTGGGTCCACCAGGCCGTCAACGGAATCGTTGGATAGCAGGTTGAGTGCGGCATCGCCTGCCATCATGACACCGCCACCGACGCCACCGCCAGCTCCTCCGGCAACCCCTCCGCCGCCATTCGTCCGGATTTGGCTGGTGAACTCCTGCTGAATTGACTGTAGGATTTCTCGTTGCTCTTGTTGTTCTTCCTGCGGGTTGAGAAGAAAGCGGGGATGAAATTGGAAGTTAATTGAAGGTAGATATTTGCATAGTTAGAATGTTTTTGAGATTAACTACTAGGCTCTTATCCTATGGTATTGTTGCACCTACTACTACTGACTTTAACATTCGTTTTTGTAAAGATGGTTTAGGAGAATTCGATATGAAGTTGAAATTTTTGAATAAATAAATGCATCAACATATACATTAAAAAATTGACGGATTTCGACAAAGATTTTTCATTAGGGCCTAACTGACAAAGGTAAACAGACAAAGGACTTTTTCCGCGAATTTCTCGTCATTCACAACTCGCCTAATCAATCCACTAAGATCATTTCGAATAGGAAGCGTTCACCTATTCGATAGAATTGGGGCATACATGGTTAGCCTTTGTCACACGAGGAATTTACGGAAGAAGTCATTGTTTACGTTTGTCAGTTAGGCCCTAATGAAAAATCTTTGTCGATTTTAGCGGTTTTTCATGCGATTACTCTATCATCTGGTGGCGAACCGATCATTGCATCGCCAATCATAGCAACTCTGTTGTGTACTGAAAAAATTGACAGCGTCGTCAGTTGATTTCCAGCAGCCATGGCGAAAACTGTTTAGCAACTACACTCGATGGTTTATTCGTACTGCTAGCTCCACCCCGGAATGAAGAAGTTGGACATCGTAAGGTCCGCTGGCACACCGGCATTTACATCGTCTCCCTTCTGGAAAAGGTGAGAGCGCCGAAAGGACCGCCACCCGACAGTGTCGGCCATCCGACATTGCTGCGCGTCTATAAAGTGCGGCAGAAGCTGAACAGGAGGAACGAGGGCCAGGTGACCTCATCATTCGGCACCTTGGGCCGAGAGGTTGGTGGATCCGGCCAAACGGTGAAAAAGTACCTGGGAAACGTGGATATTGTTATGCGGAAGCGTCAGTCGAGCTGTCTGAGCAGCAAGCAATCATCCAGAAGGAGCAGCTGAAGGTGCTGGTGAAAAACATCTTTCCAGCGAAGCACCGAGTCGTGGTCATAATGGACGACGAGACCTACTTGACACTGCACAGCAACTACTGGCAGGGGACCGGATACTTAACGTCCCCAACCAAGGAGATAAAAGTTGACGTCAAATATATTTCCCACACCAAGTTCACGAAGAAGATCTTTCTGTGGCTGAATACAGCTTTCTTTTGGGCCCGCTCCCAAAATCCTGAGGTTCGTCTTGGCCGGGTGGGTGGCATTATGCCGTAAAGGAGGCCCATACAGTACTGGCAAGAAAAAAGTACACACTCATATGTTACATTTTCTTCCAAAGATTATATTTTAATCTTTATAGTTACAGCAATGATTCCTTTGGACGAAAAGGAGGCAATAGTGCAAAGAACAATAAAACGTACATCAAAAAATTTTAGAAGACTTATTGGTTCGGAGTAGTTCGAAATTCTTTTATTCTCTTATTTCCGCTTGGCAAGAAAAAAGTACACAGAGAAGAAGTATAACTAGGTAATCAAATTTAATCAAAACTGACTCGAACTCAGTACTTTGTATGACCTCCTTTGGCACTGATGACTGCTTCCAGACGACGTGGCATACTTTCGACGAGATTTCGCAAATAACGCTCGTCAATTGACTCCCAGGTCTCCTGTTTTTGTTGGTAACATTGGTTTTGTCCATTTTTGAATCCAATATCGACCACAAATTATCGATCGGATTCAAGTCCGGTGACTGGGGCGGCCATTCCAACACTTTTATACGTGATCCACGGAAAAACGTTTGAGTTTTACGAGCCGTATGTTTTGGGTCGTTGTCTTGTTGAAAGAGGAAGTCATGCTCGAGCCCAACCTTCAGCAAGGAAACATCCAGATTTTCGGAGAGGATGTCGATATACTTGTCGGCCGTCACAATTCCTTCAATACGGACCAATTCTCCAACTCCTGGCCAAGCAAAGCACCCCCACACCAAAATGTTGCCTCCACCGTGCTTTACTGTTTTTCTTACATTTTTGTCCGGAAGTGCTTCGCCTGGTTTGATCCAGCTCGAATTTGCTTTCGTCTGTCGAAAGAACCGTTTTCCAGAAGGAAATGGGCTTATCCGCATACTTTTTCGCAAATTCCAATCGTTTGATTCTATTACGCTTACTGATGTGAGGACGGCGTACGGCAAACTTGTTCTTAAGCCCTTCTTGTTCCAATCGCAGACGAACAGTTCTTGCGGATATATTTAGGGACAAGCTTTCTCTGATCGCACGGCTTGTTATTTTCGGGTTACTTCTCGCTTCTCGTAGTATTCTGACTGTTGTCAAACGATTTCTTCCTCGGCCACCTTTATCACTCACATTGCCCCGCTGTTGATATTTTTTCCCAAAGCTTATGATCCGCAGAAAAGCTGACTCCGAACTTTTTCGCGATTTTCCTGTATGAGAGACCATTTTCACAATCTGTCACAATAAGTTTTCGCACTTGCAACGATGTTTTCATGCTTTCGATGTACTTCAAACAACAAACTCGAAACTTTGCATCTATGACGCAAGCACGATTACAAACGTTTGACACTTGCAATGGTTACGTCCAGTATGAGTGGACAAGAGGAGAGTTTATCGATATGGTGTTGTCTGTAGCAAAAAAATAATGTCACTGTGGTGTGTACTTTATTTTTGCCAGCTTAAATTGTTAAACATTTTCTAAATATATACATCACAGGTAAATGAAGCACGCCGTCTGCAAACTGACACATTCATTTAAATACATATAGAATATCGATAATTTTCTTCAAACAAACTCATGTCCTATACTTTATCATAGTCAACATATAATCAATTTTCTAAAGGGTTTTACAGTGTGTACTTTTTTCTTGCCAGTACTGTACCTCAAAATTTAGAATTGATATAACTCTGAATCTGTACTAGATATTGAATATTTCATTACATCAGTTTGTATGCTTACTTGCTGTGAGCAATGTGATGGAGTTCGATTCGATGTTAATTCACTAACAATCGAGATTTATCAATTTGAAATAGCGAGAGAGAGATAAAAGATAGGACAAAGTACATGGATCAGCAATTCACCTTAATAAACGTAGGATTAGAGGAAATTTTGATCCATTGAATTATTTTTGGTAGTTTTTGTTTTCATCGCCATCCGAAATTATTAAATTTTTTTTTATGCATACGTTAATGTGGGAATAACATCAGTAGTGAAGTTTCAATTTTGAGAGAAAATGTATGCTTCTGGGATAATACTGTTAAAGATTAATGCATAGCAAGAGAGAAGACAAAACGACATCTGTTATCTGTAAGAAACACGTTCGAATTGAAGCTTTGTTTGTCGTGTACATATACATGAATGAGTGTGCTTTCACGTGCACTGTGATAAATCAACACTTGTTACTTCTATCGTTGCTTGCACGACTGTGCCAACACTCCTCAACGTTTAGAAGTTTCATGCACACCGAGGGAGTGCTGCTCCAGCTTAATCCTATCCAAGGGTTCAGTCATGATGTCCACTATCATCGTATCGGTTGGTAAAGACTGTATTCGATTAAATTTGGACACACAAAGTAGGTCACCAAAAATTTTCTTTGAGCCCGATTCTTTTCAAACTTTCTGGAAATAAAGTACTACCAAATGGTTAAGTTTTGACATCATTGGTTTATTGAACCTCTTTTCCCAACCCAAATGCACGCACCTTTGCCTTGACCCCTTTCATCAAATTTTGGGCAATGATATGAATGACTTGCTTACTTACTTTTAACCACACTTTCTTTAGTTCAAGTTCATTTTCTATCAGTTTTGGAATTTTAACGAGCTTTGCCTTCATGAGATCTCAAGAAGGACAGGAGTCATTTTTGGAGGCATTCGTCCTTGTATTTTTTTTTTGCCGGTCCCCCAGGGGAGAAAGGGCGGACTCATTTTTCCACATCCGCAGATCGCTTGCCAGACAAGGAATTTTTTGGCGAATTTCGACAGTTACTTCTTCCGTACACTCTTATTTGTTGTTTATTACAGTCAACAGGTAAAATATTTGCCCCAATGACCGGCATCTTAAAACTAAAATCACAAAACTACAAAATTGCTCAAACTAACAAAAAATACGTATAAAACTACACTTGTTTGTTTCCCTATGTACATTAAAATCAAATACAAAGTAACAACTATTAAAAAGACGACTCATGCTGCGCATTGGCTCATGGAGACCATAGTTGGTTCTTGCCGCGGAAAGGCTCAGGAATGAATGTGCGCGTAGATTACGGCGGCGTATGTTGATGTCCAACATGCTAAGCAGTCTAGAACAATCAATGTTCCCTTGCAGGAGATCGCCAATAAAACAGGCTTTTGTCACGTTACGCCTTCCATCAAGTGGATGAAGGTTGATGAGCTGGCACCGACTGCTATAGCTGGGCAGATTTAACGGGTCTCTCCACCTGAGATGACGTAGGGCAAATCGAATGAATTTCCGCTGGATGGCCTCGACACGCTGGATTTCATTCTGGTAATAGGGAGACCAGACAACAGAACAATATTCCAGAATTGGGCGAACGATTGCGCAGTAAAGCGATTTCAAGCAGTAAACATCCTTAAATTTTTTGGCAAAACGGAACAGGAAGCCGAACTGCGATGACGCCTTAGACACGACGTATGATACGTGGTCTTTGAAGGTCACCTTGGAATCGATGAAAATCCCCAAGTCCTTAACTGGCGTTACGCGCTCCAGCTCAACTCCTGCCAAAACATAACCGAATTGGAAGATTTCACGTTTACGGCCAAATGAAATCACTTAGCACTTGGACACATTCAATGTCATCCGATTGATGCGACACCATTCAGCGAACGCCCCCAGCTGTTGTTGCAGAAAAACGGCGTCTAGTGGATGCTTTATAGCGTAGAACAGCTTCAAATCATCGGCGTATGAGAGTTTTAGGCATTTGAGAATGAGATTGACATCGTTCATGTAGAGCAGGAACAAAAACGGCCCAAGGTGGCTACCTTGAGGCACGCCGGACAAAACTTTAAATGGTGACAAAACGTGATCACCGATTCTGACGGACATACTACGATCGGTTAGGTAGGATCGCAACCAAATAAGCAAGTTGTTGCTCATGCCTAACTTATCAAACTTGGCTATTGCTATCTGGTGGTTCATTTTATCGAACGCAGCGGAGAGATCCGTGTAAATAGCATCTACTTGATTACCGTTTTCAAGTTGCTTGACCAAGAAAGAGGTGAAACACGTCAAATTAGTGGATGTCGAACGTTTCGGAATAAATCCATGCTGATCCGGCGAAATATAGTGCGCGTAGCTCTGCACTAGCTTCCGAAGAATTATCATCTCAAACAACTTGGATATTGCACTTAATGCAGCTATGCCCCGGTAATTTGAGACCATTCTCTTGCAACCTTTCTTAAACACTGGGAAAACATATGACTGTTTCCAACAGTTCGGAAATATACCAGTGGACAAAGAAAGATTGAATAACTTTGCTAACGGAGACGCAAGAAAATCCACGCACTGTTTCAATACAAGCGATGGAATGCCATCCGGACCACATCCCGTTGAGGACTTCAATTCCTCGCCAGCTGCAATAACCATGTCATTGGTGATGGCATAATGCATTCCGGCGGCAGCAAGACGGGGCACATTACTGGTGGCGAGCGCGATGTCCTGCGGGTCGAGCAGCTCGTCGGAGAAAACGTTGCTGAATTGGGAACGGAAAATATCGGCTATACCGGCGATGCAATCAGCTTCGATCAAACCATCCGTCATCGTGGAGGGCAAACCGACTTCCTTCCGCTGATCATTGACGTGACGCCAAAAGCTTTTGGGGTTATACTTAAGGCTTTTTTGTAGACGGTCTTGATAAGCCTTATAGAGATAATCGTTCAATTGCTTGTACTCAGCATTCGCATCCACGTAACACAATTTTGTAAAATCCGTGCGATATTTGCTGTGTCGTCTCAGAGCTGCCTGCTTCACTCTTTTGAGGCGCTTGAGAGCGGAATTTGACCAAGCTGGTTTAGTTGATTCAAGTTTCATCCTCACTGGAACATACTGATCACTCTCCGGAACGGCCAACTTAGAGGTGGCGACGTAGTGTTCCTGCCCTGGCATTTGTTTGGTGTCGGCTTTAATGTAGGTCTCATCGTCCATCACAATGCAGAACGGTTTTGTGAGCCACTCCCTGTATTGTTTTCTTGCACGAGTTTTGGCAACCGAGTTCTGTTTATCTCTCCGGTTCGGTGCCTTCTGGACCTTGTACACATGTAATCCAGAACGTTTCATTGTTTTCTGCACAAAACAAACTGAAACTTTCGCCTTTTTTGCAACATCCCTGATCGAAATGTTGGTATAACGCTTAAATTGGTTCAATGCCATCCTGGCCTTCTCCGGATTTGATGTGCCACGTTTTTTGCCACTACCATTTTTCCGCTTGGTCGTCTTACGGTCCTTGAACGTTTTGATCACATGAGATACGGTTGAATGTGCGATTCCGAGCTGTTTTCCGATCCATCGATGAGAAGCATTTGGGTTTTCGAAGTGAGTGCCCAAAATTTGTTGGCGCACTATTTCTTCATTCGAAGCCATCACTGAAATCACTCGACCGATTTTCACGAAACTCATTACACAATTGACACAACACAATGAAATACATTCAGTTAAAATTTCAATAATTTTTACCCACACGCTAAAAAGTTACGAACAATTGCGTGTGTCCAAATTTCATCGAATACAGTCTTTAAGCTCCACTCCTTTTATAGAATTGATCTCCCCTCGATGACAGGCCCTGAAGTAGTTGCATGCCAATTGACTATTCGAGGCAAAAGTTTTAATATAGCCAGCATATACCTGCCGCCGAATACGACAATATCCCGCAGGGACCTTTCAACTATTTGCCTCGCAATGCCAGAGCCACGGTTGATCTTAGGAGATTTTAATTCTCACGGTATAGCCTGGGGGTCACCGTACGACGACAACCGTTCTGCATTGATATTAGACCTCATGGACTACTTCAACTTGACTATTTTGAATGCAGGGGAAGTAACACGCGTGGCTCCACCTCCAAACCCTGGAAGCAAATTAGACCTCTCAATGTGTTCGAATTCACTATCATTGGATTGCACGTGGAAAGTGATTCAAGATCCCCATGGTAGTGATCACCTGCCTATCAAAATTTCAATCACCAATGGTTCGTGTCAATCTCGCTCGATCGACATTGCGTACAACCTCACGAAGTGCATCGACTGGGGTAAATACGCTGCAGCGATCATCGATGGCGAGCAATCGGTCGAAGTCCTTCCTCCGTTGGAAGAGTATCGGTTTTTATCCGGGTTAATCATCAAATGTGCGATCGACGCACAGCGCAGACCGGTACCAGGATCGACAATTCGCCGACGTTCACCCACTCCGTGGTGGGATGACGAATGTACTGAGGTCTATCGTGAAAAATCAGTCGCGTTTAAAGCATATCGGAAGCGCGGTTCGCGAGATAACTACGAGCGGTACATTGCTCTTGAGCGTAAGTTTAAGAGCCTCGCCAAGGCCAAGAAACGCGGATATTGGCGTCACTTCGTCGAAGGGCTATCGCGTGAAACGTCGATGAGAACTCTTTGGACCGTCGGGAGAAGAATGCGAAATGCGTCGTCGGTGAATGAAGACAACGAAAGCTCTTCCCGGTGGGTCTACGCGTTCGCCAAGAAAGTGTGCCCAGATTCGGTTCCGGTGCAACGTATTGCTCGCGATACTCAAACCAATCGTAACGAAATGGATGCGCCCTTTTCGATGCTCGAATTCTCACTTGCTCTCCTTTCATGCAACAATTCTGCACCAGGAATGGATAAAATCAAGTTTAACTTGTTGAAAATCCTCCCAGACGTCGTAAAGAGGCGCTTGCTAAACTTATTTAATCAGTTCCTGGAAAGCAATATTGTTCCGGATGAATGGAGGCAGGTTAGAGTTATAGCTATACAAAAACCCGGGAAAGCCGCGTCGGATTACAACTCTTATCGTCCAATTGCGATGTTGTCGTGTATACGGAAGCTGCTAGAGAAGATGATTCTCCATCGGCTCGACAAATGGATTGAATCTAATGGCTTTCTATCTCATACCCAATTTGGTTTCCGCAGAGGCAAAGGAACGAGCGATTGTCTTGCGCTGCTATCAACAGAAATACAAATGGGCAAATGGGCTCAGGGGGCTTTTGATTCAGTTTGTGTAGACGTCTTTTCAGACAAATTCCACGAGTGTGGCCTTTCACCATCATTAAACAACTATTTGTACAATTTGTTGTCTGAGAAACATATGAGCTTTTCTCATGGGTCTTCGACAACTTCACGAATTAGCTACAACGGTCTCCCCCAGGGCTCTTGTTTAAGCCCCCTTTTTTTATAATTTTTATGTTAGAGACATCGATAGCTGCCTCATGGAAAATTGCACGCTAAGACAGCTTGCGGATGACGCCGTTGTTTCATTTGTAGGACCAGGGGCGAACAACCTGCAGGGACCGTTGCAGGATACCCTAGACAATTTGTCTACCTGGGCTGTAAAGCTGGGTATCGAATTCTCCCCGGAGAAAACAGAGTTAGTTGTTTTTTTCTAGGAAGCGTGATCCAGCACAGATACCGCTTCAACTCATGGGTAAAATAATAACTCAAAGTTTGTCTTATAAATACCTAGGGGTCTGGTTCGACACCTGGGGAAAGCACATTCAGTATCTGCATCAGAAATGCCAGCAGCGAATAAACTTCATGCGTACTATCAACGGAACATGGTGGGGAGCCCACCCGGAAGATCTGATAAAGCTGTATCGTACAACGATTCTGTCGGTTCTCGAGTACGGTAGCTTCTGTTTTCAATCCGCCGCGAAATCTCATATTATGAAGCTGCAGCGAATTGCCTCTCTTCCCTCTGATAAATTTTTCATTTTTACGGATAGTCTCAGCTCACCTCAGGCTATTCGTTCAATGAGGCCGGCAAGGCACTCACCGTAATTCGTTAGCGATCTCTTTTGAGTGCCCTATCAAACAATTCTTACACCATCACCTTGGTTTGGGTCCCTTCTCATTGCTCCATTCCGGGTAATGAGAAAGCGGACTCACTTGCCAAGGTGGGCGCTATGGCAGGAGTTATTTATGATCGACAAATTTGTTGCTATTTTCCGTCAACAGGCCTTGATCAGCTGGCAACAAAAATGGGATGCAGGAGATTTGGGCAGATGGTTACATTCCATTCTCCCACAGGTATCGAAAAAATCGTGGTTCAGAGGGTTGGATATTAGCCGGGATTTTATCAAGGTAATGTCCAATCACTACTCGTTAGGCTCTCATTTCTATCGATAGGTCTCTCAGACACCAATCAATGCGGCTGTGGTGCAGGTTATCAGGACATCAACCACGTTGTCTGGCATTGCCTCGATTACGAAATTGCCAGATCTGATCTTTGCGCATCCCTACGGGCCCGAGGGAAACCAGAGAAGGAAGATATCAGAGACGTGCTGGGTAAGCTGGACTTGAACTATATGGGGCTAATTTACAAGTTCTTGAAACAAATAGATGTATTCGTGTGATCCTCTCTTAGCTGTAGCTAGCATGTCCACCTCGTCCCCTCCCCCGTAATACCGCTTCTATTGTATCGTTACAGCTTAACGCAATGCAACATCTACGCCAGACCTACAGCAACAATATAGCATCGCCAATCTGCTGTCGAAAGCCAACGTTAAGATTCCTACTTTCCCATTCCTACCCGAATCATTGTAATTCCTAACCTCGACCAAGCCGCGAGTTTTTCGGCTTTCCAAAACTAACCTAGTAAGTAAGTTATTCTCATTGTAAAAATGAAAAAGAACTCGGCTCCGTTATGCCTATGGCACTTGAGCCTTATAAATAAACATTTAGGTAAAAAAACTGTGTGGCTCGTCGTGCAGGAGTCCACAACCCATGGCTTAGAACCGAAAGAATTACAACAAGCGCCGGCTGTTTGCTGTTGCCTTTGTTGCTGTTTGCCTTTCGGGTTATCGCTGTCGAAATCAAGACTGTTTGTGGTCCTTCTTTTTGCACCGGTGGCAAATCAGAGGCTTCTTGTTGTTGTTTGCGCACGTGCATAGCGCTAACCTTGACGCCTCGTCCATCAGCTTGCACTTTACATGCTCCAGATATCCGCGTCCGAGCGGCTCTCTAGCGAAGAACTCCTCCATGGCAAAGCTCTAGGTGTTTCGCAATATCGTCACCACCCACGAAACGTTTGTCGCCGATCTGCTTCAAAAGCGCAACTTTTGAGGTTAGAGTTGCTTTTTGGTGGTGATTCTTGATCGCACCCCACGCGGCTTTCGCTGTCGCCGCCGAACCAATGGTGGCCCGAGCCTTGGCATTCAACGCTTTCCAGGCGCCGTCGGTTGCTTCGTCCTTCTTAACGCCGGGTTTGACGCAACGCCGCAAATCCTCTCGGATGAGGAGCAATTCCTCCTTAAAGTTCCAAACTTCTGTATGCTCCAGCGATTGCCCTCCATTTCCGCGCGTAAACTTTCGGAACTTCGCGAGAAAATGATCAAATTTCGTACTGATTTAACTTCATCTGGGAACAAGATGACTACGAGAGAACCTGCCCTTCTTTTCCCAAGAAAATGAAGCAAGGTTTAGGGAGTAAGGGACAAACTGTAGACATTTATCAAATACATGATTATTACATTTCTGGTTGATTTTGAATTGATCTGGGAAACAGCTGAGAACCCCTTCCAATCACTTTGATTTTGTCTATGAATGTTTAAGAAACACCCTTGCAGCAATCTCTAAACATCCCCAACTATGGCCGTTTCCGATGAATGAACAAACTAAAACATAAAACTCACCGCTATCCTATCCAACCGTTGCTGCGAGCTGTGCAGGTCCTCGTAACCGCTGACCTGCCCCCGTATGATAGCCGTCTCGCTTTCTATCGTCATCAAGGACTGATCGACCGCGTGCATCGCATCGGGCAACATTGTAATGAGATCTAAAAGCAAACACATTCTTCATTCCAAATGTCAGGGGGAAAATCAACTCTGCGTACTCACCTGTTGCCGGATTGGCCAGCCTGTTCATGCAGACATCCAAACCGGGGGGACTAGCTTTGGACCGTTTGTGCACTAGGTAATCGGCCGTATGACCGACGGTGGTGTCATCGGTAGTGCTAATGCTGCTGTTGCTGTAGGTTCGCTTCAGCACGCTGGTAGATCGCGCATGGCTGTTCGCCGTGTTATCAACGAGCCTCGAGCCGGACGGCGATGGAGCTGCAGCGATGGCGGGCGGGGAAGTTGGCGGGATGCTGCCACCGAAGGGGCTCCGACTATTTCGCTGGAAATGTGATGCGGGAGAGAATACGGAACCACTGCTACTACTGCTGCTGCTGCTGCTGCCGGCCGGAGAGAAAGGCTGTATGAACCCATGATCGGAACCGTGCAACGGAGGCACTCGAGATTCCGAAGCGGGACTTTGGGCTTTCTGCAGTACGGAAGGACGTTGCATCGCAGTGGCACTTGTGATGTTCCCTGGTGAACTGCTGGAGTGGTTCTTCAGTTTGGGACTAGACGCAGAATCCCTCAACGGGGAATTGCTTCCGTTCGACATCTTCTTCGAAGCTATTGCAATCACGTTCATGCTCTTGACAATGGCCGATTTTACTTCCTTAGAACTTGGTGCTATAATGGCGAGCTGTGAGTTTCCGGATGCATCCGAATCTTGAGATGGGATGGAAGGAAGTGCTGCCCGTTCGACCGGTTCGTCGTCTTCCGAGTGTAGGTTTGTTAGCAGATTCAGTACGGCCCGTTCGATTTGCATCGGATTTTCTACTGCCGGTTCGTCGCTTTCGTCGGGCAGTTCTTCCTGCTCCACAATGACGGAGAACTTGCGCTTCATTTCTCGCACAAGCTGTCGCCCTTCGTCGTCCGTGACTAGTGTGTTTTTCATTTTCATTTTCATTTTGCAGCGTTTGGTGGGGCAATGAGAGCGCAAGTCAATCCAAAGCCGAGGGTTATGGAGGGGTAATGGCGAACTGGTCTATGCGGACTACTTGAACGCCATGGGAGGTGATAAGGATTAGGTTGGGGTAAGGGGTTTGTAGTGTTTTTTGGATTGAGATGGCCGCGTTGCTACAAAATTATCTGAAATGTTTAATTTGTTTGTGATTTGAAACTAGTAGTGACTGTAATATAACTTTTTCATCTTAAGTAAGATGAATGTTTTTGATAGTTTGACAGTTTTGATTTCGCATATATTTATCTTTGTGTGCTGTCTTTGATTTTTTCGAGGATGCTTCACATGTACTTTTTCTTGAAATAGACATGATCACTTCCTTGTCAAAAACCGCATGTAGCCTAGGGCTGAGCAGGTCCTTCGCACTTCAATCGATCCATTTCACAGCCGTTCTCGATCATGAAATCAATAAGAAAATAAGAGCGAAGAGGGTGTTAGTGTTTCATAGAATGTAGGTGAGAGATTATTGGTGATATTTTCACGACGATATTTTCGTTTCTCTGACTAAGAATTCCGAATTCCTAACCTAACAAAACTTGAACAGCATGAACCAGAAGTAATGATGTTTGAATCAAAAAGGATTTAAAAAAAAAAAAAATACTGGATTAAATTTAGACAACAACATTTAAATTCTAGCCTAGCTTTGGATCTAGTAACTATCCTCATCTCAAACTTAACAATATTTCAAATCACTGACTAACTAATCTGACACTTGGAAAAGAACAGTTCTATTTCCTATCTAGTTTCTTTTTTTCTATTTATTTATTATCTGGTATGGAGGACACATGCTATAAACTGCATGGAAAGGTAACGATAAAATAAGAAGAAAGACTAGCAACCCCCATCCAACCCCAACCACCTCCATCGCCCGTCCCGACAGACACGCGCATCCCGTCCACAATGCACAGACCCCCCCAGTGCCATGCACTAATACTCGAGAGTCGATATTAGTACACGAGACCGAAGAAGTCCGCACACCGTAGACGAAACACGCGTATCCGTCAAGACAAGCAACAAATGTAGCTGAGATCAAACGGAAACTACCAATTCCTCCTCTAATTTTCCAGTTACAGGTATTCCACTAAAAAGCTCACACTTTCCAGGATTCATACATGGAAAGGTTCATTCTATTGTTCCAATGGTGTTTCCTAAGCGGGCCCTCCGCGTCCTATCTCTAATATACATGCTTGTCGTCGTCAGTCTCAAGTAACACTTTTCTATGACTATGTGCTTCATTTCGAACAGTCAGATAATTACCCTGATCAAAACATTCACCCCTTTCGAAAATGTTGCAATTACATTTAGTTATTATACCATGAGCAAACAGGTATTTCGGTTATTCATTCCATAAAAAAAATGGATGAATAACAACATAAGTTGTCAATAAAATGAAAAGTGTACTTTTAGTCGTTTCCCTTAGATTGATAGTAAGAAGTCTAAGAGTGAATTGCGGCATAGCCCGCCAGTATCACACCTGATGTAAGTGCCTTTATATAAACTTTCTACGACGTGGCAGTGAAATAAATGATAAGAAAATGTGATACTTTCACTACTGGTCAAATTCTTGGTCTCAAATGCATGTTTATAGCATTAGATAAGCCCTCTCACTGTCGACAAGGTGACAAATTTGACCTACGAGAGGGTCTTTACTTTAAACACTTATTCTTGAGCAGAAATTGAAATGGAATCGAAATTACACTGAAATGGAACCGAAACGGAATCGAAATTAAATTGAAATAGATGCAAAACGGACTCGAAACGGAACCGGAATAGAACCGAAATGGAATTGTAATGGAATTGAAATGGAATCGAAACGAAACCAGAGCGGACCCGAAAAAGAACCGAAATGGAGACGAAACGGAATCGAAACGAAACCGATATGGAGCTGAACCAGAAGTGAAATGGAACTACTGTGATTAACACCCCTCTTCTATAGTAAGTCAAACACTAGACCCTCACTGAGCGGACCCTCCGCACTGTTGCTAAAATAAACTACTTGGAAAGGTTAAATCTACTACTCGTGTTTCCTAAGCGGGCCCTCCGCGTCCTATCTCTAATAAACATGCTTGTCATCGTCAGTATAAAGTAACACTTTTCTGTGGCTTTGTGCTTCATTTCGAACAGTCAGATATTTACCATGATCAAAACATTCACCTTTTTCGAAAATTTTGCAATTACTTTCACTTATTACACCATGGGTAAACCAGGTATTTTGGTTATTCATTCCATGAAACAAGTGGATAAACAACAACATAAGTTGCCACGAAAATGAAAAGTGTACTTTTAGTCGTTTCCCTTTGATTGAAAGTAAAAAGTCTAAGAGTGAATTGCGGCCAGTATCACACCTAATGTTAGTGCCTTTATATAAACGTTCTACGACGTGGCAGTGAAATAAATGTGCAGAATATGTGATACTTTCACTACTGGTCAAATTCTTGGTCTCACATGCATGTTTATAGCATGAGATAAGCCCTCTCACCATCGACAAGGTGACAAATTTGACCCGCGAGAGGGAGAAAGACAAACATCCCATACAAAACGGTATAATCAAATAGTCGTTACAATTTGCTGGACTCATGCAAAACTCGTTGTGTGATAAGTAATGGTTAGCCTGATGGTTCCTCGTAACTTACATGGGAACGTGTGCTTACGTAAGGCCGTGCGCGTCGTACATTGTATGTTTTATTGCCTGCACTGCAAGAAGGCAGGCTCCCGACTTTAATTAAATACTGCACTAAGTGGCGATGGGTAAATATTTGCGTAGTAATATAAATTGTAACGTGCGCTACTACCAGTCGACTCAACACGGTACAAAGACGTGTGTCCCGGGTGTAGCGAAATCTCACACGTTTTCCGGTGCTCTGGATTCAAGTGCCGGCAGAAGGGCTTGCCGGCTTGGTTGTGGGGAGAATAGTGATGCGTAATTTATTTATTTATGTTTTTCTGTTGTTCCGAAAATCTACGCGTATTGGCTTATAATTCCTAGAGGAGGATTTTGCTGCCAATGGTAACTCTTGCCGTTATGATTGGATTGGATCATGCGCTAGACTACGTTCCACTGAATGTTTGGGGTCGAAAAGTTCGCCTAGCGAAATGCTTTTCAGAGGATATAGATACAGATAGGATATCTGTTAGGTTAAGAAGTAAAAACTTGCCAACATATGTAGCAGGAACGTTGAAGCATACTAAATTCTCCTCAACACAACGTTTGAGCCACATTCAGGCGGTCTGTCCAAAGTAGAACACTTTTAAACCAGTTTGGAATATCGTCAGAAAAGAAATAATCCGGATTTAAAATTTAAAATCGAGTTTTTGAGATTTTTGTTTTGAATGATCGGTTGCCTTTACCATGGGTTGCTTTAATATTGACAGTACTGTCTGATATCGAAGATTCAAAATGATTGAAACTTCATTCATTTGAAAGATACATGTTATAGAAATAAATCACAGGTATTAGTTCAATTCAAATCTCTCGCCCTTTTCTTTGATAACTTTGCGCAAACGCGTTGTAAATCCATCGCAGCTGGCGCGCACGATTTCCTAAGGAATTTTGTCACAAATATCAACCAAATGTTTCTTGAATCAATCTAAGGTAAGCCCTTTCGTAGGGCCTATATGTTGAAGCATATAAACCCAAACAAAGTAGTCAAGTGGGTTGAGATCCGGTGAAGATGCAGGCCATTCTTCGCTTGTGATGAAATCGGGCAAATTTTCCGCGCACTACGCTTGTGTCTTCTTTGCCTTGTGAGCTGGAGCTGAGTCCTGTTGGAAACAATATGGTGTATTCCCATACAAGACATATTTTTTAAAAAAAAGAGAGGGTTTTTTTTTTTTTGTCGCCCCCCCCCCCTCCATTTTTTTCAACCCTTCTGTTCCTTCCCCATTTTTTTTTTTCTCTTTTTTATAGCCATTTTTTTTTCCCCCCCGTTTATTTTTTTTTCCCCCCCCCCCATTTTTTTTTTTTCTTCTTTCTGGCAGTTTGTCTGGCACCTCCTTTGTGTTGAATATGGACATTTCCAGTTTCCTTGAACCGATTCAAGGTACGAAAAACAAAACGCTTACACACTCCGAACTGCTGAAGGCTATTTAATATCTGACACGGTCTAAGCTTTTGCAAATGTAATTTTAAAACTTGCTCCGGTATGGCTTCCATTGTATATGAACAAACGGAATCGCTTATTTATCTTCAGCGATAAGCTGTCAAAAGAATACACTCAAAATGGGTATAATCAATTCCACTGTTAAAATTACCCAGCTGAAATAAACTAAGACTGAAAAAAGGTGACACCTATTGTGAGACACACTGTAGAAAGCCGCGGATAGGTCTGTATAGATGGCGTCTGTTTGAAACCTTTCCGCAGATTTGTGGTGGTTGATTTTCCTAAGCTGAGGTCCTACCTTAGCTCAGTCGGTAAAAGCGCAGCTGCCATGCTGGAGTTGGCGGGGTTCGATTCCCGTTCTGGTCAAGGAATTTTTTTTTTATTTCTCTCCGTTAGGTTTTTCCCCCACCCTCCTCCCCCCCCCCCCCCCAAAAACAGGATAAAAACAACAAGAAAGCGACAACCCCCACCTCATAACAAAAAAACTAAAAAACAAAAAAAAAAAAAAATTCCCCTAAAAACCCCCCCCCCCCCAAGAGGAGATTCCCCGGCAGTCACTTTCCATTAGGACCGGAAACAATCTGGCAGTTTTCCAAACGGACGGAAACTCTCCGTTTGAAATGGACAGTCCAAATACGTATCGAACTGGAATAAGCAGATCTTCAATGTGTTGTTTGATAAAAACAGATGGAATCCTATCTGGGCCGGGGCTCGTAGATTGTTACGATCGCGCAAACGGGGTGGTCGTGTACATCATGTACAAATAAAAACACACGCGAACGTAATCAAACATAAAATAAAACTACATATATTAGACAAATTAAAACTGACTGTTATTCACACGAAACAAGATGACGGTCTACTGTTGTGTTGTGTCGTTTGTTGTTGTTATGCTGTTTCGCGCATCGACATGGTAACAGCTGACTGCTACCAGTGAGCACAGCTGTGTTGCTGTTTGCAGCGATCGGTTGATCGCTAGGGTTGTTCATGTTCCCAACATCTCCCCTCTTAATACAGCTGGTACGGGTCGAACCTAATCGGCGGTCTTCGGAGACGTGAAGAGCGGCGAGGTACCTGGACAGCTGTTTTTGTTTCTTCGGTTCTAGCTGGTACATATGTTGCAGAAGACAATGGGACAACGGACGAACTCGATGATGTCTCGCGAACATCTGTTGTCGATTCGGGAGTAATCCACACTAGATTCGGAGAATCCGGCGTTGATGACATGGCTCCTGCTGGTGTCGAGTGTTCATTCGGAGTTACTGGTGTTTGTGCGACTGGCGCGGCTGGTGGTGATGGAACTGTTTCTTGTTGTTGACTTGGCTTGTGCAGGTCCCAGGCTTGAAGCAGAATGTCTAGAGGCAACTGTTGTGGTTTCGCCTTAGTTGAAACCGAGCTAGACTTTGGCCTGGTATCGCACTTCGTTCGGCTTCGTAGTTGGTTGATGTGCGAACGAATCATGCGATTGTCTTCAACCCACACGTTGAACATCACGTGTCCAATCCTCTCCAGAACTACTCCAGATACCCATCTCCATGAATTGTTGGAGTGCACCTTGGCAAACACTTTTTTCGAAGGATCTCGAACCTTCTGGATTGGTTGGTTCCCGAACGGCTGGTGGACGTAGCAAGTCCAGACTGGTTCGGATTGTGCGCCCAAACATAATATCGGACGGAGATTTGCCTTCTGGTGCCGAAGCATTCGGTGTTGTTCGGTAGCTCAACAGAAAGATGTCCAGTGCTTCCTGAATTGCGCCTTTCCCCTCTCGAATCTTCTTCATCGCTCGCTTGAAGGTGTCCACGAAACGCTCGGCTTGCCCGTTGGACTGCGGATGGAACGGTGCGGTTATCACGTGGTCGATACCGTTCTCGAGGCAAAACTGTGCGAACAAGGTACTGGTGAACTGCGTACCGTTGTCGCTGACTAGCGTTTCTGGCATACCGAGGCGAGCGAAGAGACTCCGTAGGATTCCGATGGTTGCAGTAGCTGTGATCGACTTGGTCCTGACGATTTCCACCCACTTCGAGTACGAATCGACGCTGAGAAGGAAGTACTCTCCTTCGATTGGTCCAGCGTAGTCGATGTGAACGCGCTGCCATGGATGCTTTGACTTGGGCCACGACAGCGGCGGTGCTTTGGGTGGACTCTTGGCTTCAGCTGCACAATGACGGCATGCTTTGACATGCGCAGCGAGGTCTCGACGGCGGACGAACTACGCGCAATCGCCTCATGCGCTGGATTCCCGGATGGCCACGATGGAGATGGTGTAGGCAACGCATCCGGAAATCGGTCGGAATTACAAGACGTTCGGCAAACATCACGCACCCTTGAACCGTAGAGAGCGAATCACTTCGGTCGAAGAATTGCTGGATCTCACGGTCCGGAATGGCCGTTTTTGACTGAGGCCACCCGTGTTGAATGTAGCGAAAGACCTTGTTGAGTACACAGTCGGAACGGGTTGCGTGCTGTATTGCCCTGAAAGTGAGAGGAAGTGCGTTAACTGCATCTAATGCAATAGATCTTACATCGTTCTCCGTGATGATGCTGGCTACGACGAAGTCTTCCTCTGGCTTGACGTACTGATTAATCAGCCGAGACAGGATATCGGCGTTTCCGAATTTCGTCGTGTTCACGTAGACGATGTTGAAGTCGTAGAGCAGTAACGGTAAGGCTCAACGTTGAAGCCGGTTTGCCGTGTAAACTGGGATGCCGTTTTTCGATCCGAAGATCCGTAGAAGTGGAGCATGATCCGTTTGTAGGGTGAAGCTCCGACCAAACAGCATCTTGTGAAACTTGGTCACAGCGAAGATGATCGCAAGTCCCTCACGATCTGGCTGACTGTAGGCTTGTTCAGCGGACGTTAGAGCTCTGGATGCGTGCTGCACGACCTTGATTTATCCGTCTGGGAACTTGTGGCTGATAGTTGCGCCAACTCCAATCGATGACGCATCCGCTGCTACCACGATCTCGCGTTGTGGGTTGTAGTGCGTCAAAAGCAAATCAGAGGTGAGGATTTTCTTGAATGTGGAGAAGGCTTTGTCGCATTCCGCTGACCAGACGAACTTCTTGTTTGAGAAGCTCATCCAGCGGATACCGCAGCGTACGCATACTTGGGACGAACTTTCCGTAGTAATTGATCGCTCCCAGAAACGATCGAACTCCGGAGACGTCTGTCGGTGCCGGCATGTTGCAGATGGCTTCGACTTTCGCTGGATCCGGACGCAGACCTTACTCGTCGATGAGATGTCCCAGGTATTTGATCTGACGCTGGCCGAACGAACACTTTTCCGCTTTGATGGTGAATTCGAACTCACTAATTCGACGAAGGACTGCTTGAAGGTTGCGCCAATGGCCCGCTTCGTCGACTCCGCCTACAAGAACATCGTCGAGATATCCCGAAGTACAGCTGAGTCCAGCGAGCATCGTGTCCACGAGCTGCTGAAACGCTCCGGGTGCCGCCTTCACTCCTGGTGGAAGCCGATTGTAGCGATATAGACCTCGATGCGTATTGATGGTGAGTAACTCCCTACAGCTTTCGTCCACCTCCACCTGCAAGAATGCATCTGATAGATCGATTTGACTGAAGACCTTGCAGTTCGCCAGCTTGGCGAAGATATCCTGCGGCAGAGGAAGTGGGTACTGATGAGGCTGCAGAGCGTCGTTGAGACCAGTGGAATAGTCTCCACAGATGCGGATTGCACCACTTGCTTTGCGAACAACGACGATTGGAGCTGCCCACTCTGAGAAATCGACTGGAGTGATGATATTGGCACGTTCCAGCCGGTCTAACTCCGTGTTGACGGTGCTGCACATAGCGTAACCTACCGGCCTCTTTGGTTTGAAGACTGGGGATTTACCATCCTTCAACGTAAATTTTACCTTCGCCTTCGAACACAACCCTGGTTCATCGCTGAAAACCTTAGGAAAAGCTGCCTGGAGAGAGGTGATCGATGTTGGATAGCTGCTGAGCTGATTGCAAAACTGATCCATAGGCACCGATCCGAGGTTGAACGTGTCGATTAGGTCCAGTCCAAGCAGATTGAGCTGCTGCTTGACCACGAAGAATCGACCTTCTCTTTTCTCTCCCTTGATCGCAACTTCGCATGAACACTGGAACTCCAGGTTCAAGGGTTTGCCAGATGCTGTAGCGGCTTGAACTACGGCTGAACTGGCTGCTGGTTGTCCGATCTGCCTCCATGTCTGCTCGGAGATGACGCTGATATCCGACGCAGTGTCGAGTTGAAGACTGATTTGCCTGCCGTTTACTTCCGCATTCACAAATCTCCTTCGCTTCCGGACGTTCTTCACCTGTACGCTTCTGGCATCACCAATGGCTTCGACGAGTTCCGCTTTCCTGGGGATCTCACCTTTTTGGCACTGGAGCAATACCCGTCTTTGTGACCTACCTGACCACAGTCCTTGCAGCGATTTTTGAGGAAGGGACAGTCCTTGGAATAGTGCATGGCGCCGCAGTTCCAGACCGACACTTCGCTGATTCGAGAACCTTGACTCTGGTGATCCTCGCCCCGAGCGGGAATGTTTCCCACCGAACTGTTTCCGCTTCACTGCTTGCACTGCTGTTGACGAAGACGCTGCCTCTATCATCGCTGTGTCGTGCCTGAGGTTCAGAAGCCGTTGACATTCATCCGAAATCTGCTCCAGAGTTACGTCATTCCGCTCCCCGATTCTACTCAGCAACCGTGTCCGAACTTCCGCATCGCTTTCCGCTTTCAGCCAGCAGACGAACACGAGGCATTTGAACTGGTCCTCCGAAAGCCTCCCTAGTTCGAATTCGACACACAGCTTGTTCACCCGGCAGGCGAACGTTTTATAGTCTTCGGTAACTTGCTTTGTGACTTCCAAGCACCGGTACCGTTTACTGATCACCGACTCTGGCATGCCAAATAAACTTTTCAGTTTACTTACCGTGTCGTCGAACTTCACCTCGTTGGGGCTTTTCGGTAGGATGTAGCTGGTGTACCTCTCGTGCTCTGACGGACCCAATTTCCGTAGCAACAATCTCATTTTTGCTTCATCGTCGAGTCGAACGGCGTCTTTGGCGAATAAATCTTGATAGCGCACGTACCAACCTGCAAACGTGACGTTTTGATCCGGCTCGTACCGAAATGCACGAATGTTACTCGCCAACGAATCGAGAATTTGCTCCGGGTTTGTCGGCACATGAACATTGATCGCCGGCATCGCCGTCCTGAACATTTGCTCCTGCTGCTTTAAAAAACGCCTGCTGCTGCTGCATCTGCATTTGCATTTGTTGCTGCATCTGCTGTTGCATTTGTTGCTGCATCTGCTGTTGTATTTGTTGCAGAAACTGCAACGTCGCAGGGTCGATCGACGGAATGTTTTGTTGTGGTTGCTACTGTGGGTGGTGAGGTTGTGGTTGCTGGAACATCGGCGGGCGGAGAATTGAATTTAATTGCGGCTGCTGCTGCATATTCACTCCCGGCTGAATGTTTGGCACTGCTGGATCCTGCTGCAGTCCATTTCCCGGCACTGATTGTGGCTGCGGGTCACTCTCCGGTGAAAACATGCTGTCGTTCGCAACTCTTCTCCTTTTCCGTGAACGAAACACTTTTCACTCACTCGCGCGGAATGTTCTCAACTTTTTTTTTACTTTTCTCGTCGCCACTGTTACGATCGCGCAAACGGGGTTATCGTGTACATCATGTACAAATAAAAACACACGCAAACGTAATCAAACATAAAATAAAACTACATATATTAGACAAATTAAAACTGACTGTTATTCACACGAAACAAGATGACGGTCTACTGTTGTGTTGTGTCGTTTGTTGTTGTTGTGCTGTTTCGCGCATCGACATGGTAACAGCTGACTGCTACCAGTGAGCACAGCTGTGTTGCTGTTTGCAGCGATCGGTTGATCGCTAGGGTTGTTCATGTTCCCAACAGTTGGTTAGTGGATGTTGGGTGACAAGAGAATGGAGGATGGTGGGTTGTGTGTTGACGGTGTTGCCGACTGTTGACGAGTGCTATGAGAGGGGCGGGTGAACATGGTGGGGAAAAACAAAAAAGCCGCATGTTGGGGGAAAAAGTAGTTGAAGTTAATGTACAAGGGGGAGGGGTTGTGTCTTTGAGTGTCAGGGTAGGGGGGGGGGGGGGCGCGTTGTTGCGGTGATGAATATTATACTAGAAGGATTTCGATATGGGTTTTAAATTTCGCTGAGTGTTTAACTGGTATCGTCTAAAACAGATCCGCCGTGGCCCTCTGCACCCTGTACTCAATCAACTTAGGGGCCTCCGCAGGCAACAGGGGCAAGGTTTGGAAAAAAACCGAAGAAATTTTTTAAAGGGTCCGGGGTTAACGAACGGCGGGGGTGATCCAGGGTTTACTGTTCGTTGCATTTGATTTCTTCAGTACATGCCTGTCAATCGCATGCTCAATTATGTGTGAGAGTATCGAAGCAGTCGTACGTCGAGGACCTCTTGCCAGTCAATGGTGCTAAAAAGAATCGGCAATTCTACGATGATCAGCATTCCGAAAGTCGTACGAAATCGGAACAACTGTTTTCGTTTCATTTGAATGATGATCCGTGAACGTGGGGACTTTGGGAGGATTATGCTCTACTGGTTTGTCCAACGGCAAGGGAGCATTAGAAATTACTTGAGCGACATCTTGTTCGCTGACGAAGCAAAGATCCAAACAGCGACTGTTCTCGTTGCTTACGAAATTGATTTGTCCAGGATTCTTGATGCTCCGACATGCAATGTAGAGTACACCGGATTCGGGGAGAGGAAGCCATTACTCGATGGATGCCTTGCATTTCCTCACTCGCAGATTTAAATATCCGATGACAATGACTTCATCGATTGCCGTTGCCATATCAGCACTGGTATAATCGACTGGGCGTGAATTTCTACTAGTACGTCACCACGTGTTCGATATATCACAATTGGGTTCAATTCGCGGTCTGGCTAGGATTTTTCCGCAAAGCAAAATTTCTCGAGTTCCTGGGCATGGAATACGATTGAACTAGGCACCCAATTATACTTATGCAAAAATGGCACAAGCATCGTAGGCCTTTAATTAATAACTGTGGAAGTGCTTTTAAAAACAAAAATACTAAGCTGAGAGCAGACAAGAAGTTAATTGTAATTAGCAGTACGCTTGAAATGCCCCGAAGTTTCCTGAAAAAAGTATAGAAATCAAAGTTAGTCATCACAACCGTATTGACTAGAACGACTTTTATTCCAGGATGGTTCAACATTGTCTATTCAACACTTGTTCAAACCACCTTGCGTACTGACCTCAGTTATTGTTTACGCAAAAAAAAAGCTGAACAAATCTATTTTCCTACAGCCATAAGCCTAGGTACTTCTGTATTTATTCACTTGTTTCACCACCTCAACATGATATCGATATTCCATCAAAATGATTGTTATGCTACGGAACGTAACAATCACTTTGACTGTGTATGCTGCCAAGTGGAAAAATTTCCATTTCGGCGGCTTTTTTTTTGTGTTTATTCATCCAGATTGCCTAAATGGTTCGTTGTTGAGCTTGTTTGGTAAACCAACATCACGCAGCGACGTACGACAAAGCACGTGAATAGCGTTCGATTATATTTCGTCCATAAATGACGCGTTATCAGCATCTGTTCTTCTTGTACGCAAACTTGCTTACGATATATCGCACCGAAGCGATGCAAATGTGAAATTTCTTATGAAAATACGTCACCCAGCCCTGCTTGCGTACCGAAGGTTTTCGAAACACGCATTCTGGTGTCTTGAACAATGATTTTCTTTTTTAAAAGATCGAAAGCACGTGCTTTGCTAAAACAGTGAACTGTACTCTCGTGACGTTGATGATTTCTTTTTGCGTGATCATTTACTTCGAGTGACGTGTTGCAGTATAGATAAGAACGGAGACGAAATTCGTTTGATTTATTGGACTTTATGATAGCAATGATTCTATGATTTGGATTGAATCTCAACAAATTTGAAAGTTGGAAAAATGACTTGGGAACGTAAATATTGCAAATCAAAGGTAGCATTGAGCAAATATGATGACAATGCTATACGTGAAACCATGAAATATAGAGCGAATTCCAGGAAAAATCTGACGGAAATTGCCATATATTCACGCGACCATCGTTGGGGCCATCGTGAATTAAACCATTTTTCTAAATTAAAGAATGTGCACACCAAAAAGAAGTCGTCGGAAATGCCCTAATGCAGTCTTCTCCGTGTACGCTTTGCTAATCCGATCACTACTACATGAATATTAATGTATGTGTGCTATGATGAAGACGTCGTTTGGCTACAGTAACCTTTATTCAGTAAAATGGCGTCGAATCAAGAACGCGTGCGCGAAGCAATTTTGCACAAAAGAGTGGAAAATCCAGATATGTCGCAAGGCGATATTGCCAGGTCATTAAAAATCGCAAAATCGACGGTTAATAAAGTGCTAAAAAACTTTCAGCAGCGCTTAACTTTAAAGAGAAAGGTCGGTTCCGGAGGTAACCATGATTCTCGTTTCGTCGCGGAGAGGAAGAAAGTGATTAAAGAATTTAAGAAGAAACCGAATTCTCCGTTCGTGATGTGGCGAAGAAGTGAAAATGTCTCCATCGTTCGTCCAGAAAGTGAAGAAAAGTGCAGGCTTGAAATCATTCAAAGTAGGTGTTGCTCCAAATCGTAACGACAGCCAGAACAAGAGCGCAAAATCTCGATCGAGAAAATTATATGACACTATGCTGAAGGAATACGACTGCATAATATTGGACGACGAAACATATTGCAAAGCTGACTTTAAGCAGATACCGGGACTACAGTTTTATACCTCGTTGCAAAGAGGAAATGTTGCTGATCGTTTTAAGCAAAAAAATTGTCAAAGTTCCCAAAAAAATACCTCGTATGGCAGGCAATATGTGGATGCGGTCTCAGAAGCGACATCTTCATCACGACTGGCACTATAAATGGACAAATTTACGTAAAAGAGTGTCTGAATAAACGACTGTTGCCGTTCATTCGGGAACACTACGGTTCGGTGCTGTTCTGGCCTGACCTGGCATCTTGCCACTATGGAAAACTGGCTAAGGATTGGTACATTGCTAATGGTGTAAATATTATCCCAAATTATTGCAATCCGCCAAATTCGCCAGAACTCCGTCCGATCGAAAAGTATTGGGCTCTGGTGAAGAGGAATCTTCGAAAAACGAATAGCGTAGCAATTGATGAGAAAAGCTTCAGGCGTAACTGGCAGAAAGCTGCAAAATTGGTGACGGATGACTCTGTGCAAAAACTGATGGAAGGTGTCAAACGAAAGGTGCGGGCATTTGGATATAACAAGTCAAATTGACTTAACTGTATATGTTTTATATTTGTATTTTTATGAAGTCTTAAATAAATGATTTACTTTTGATTTTCTCATATTTTCTATTTAATACCACTAATTTCCCGTTGACTACTTTTTGGTGTGCACATTCTTTATGTATGTATTGTTTTTCAACTGATTTATTTATTTAAAGTCAACACCAACAGACTTCTGATGGTATCATTGTAGCGGACACTATAGTGGCTTGTTATTTTCTTGTGTAAATAGTAATTCATTAAGTCATATTCTTTTGAATTTGTATTTTGAACTTCAATATTTAGTATTATTAAAAACATTCACTTTTTTTTATCTGGAAAATTGTTAATAAGTCTACTTAGTTTTTTTTGTTAATAATTCCCACAAATCTTCACCGCTTCCCAGATTTCTCTAATTGAAGGCACTCAATTTATGATGAGATCCTGGGTAACATTATCCCGCGTGTAGCGACAAAGGGTGTGTACCGCGTGGTTATAACCAAACGGACATGCTAAACGAATGCGTTCAGCGACCCGCCTGAAACCCTTTGAGGTTTTAATGACCTTTCTCTTTTACTACTTTCTCGGGTTTCCCGAAGGAATGTGTTGGTCGGGTAGATATTTCGCTAAGTAGAACATGTTCTTGCTCCACTCCCCCTTTCACATCAGATTGATGGTATGCGTAAAGACAATTTCGACACTTCGGGAGGTCAATTCCGGTCCACGGATAATATCGCGCTTTATCTGAGAACTAGCAACCTCTACTCGATCACTTTGATCTGGCTAGAGGAAGAGGCAGGAGTAGTTCGATATCAGTTCCGCGTCGTGGTGTGAATATTCTGGTAAAATCCAAGTAATGTGAAAGTATGCCAAGTTTCTAATTTAGTTCTTTTCCCTCATAGAGTGTGCAGTTAGTAGAATTCAAAGTAAAATAATTATATTTACTGTAGTGCTGTTAGTGAGTGCAAAACTGGATATACGGTAATTTTATGAAAATAGATGTGTGCTATTACCATGTGCTAACAGTGCAAACGCGCCTGGACAAATTCTCCTAAATTAGATCAGTGGCAAGTGCCAGCCCGCCACACCACCACCCCCTCTCATTTACGACCATTCCTGGCCCACCACAGACAGGGCTTAAGGAAACCCATCATCAGTTCATTCGTGAATGAATTAATCAACTTTCGGTGACGATCGAAAGAGTGCGACGGTATACCCGTCGGTACTAGAAAGTCCACAGATCAGCGTGTGAGGCGCCGTCGGCTCGCCACGAACAGCGATGCGTAAGCTTTGAGTCCCAGTAACAGTAATCGAGAGCAAGGAGAAGCAACAGCCGTCGTAGCTTACCAATGACGTCTATATAAGGTCTGGCCCAGTAGCCACAACAATATTAGTGAAATGAGCTAAATTCGTTTATGACACTAATACCACTGCATTCCTTACGCACGCTACACAAGAATTCGGAAAGTGCTACGTCATACTAATTTTGTTTTGATTCGTTCGCTCCGTGATTGTTTATTGTGTCCGCTATAAAACTCAATTTTCCAACCGATTCCAGTCTATCGATGATGTAAAATTGACTCTATATCGCTACTCGATTGTCAGGTCCCAGCATTTGAAAGTTAATGTGGCAAAAATTCAATTACCTCAGTTCAATTCACTATAAATGACCCATGTTATCGGGAGGAAACGCTTCTTCTCAATAAATAGCATTTGTATCATGATTATTTCAACAGTTCAGCATTTATAATAAACGTTTGAACTGATTTTTTTTATCTGAACCTATGCACGCCCATAGAAAGTTGAATAGTGTTACGTCATCACTCGCCGGCTCAGCAATGTTTACATTATTTTTGCTTCCAATACAAGCAAGCAGTGCGTTGCCCCAAACCTTCTATATACGTCATTGGCTTACGACACCCGGAGTTCAACGTATCGACCGATGAGTGATCTACCCTGAATTGACCGCAGAGAGAGAGAGAGCCCAGAGAGAGTGTCAGAAAGTCATCCGACTAACGTCCAAACCGTGAGTAAAGCATGCATGCATAGTAAACCCATACGTATGGTCATTTTCTGCCCGCTCACATAGCCAACTCGTGATGCGTGGCATTGCTCAGAAGCTTTCCTTAGCCGCTCTAGTAAGCTTCTCGAGTCTATACGGTAAAGCACACAGAACAGCACTCTAGAGAGTAAGCAACCAAGTAGGAGAATGAGAGAACTCAGATAGAGGGAAACTGTTAGCTAGGCCTAGGCAGATATGTGTAAATAAATGAAGATAAAATCTAAACGAAAGCATTTTGAATCCCAACAAATGTTGTCGTAGAATAAATATCGGTTTCACAGACAAACAGAACAGTATGCTTTAAATGAACTAAAGACTGTATTCGATGAAATTTGGACATACGCAATTGTTCGTAACATTTTAGCGTGTGGGTAAAAATTATTGAAATTTTAACTGAATGTATTTCATTGTGTTGTGTCAATTGTGTAATGAGTTTCGTGAAAATCGGTCGAGTGATTTCAGTGATGGCTTCGAATGAAGATATAGTGCGCCAACACATTTTGGGCACTCACTTCGAAAACCCAAACGCTTCTCATCGATGAATCGGAAAACAGCTCGGAATCGCACATTCAACCGTATCTCATGTGATCAAAACGTTCAAGGACCGTAAGACAACCAAGCGGAAAAATGGTAGTGGCAAAAACGTGGCACATCAAATCCGGAGAAGGACAGGATGGTATTGAACCAATTTAAGCGTTATCCCAACATTTCGATCAGGGATGTTGCGAAAAAGGCGAAAGTTTCAGTTTGTTTTGTGCAGAAAACAATGAAACGTGCTGGATTACATGTGTAAAAGCTCCAGAAGGCACCGAACCGGAGCGATAAACAGAACTCGGTGGCCAGGACAGGAACACTACGTCGTCACCTCTAAGTTGACCGTTCCGGAGAGTATACGGAAGAAGAAACTGTCGAAATTCCCCAAAAAATTCCTTGTCTGGCAAGTGATCTGCGGATGTGGCAAAATGAGTCAGCCCTTCATCACCTCTGGGACCGTCAACGGACAAAGCTACAAGGACGAATGCCTCCAAAAACGACTTCTGCCCTTCTTGAGATTTCACGATGGCCCGACACTGTTTTGGCCGGATTTGGCATCTTGCCACTATGCCCGGCCCGTCTTAGACTGCTACAAAGCTAATAATGTAGTTTTTGTACCAAAAGACGTCAACCCTCCAAACACTCCGCACAGAAAAAAATAATGAATTTTAACAAGCGCGTAAAATTTCCTCTCGTTTAATTCTAAACGAAAGAAGGCGTAAACAACGAAATTGTTTGCAATTTTTCATGCGCCATACAACAATGTTCGCAATCTTTCATACAACAGGCTAGATTCAGGCGTTATCGGGCTTAAATTTACATGAAATATCCTATTATTTTCTGCCAAATCAAGCATTCCCTTTATGTGCATTAGATAACGCAGAAAATTCAATGTTTCTTTTTATCTGTGCGGAACTTCGCCCAATTGAAAAATTTTGGGCAATCATGAAGGCAAAGCTCGTTAAAACTCCAAAACTGATAGAAAATGAACTTGAACTAAAGAAAGTGTGGTTGAAAGTAAGTAAGCAAGTCGGTCCTATCATTGCCCAAAATTTGATGAAAGGGGTCAAGGCAAAGGTGAGGGCATTTGGGTTGGGAGAAGAGGTTCAATAAACCAATGATGTCAAAACTTAACCGTTTAGTAGTACTTTATTTCGAGAATGTTTGAAAAGAATCGGGCTCAAGGAAAATTTTTGGTGACCTATTTTGTGTGTCCAAATTTCATCGAATACAGTCTTTAGATGACGTGACGTAAGATACTTTCAAATTGCTCGTGGTCGTAATTTGCTATAGGTTTGTTGTACTGGTTTTTTGCACTCCGAAACCATCATAGGAAAACTCTATTTTTTCGTTTGTAAGGTCGATTTGGTCGGGAAGGTTGGTCAGTGATGAAACATCGCGTGATCCTGGGTTTGGCTAAACATTTAAGTCGTTTCTACGCTTAATAGCAATCTGATGCTCTTGTTTACCTTGAATATAGTCCTTTCTTAGCGAAATAAATATCCGATCCACTCGTTCCCTCTCCACATGAACACATACCCTGAAGGGGTCTCAGGCCGGGCAAGCTTCTAACAGGTGGATGGTCTCCTCACGGAGTGGCGCTTAAGCCATCCACAAATAAGGCGGGGAAGCAAACAGGGTGGTAGGGAAACATAAAACATTAATTTTAAAGCCCGAAAAAGTAAGAGCCGTGGTAGATGGTAGTCAAACATTGTTCAGGGTCTATTGAATACCAGCTGCACTCCTACAATAGCACCGTCGATGCTGTTATTTTTTCGGAGGGATGGCATCCTTAACTTCACCTTATTGTAATATGCCCATGGTCTAACGTTGATATAGATCTACTCAAAAATAAAACTGCTATCGAATCAGCCCTTTGAAATGTCGGCGACAAAGCGAGCCCTAGATGTCTTCTGACGAATCTGGTTTGGTTCCAGATCGATAAGCTGACAACGGCTCTCGTAACGCATGCATTTAAAAAAAACAAAAGGGACTGATTTTATCGATTTTTCATGTGACTAGCCTGCCACATGGCCAATCGTAGTAACCATGTTGTGTACAGAAAACAAATTGACAGCGTTATCAGTTGATTTGCCATAGCCATAGCGAAAACAGTAAAACAACAACGCTCGATTGTTTGTTCGTCCTGCCAGCTCCACATGACTATCTTACCAGTTGATGTCTTCTGCAGATGATAGGCTTTGCTGTTGACGCGTATAAAACGAAAGTCATTTTTGTTGATTTCCCTTCGAATTTCTTCCCCTTTTGAGCCGAAATCCACACCCAGGCGGTTTAACCGAACACCTTCAAATGCTGCAAATCGACAACCGGATCTGAATATACGGCCCGGTATTCACAGCCTCTGCCCAAAACCGACGAGGTAAGCTAGCTTCCAACAGCATACACAACGTCACTTCGTGTATCGTCCTGTTTCTCCTTTCAGCCACGCCGTTCTGTTGTGGAGCATACCCAGCGGTGAATTCAGCCTTGATTCACAGCTCTGTGTAAAACTTGGCCTTTGGCTCTAACGTTTGCATTAAAAAAAAATGGATTTTTTTCAGATGGTGATAAAAAAAGCTAAGACAGACAATTGCTTTTGAAAAATTCTCCACGGAAGGTAATTATTTAAGCTTGCGAGCGGCCTTCCGGCAGTTAACCAGAACATTCGCCATGGCGGACGAAAACATGCGTGTAGGCATGTTTTTGAGTTCTTTCTTCGTTTTATTTATCAATTTCTCCTCAGTTTTCGCGACAAAATTGTTGGAGTAGATCTTACGCTTCAGGTTGGCCCAGAAATTCTCGATGGGACGCAGCTGGGGGACGTTGGGTGGGTTCGCCGACTTGGGTACCACATCGATATTCAGCCGCTCCACATCTTCCAACGAACGTTTCGAGTAGTGGGCCGACGCCAGATCCGGCCAGAACACCGCGTCTTCGCCCTTATGGTATTTCTTGATGAACGACGCAACTTCCGGCAGGCATATCGGACTGTAAATTCCCCCGTTCACGGCCAGTCCGGAGCGAAAGAAGAGCGGCTTAGACATCCCTTTCTCGCTGATTGTCAGCCACAGCAGCACCTTCTTGGGGAACTTGGTGTGTGAAATGAACTTCACCTCGGAGCTCACTTCCTTCGTGGGGGAAGTAAAATACGAAGTGCCCTGCCAGTCGTTGCCATCCAGGGTGAGATAGGTCTCGTCGTCCATCACCACCGCCACGTCGCGATTCGCCGGGAAAGTCGAGTTGACCATCTTATTCAGCCGCTGCCGCTGCGTCATTGCCTGCAGCTCCGAAACCAGTGGATGAGACTTCTGCTTCCTGACTTGTATGTTCATGTTTGCCAGGTACTTTTTCACTGTTTGGCCGGTTGAACCGACCTCTCGGCCAAGCGCACGCAGCGATGTAGCCACTTTCCCCACGGTCTTCCTCTTCAGCATCCTTTGGAGCTTCTTGTCGCTCAGGATCGTCGGCCGTCCGGAACCGGGCTTTCTTTCGATGCTCTGATTGTTGTCTAATAGTGCCATTCTTTGAACGCGCACACTTCTGAACGGAGTTGCTTCACTGTTTTTGCCATCAAGGTTAGAGTTCGACTGATAGAGCTGTCAAATTTTATCTTCCATGATTTTTGATGGATCAAAGAAAAACGAGCTCGAATGTGAATCTATTTAATATACATTTGTTTTGATAAAAATTCAACATGAGAATTTTATTCCCTCAAAAAATATCACCTAAACCTAGTAAATGCATTTGCAGCCTATCCCACCGAACGTGTCGACCTTATGTCGTTTACAGATATTTTGTTTATGTCAACTTAGGAGAGTGTACCGAGCGCTCCATTTGCCGCAAGGCCCTCCAAGCGAAGAACGTTTCTTATGTGTGGAACCACAACACCTATTTCTTTTTGGATCCTGTTCCTGGAAGTTATGCATTATTCGATTATTTTCAAAACAAAGTGAAACAAAACATATTAGTAGATCAATTTTGATGATAGAACTCTTTAACTTTTATAACTAACGAGTGATTTGTTTGACAGCTGCTGTGCAAAAACCGAGAGAAACGTGAGTTACTCGAGGTACCTCAAAAGCAACTCTGAAATCGCGATAAGGAGCTGTCTTTCCCCTTGATTTGAACTGCCTGTTACACTTTTATACAGTTCTCGGCAATATTCAAAAATCTTCCTCAGCTAATTTTTAACACAAGCGAAAATATTTCAAAATATAAGTGATATAAGTTTTCCGTTGTTTGACACTAAGTTATCATTAGAAGCTGCGAAAAAAAATCCCGCAACGGGTTCAACAACACGCCAGCCTTTTTCCACATCAACACAAAAATGATTTTAGGTAATCCAAATACTAATTCACGATGAATTCTATGAGCTAACGTCACCAGTTTCCTCTTACACACGCGATGTTTATTACTACCGTTCGTCTATTGATTAGATTTATCACACACAAAAGTACTAAGTTTCAGAACTACAGAACATACGGAAAAAAGCGTGACAGCTCACAAAAATCCAACCGTACGTGAGCAGTGCTTGCTCTGTTTTTTTTTCAACAACCGTCACACTTGTTTATAATGCTCAAAAAATGACCTACTAATTAATGGAAAGTGAAATCCGATCCAACACGGTATCTACATTAGTCCTTCGTTCGCCTCAGGGAGTAAAATCAAAAGCTGCTCATTTGAAGTGCACATCGAGGAGCGTAGCTTTTTATGATTTGCGCCATTTCTTCTCCGTTATTCGTGATTATTTTCTCTAAGAGTGAATAATTTATTCAACTTTCATGTTTTGTGAACTACCTGTCTTGTGCATGTGAGGAAATGACAAGTCTGTTCGACAAGATTGAAAATTTGCCATGATTTGAAAATTCTGAGCTTGTCATTTTATTAAATTTCCTCAACTTATAAAACACATCGCAATTCATTCTATACATGTTCAGTAGTCGTGCTAGAAATATTTAAAGTGACACAAGAGGTGCATTTGAGATTGTTAAAATAGATAGTAAAACTATCGAAGGACACACTTGTTTTGGACAATCCCGCCATCTGCCATGGCTTTCGCTGATTTGGTGATTGTGATCTTGATATCTAGATTAACAAACAACCTGCAAAACAAATTTGAATCGCGAGGAAATGCAGTTTACCTTAGGCGCCGTAAAAACTGCAAACCGATTGACAAAGATCAAAGTTTGCTATTGAGGTACAATCGAATCAATAGCTGTTCGATCAATTAGGTTAAACATTTTACAATACCGTAGCAAGTGCCACGAATGTCACCCGATGATTGATTGGTAGCTACCGGTCATGGCAAATTATTTGCTGGCTTGATTAATCAAATGACCTGTTCTTTATAGGAGATGCCTTGCCAAAACACCATAATGCAAATAGTTATTAAAAATTCAGATTGATCCAGCCAATTAGATAACAACACCCATTAACGTCCGCAGCGCGCTCAAGGACCAGTTTGCGTAAATAGCGAGAAAATAATTATGCAAGTAGGCGGGTTGGACCCGTTCAACCTTTCAAAGCGCAAACGAGAAATTCGAATCTTATCAGCATTCGATTGCCTGCGTCACTAAACAACACAATTGGAAAGCCTGCAATTTCCAATTGGACTACTTAGTGCCTGACGACTCACCTGACAGTGTCCGAGAAACTGCTCGACCGACGCGGAAACCAGCACGATCTGCCCTCGACAGGTTACGGTCAGTAGGAACCCGTTCAGCATCCGATACAACGTGTCCTGCACCTCGCTTTTCTGCACCACGGCCGACTTAGGCTGCTGCTGTTGTTGTTGTTGTTGATCCGATTCGTTGGTTTTGAAAACTGAAAGCAGAAAGGACGAAGTTAGCTCGAGTGTTGACCAAATGTTACGTGCCGAGGCCAGGGGATTAAAGAAACTAATTCAAAGTGGGGTTGACTGTCGGGTGGAAGACTTTGATTAGTTGTCAAGAAATTAGGGTTGAAATATCCATTTGAATGAAACGGTTCAAATAAGTAGCAGTACTGGATAGCTCGATGAATTCGAATGCCTTGTTTTTCTTTAATGTATTTGAGTAAATTGCGTTTCCTGGACCTTCTATTCTGAATTACGACACGCTGCCTTTTTGCCAGAAGACAGGGTTTTTCAGTATATTGGAAAATTTGATTAGAACCTTCATGAAATTTAACCTGATTTATCAACAGCAAAGATTTCAACAATTCTATTAGCAACAAAAACTCCTACACGGTGTTCAATAAGTTCGAATACAAGTTTTCATCATTGCGTAGGTATGCGCCATGTACATATTCTGCATTGGTATTGGTGTCAGCTTTAGCTTCATTTATACGCTACCGAATGTGCGCGGTGTTGACATTCTGTTAGTTGTTGTTTGTTTGTTACGCGCGATGAAAGAGTATCGGGACTTCGTAATTAAGCGTTTTTTGAACGGTGAGCGACCCGGCGATATATTCCGGCTGCTGAAATCGCATGGGGTCAAGCGGAACTTTGTCTACACGACCATCAGGCGATACCGGGAGACGTCCTCGACCAATGACCGTGCGAGATCCGGTCGGCCGCGTTCAGCGAGGACGCCACGGGTCATCAAGATCGTGAGGGAGCGAATTCGGCGCAAAAAGAACCGCTCAATCCGGAAAACGGCTGCAGATCTCAACGTTTCCATTGGAACCGCTCACACCATACTCACCAAGGACCTTGGTTTCAGGCCTTACAAAAAACGTAAGGTCCATGGCGTTTCGGAGGCTACCAGCAAAAAGCGGTTGGATCGAGCTAAGAGGATCCTCTCTCGGCACGCTGGTCAGGAGTTTGTTTTTTCGGACGAGAAACTGTTCGTGCTGCAGCAGCCGCACAATGTGCAAAATGACCGGGTGTGGGCGCCATCGAGGGACAGCATTCCTGAATCCAATATAAACATCCCTCGGTTCCAAAGTGCCGCGTCGGTGATGGTTTGGGGGGCAGTATGCAAACGTGGTAAGCTACCCTTGGTGTTTATTGAAAAAAACGTCAAAATCAACGCGGCGTACTACAAAACTGAGGTTTTGGAAAAGGTTGTTGCCCCCAGTCTCTGAAGCCTCTACGGCGATGAGCACTACGTGTTCCAGCAGGACGGTGCACCAGCCCATACGGCAAATGTGGTTCAAGCCTGGTGTCGGGACAATTTAACCGACTTTCTGGACAAAACTTTGTGGCCTCCCAGCTCCCCGGACTTGAATCCTCTCGACTTTTTTGTTTGGTCCTATATGATGGCGAAGCTGAACGAATACAAGGTCAGCACTTTGGATCATTTCAAGACGGTAATTCTCAAAATCTGGGACGAAATGCCCATGCAGTCCGTGCGTGCCGCCTGCGACGCGTTCGAGAAACGTTTGAAGCTCGTTAAGGAGTACAAAGGGGGGGTCATTCCAAGAGAAATGTTGTAAACGTTCCTTGTAAACATAGCTTTCATTAACATAAATCCAAAAAATAAAAAAACATGTTTTCATTTTTTTAACAAATTTTGAAAGTGTATCCGAACTTATTGAACACCGTGTATAGTATCGTTTAGGATTTTCTATACCGCTATGTACACAGAAAAAATAATGAATTTTAACAGGCGTGTGAAATTTCCCTTCGTTTAATTGTAAGCCAAAGAAAGCGTAAACAACGAAGTTTTTTGCAATCTTTCATACGCCATACAACAATGTTGGCAATCTCCCATACAACAGACTACATTCAGGGGTTATCTGACTAAAATTTACATGAAATATCCCATTCATTTCTGCCAAATCTAGCATTCTATTTATGTGCATTAGATAACCAAGAAAATTAAATATTTCTTTTTATCTGTGTAGAAAAAACCGGAAAATTTGTGCGACTACTTATTCCGTTTTCGTCTATTCTTAGCGCAAATAGTTTTGTCTAAGATCCGCACTAAAATCTGACATTACGTTTCTGCCGATTTTTTAGGAACCAACCAGTGTTCTCCAATATACAAAAAATGACTATCGACATTTTAGATTTACATTGCTTGCTGATAAATTGAAATATACATTGAAACAGTGTAAAAATACTTGAAGTAAGCGTTAAGAACAAATCGAAGTACTTTATCATGAACGAATTGATCAATTTCCCTGATTTTACATTTGACAATACCGAACACCATCAGGGGCTATTCATAAACCACGTAGACTTTTTTTGGGAGGGGGCTTGGTTGGGTTTGACCAAAATCTACGATCTATACAAAATTTTAAAAAATTCTATGGAGAAAAATCTACGAAGGGGGAGGGGGGAGGGGTCTGTGATTTTCAGAAATTAGTCTACGTGGTTTATGAACAGGCCCTCATTTTGACTCGACTTCGGATCCAAATTTCGTTCATTTATTGAGAACCGTGGTCGACTCTGACCCAGGTTTAAACCCGAAATCAATCTTAGATTTCCATCCACCGAAAACAGTTCCCCACCGCTCGAATGCGATTTTTCAATTCCGTTGGATGCGATTTTACTGCTTCCCACAAATTAATCAATACACTTAAGTTAGTAGAAGAAAACAAAGAACCTCAACCACTTCCTTACCGTAGTCCACCCGAAGGGCATGGGCGGAGAATCGGAGCACCGCCGTCTTATCCACTCGGCGGGGTGATTCGGCCACATGCGGCACCATTCCCGACAGCTCCTGTATGGAGCCGTTGAGCTTGTCGCGGCGGTTCTTCTCCGCTCGGTTCCGGGCTTCGCGTCCATTTCTAGATGAAGAGGAAAATGAAAAGAAAACGTTAGATTGGATTCTGAGGCCTTGTGGTAGTAATTTCGTTTGAAATACGATGGAACAGATTTCTTTTTCGCCTTTCTCGGGCGGCGCAAACGTTATTAATTTGGCGATTCGTTAATGGGATTGATGGGGACGATGTTGTTGTCGTAATGTAACTGTCGAAATGACGACTGAAGAGGAAGAGGAAAGCGGAAGCAAGAATTGGAACGAAATGTAGAAAGAGCGGCAGTCATATTGATGGCAAATAATCCCCCGTTTGATGGAATCTTTCGGAAGTCAAACAAATCAATGTGATTGATTGGCATAGGCGTCTTAAGGGGGGCATCTTATACGGAAAAGTTAGTGGATTAGAAGTTCATTACTTTTGGGTCCTCTCTTAGCTCAATCGGTGAAGGCACAGAAAAGAAAAAAACCTGCTTGTGGAGGCTGTTCTCGATTTCAGGTCTAGGATTTTTCGTAATAGGGTATACTTATGGGGCCTATTATAGAAGTCGAGTCGACCGTCACTTTGCTCGACAAGTGTGTTTTGGTATTACAGATGTCGAGATTGACGAGATTTTATCGAGTTGGTCGACTCAATCGACCCCACGGAAACTAGTGACTGTAAAAGTGAGACTTCCTCGAAACAAGAACTTCTCCGAATATCAGGCTTTAACTTCTCAGAAGGATAGGGAGCACTTCATAGTAGTTCAAAAGAAAATCAGTACCCAACATTCCCAGAAGTTTAGGAGAGCGCTTCCCCGAAAATCAGGAGAGAACTTCTCAGAGCATCAGGAAGCAATTTAGGAACGAGGAATTCTTAGAACTGTGGATCTGTCCAGAGGTTCTAAAGTTCTTTCCAGAAATTCAAATTGGAACCTCCCAGAAGTTCATGAATAAACGTCCCTGATGTTCAGGACGAAACTAACCAGGAAGAGCAATACCTATAATTAAAAAAAAAAAATCAGGAACAAACTGCCAAACAGCTCAGGACCACACGTGCTAGTATTTCTTGAGAGAACTTCTCTGAAGTTCAGGAAAGGACTTCCCAGAAGTTCCAGAAGCAACTTCCAAAAAGTTTAGTTGGAACTTCCCAGAAGTGCTAGAGAGCTTTCCCGATGTTCATAAGAGAACATTTAAGAATTTCAGAATGAGGCTTTCTCGAAAATTCAGGAAAAAACCTCTCAAAAGGACAAAAATAAACTTTCCAGAGTTATAAGGGTTACTTCCTAGTAGTTTAAGCAAGAATTTCTCAGAAATTCAGGAACAAACCTGAAGATCAGGAGCAAACTTCCCAAAAGCTCTGAAATTCAGGATGAAACCTCCAACAAATTAAAGGGAATTTTTCCAGAAATTCTGGAGAGAACATTCCCAATGTTTTGGTAAAATTTTGCTCGGAGTTCAGAAGTTTAGGAAGAATAGGCGCCAGAAAAAACTTCCCGAATTCCGGGAAGAAACATACCAAAGAGGGTATGTTTCTATCTACCTATAAGTTGAAGAAGGAATTCTTCACAACTTTCACGAAAGAACTTCTCTGAAGGTCAGGAGAGGACTCCGCAGAAGTTCCAAAGTAAACGTCCCAAAAGTTTAGTTGGAACTACCCAGCTTTCCTAAGAGCTTTCTCGAGGTTCAGGAGTTCCCAGAAGTTCAAGTAGATACTTTTCGGAAGAACAGGAAGAATTATAAGGGGTACTGCCTACTAGTTCAAGCAAGAATTTCCAACAAATTCAAGAACAAACTTTCCTTAAGTTCAGGAGAAAACCTCTCTGATGTTCAGAAGAGGATTTCTCAGAAGTTCAAGAAGAAACTTTCAAGAAATGTAAGAAGATTTTTAAAGAAATTCTGGAGCAAATTTTCCTTAAGTTCCAGTTCCTCCAGAAGTTTGGAGGAATTTTCCACGTAGAATCAGAAGGCAAGAAGGCTATAGAGTTCAGGTCAAAACTTATCAAATGTTTCTGGAAGGTTAGGTTTGATTGTTAATTTCCAAGAAAATCACTAGTAACTGCCAAGAAGTTCAGTTCGAAAAAGCAGTCTATTAAAAAATCAATCTTAGGGGCATCATGATATTCATTGCTCATGACACCATATCAAAATATGGTAAACACCATCTTCCCAACAGTTCGCATCGTACTATGAGCTAGGGCACAAACTCATGTAAGAATTACAATTCCTTGATTTCCACCTCACCTCGTTTGAGATATTTGATTGGTAAGAAAACTTCCCTGAAATTTAGCAACAATTTAAAAACAATTCAAGAAGTTTATCAAGATATCAAAGCAGTTTTCAAGAATTCCTCCAAAGTTCATAGAATCCCTGGGGGTAAGTCAGTCGGTCACCATGTGTTAACATCCTCAAAAACTCTATCCGCCACACTTCAAACACACTCGCCACCATATAAAATACAAATTCGTTTCGGGAACCACTTACAAGAGCGATTTTTTGTATTCTCACCGTTTTGTTTCCTTCTCTCTTGCACTGATATGATTTAGATGATGCCTGTATTAAACGACAAAAAGGTTCATGATTGCCAATATGCATAGATTTTCGATTGTATTATTGACACTGACTAACCTCCTGGAGAATCCAAAAACATTAAAAAAAAAAATAAACCTTCAGGCATAAATTAGATGATGATAACTAGATTTCTCCACTTCACAATTATCTTTGAAATAGATATCGACATTTGTCCACATATTATTTAATAACTTCCTCGAAAATACTTCAAATCGCAACTTAGCAACAGCGTCCCAATGAGGTTTTCTGAATAACCAAAAAAAAAAAATCGTGATTCACAAAACAAGAGTAGGAAATGTAAATACTTAATCTTCGACTGTCAAAAATGACAGCTAAATTGATGAAAATCCTAAATTATTGCATGGTGTAATCTTTCAATGACCTTCGGTTGCCGAATCGATCAAACTTAGTCGCCTTCTGTAATGCGCTATTTTGCTCGACTCTACAGTGACAAGTGTCGAATCGAGTTGCTCGAGCCGACTTCTATAATTGACCCCTATACTTACAATACAAAGTACTTGTACTTATACTCTTAATGAGTCTTATTATTTAATTATAGTTATGCAAAGATGGTACCTGTCGTCGAATACTCTCAATTAATAACTGTAGAAATGAGTTTGTCCTAATTGTGACAAGAGCATCTTTCTGCAAAAATCTGCCAAACATATCACAAAATAGGAACTTCGACTAGGATAAAACTTTTAATTTTTCTTCGGTATGGGAAAACATATATGTTTCACGCTATGGGCAACCATTTTAGAGATATTTTGAAAAAGAATTTGGTAAGGTTGGGTCTATTTTGTAAATACGCTATTTTTATAAGTATGTTGTGAAGCACGCTATTTTTATAAGTATGTCTACATGAATATAAATTTTCTTAAATTAAGCAAATGTTTTAAAATGATTTCCTTAATTTCAATGAGCCAGTGCAGGTCGAATTCACTACCAATCGAACTTAAATTTTGATGAAGGCAACATTATAGACTGTTCCTAAAAATATAAATACACTTTCTTTCTCAAATAAAAAAGACCATACTGTGATTTTTGATTACTTCATCCTCAAACATAGTAAATAGTAATGTTTTCTTTCTATCTTCATTTCAATTTGCTTGGTTTTTGCGTAGGGTAGGCGAGTTCTCTAACTTTTCCCTTAACACTATTATTTTCACCACTTTTGGTCAATCTTTCTTAAATGTTTCAACACTATCCGCTGGTTTCATGTATTTTCTGAGCTTCGACTTCGTCAGAGCCCAGAAAGTTTCGATAGGGCGAAGCTCTGGGCAGTTTGGTAGATTCATCTCCTTTGGTACAAATACGACATTGTTCCTTTTGTATCGCTCTAGTGCATTTTTAGAGTAATGGCAGGAAGCAACCGTTTGAACAATGAACACCGAATCCGTTTGAACAATGTTTATGAACGTTTGCATAAAAGGGGCTTCAATTCATCGGACATGTAATTTCAGACAAAGGGATTCGTCCTTGAAGTTGATGCACTCGTATCATTCAGACGGCCAGAGAATCCCTGATAAAAAATTACCTTAAACGAATGATATCACAAATCCTCCAACCATTTCTTTAATGGTTTGGATGATACCCTAAATAGGTCGTTAAGAAAAATAACCATACGAAATTCATTAGGGATGCTTCCGAAGTTAAAAGCTTCTTGGGTCTTGCAAATTACATGAATAAATTCATTAACAATTTGGCTACCTTAGACGAGTCACTCCGAAGGCTGACTGAACAAGATGCACAATTTGAGTGAACAAATGAACATCAAACATCGTTTGAGGTAATAAAAAATGCACTTTCGGATGTAGTGGATTTGGGACATTTCAATACAGATCGTTCTACTTCTGTAATAGTAGATGCAAGTCCCAATGCACTGGGGACTATACTAGTCCAAATGAACGAAACTGAAGAACATCGGGTCATATGTACCGCTTCCAAATCTCTTACAAGGACGGAGAAACGGAACTGGCAAACAGAGAAGGACGCGTTGGCGGCCGTTTAGGGGGTTGAACGATTTCAAAAGTACCTTCTTGGCAACAGATTTGACCTCGTGACAGACTGTAAAGCCCTTCAATATATGTTCACATCACGTTCGAAAACTTGTGCCAGGATTGAGAGGTGGGTATTGCATTGCGGCTAAAGGCTTTCGTCTATTCCCTGAAGCACATAGCAGGCGAAAAGAATGTAGCAGACGTCCTTTCGCGACTATCAACATTGTACCCCCCCCCTTTAATTTCTTTGGGGCCGAACAAAAAGCAAACGTGCGGCACAGCCCCGAGGGGAGGAAATCGAGGCTGTATGCAAACAGGACGAAGCGATACAGGAGCTTTTGAATAAGATTGCATACGATCGTCTATTTGAGCTCCCAACAGAATACCGGGTAATTTCACAAGAACTTTGCCAGGTCGGTAACATCTTGGTGCGAGGGGATCGTATAGTCATTTTCATTTTCATTTTCAAGTACAGAAGGGGGTCATACGGCCAAGTCTCCAGCGATGAAAATCACTGTCCATACAGTACCAGGGAAGAAGTATAGATTTGGTATCACAGAATAATAACCACAGGGGTCAAGTGAATCCTGCTTAAGATACCGGATAGTAAGAGGCTGTTGAAAATAGGGGATAGTCAGAGTGAAGGAAATTCTCGTGAAAGATGGAAAAAGGAACCAGAGATTGATGACGTGTTAGATACATTACATAGAGGATAGTAAGAGGCAGAAAGTGAAGCAAGATAGCGGCGTTTGATTGCTGAAACGAAAACGGAATAATAGTTTGGAGATTATTGTAATTGATAAGTTTAAATATGAATTAGTTCTCATCTGTTTCTTCTCCTATTGGTGGTGGTTGCACTGTTACCGCAAGTTTTTGTCATCCAACTTGCTCTTCGATCTCATCCACTGATTGTTGATTACAATTTTGAAAGCATTTGCCACTTCTCAAGTGCCTGAAGATGTAAGTTCAATGATGCAGATCCAGCTTTCCTGTTGACTCCAGTATACAAAAAAAAAAGAAAAAAGAAACAGATATAGTCATTAGAAAGTGATATTATCAAAACGAAATGGCTATTCAGTATGGTTCAGCGGATGTGAAATGAAGGAACATCGGAATTAAGCATGTTTGGGGGGAAACAACGAGATGATTAATTCAATTTCAAATGGATTTGTCAACCATGCGTTAGTAAAATATTGCAATAAAGCAACTCAATCAACTTATGCAACATCGACTCATGTTCTATGCTAATATTCAAAATGTTCCGTCATGTCACATCTTCAAGTGATCTGCGTAAGCCACCCATTTTATTCAGGCCCTTTTGAACTAGATGAGGTTAAATATAGAGCCCAGTATTTTAGAACTAGGATTCAAATAACAATGACATGATGAATGTCATCACTTACTCCTACATGACTTCCGCCTCGACCAACCTGGCGGAACGACACCCAATTTCTTACTGAGTAAAAGGGCAGTTCAGATAATAATCATGCGTTATTGGCAACAAAAACAGGAGAGAGAAGAGAAGAAAACGGAAAATAGAAAAGAAACAATAACAAAGTAATTGTTAATGTGAGTTGATGAAAATAATTATAATAGACACTTCCGCCTACCACCAAGAGTAACAATAAAGCAGAAAAGAAAAGTTAGTAATAATACATAACTACAAAATAACTAATCTACGCGGGTGAACGTTGGTTTCAGGGTCTTGTTAGTATAGACCCGTACTTAAGCCCTGGCGGTCCCTCTTACAATAGTGATAGGCAGCTGTAGTTAAATCATGCGCAACTGTTTCTATAGCTATGTTAAAGGTATGATAAATCAAGTTTCGAAAAAATAAATAACTTAAATTAATAGAAATATCTCAGCTATAATTATTAGATTTAATCAAGAATGATTATATCGACACTTGACGAATCATCGTCAAACCCTTCATCCTTGGCCAGGGGGGGGGGGGGGGGGTTGTCCCCCCCCCCCCACACCACGGAGAAACACCCCCCCCCCCCCCCCCCCCCCCCCCCCCCCCACACGAAAAAAAAAAAATTATTTGCGGGTGTAGGGACGCCGCCCCGGGACACAAACAGAGGGGATGTTTTAAAAAAAAAAAGGGGAGGTTGTTTTTTTTTTCCCCCCCCCCCCCCCCCCCCCCCAAGAAGCCGCGGGATTTCACACCCGGCCCCCCGCAAAACATTGCTATTGATGTTCTGGGTCCTGTTTCTGAAGGTCAGTTCCTGTTGGTAGTTATTGACTACTAAAGCAGGTATTTTGAGGTGAAGGAGATTACTAAAATTACAGCGGAATGCACCATCGACGAGCTTCGAACAATATTTTGTCGTTTTGGTGTCCCGGTTACTCTCACCGTAGACAATGCTCCACAGTTAAGCGAGAATTGCGAACAGTTCTCCGAATTCTGTCGAGACTATGACATCAAGCTCATCAACACTGTTCCGTATTGTCCTCAAATGAACGGAGAGGTGGAGCGCCAAAACAGAGCAATTCTCAAGCGTCTGTAAATTTTCCAAGAACTTGGACAAGACTGGTGATTGGGTCTTCAAAAATTTCTTCTTACGTATTGTGCCTCGATTCATTCCAGTACTGGCAAGTCCCCAGCCGAACTGATGTTTGGACGAAAAATCCGCACCAAGCTCCCATATTTGATTCATGTGCTTGGAATTCATGGGATGATGAGGACTATACCAGAGATCAGGACTCAATTCGGAAGGAGAAAGAGAGAGAATACAGCGACGCCAAAAGACGAGCAACGGTTAAAGATATTGTCGTGGGTGAAAAAGAATAATAAATTGAGTACAGCATTCATGAATGAGGAATTCGTGGTCCTTAGGAAGCGGGGAGCGGACGTGATAGTTAAATCACTGACAGATGGAAAGGAGTACAGAAGAAATACGGCACTTATTAAGAAAATAGAAAAACCAGAGCCAGTAATTTCAGGTGACAGTAATGCAGGCGTAGAAAGATGTGAATGTCAAAACGATCCGGTCTCGGGTTCCTCTAGTGGTATCTCTACAGAAACTTCCAAAGCACCATCCTCAGCTCCATCAGAGAAGCGGAAGCGAAAGGAGCCGTCTTGGTTCGATCATTAATTACCACATTAAGGTCTGTATCCGCAATAATCCGGACACCTCAAAACATGAATAAAACATAAATTTCGCATTGTATTTCCGTCGAAGTTGTTTATTTCAGATTCATGGGATGTTTTTTAACAATTCGTGAAGACAAAACATAGTTATTTGGTATTTGCATAAAATTATCGAACTTTGCGCTTAACTCCGTCCATTAGGGTTTATACTGACTCTTCAGAAATCGTAGAAGCCGTCTTTGTCCAAATTTGCTGGAAGTGTTTGATGTCTTTGATTCCTTGCTTCTTTCCAGAAAGCTTCCGCTTCATCAGAGCCCAATATCTCTCGATTGGTCGTAGCTCTGGGGAATTTGGCGGGTTTGAGGATTTTGGTACAATGTTCACTTGATTTGCTTGATACCACTCCATCACAGTTTTAGCATAGTGGCATGATGCCAAATCGGGCCAGAACAAAGGTTTTTCTTTGTGACTTTTGATGAAGGGTAGCAATCGCTTCTGCAGACACTCTTTCTGATAGATCTCCTTGTTGATTGTGCCTGTTGTGACGAAAGATTTACTCTTTTTGCCACACGTGCAAATTGTCTGCCACACAAGGTATTTTTTGGGAAATTTCGATGCCTTCTTCGTTCTGAAATGCTCAGCTGTAGCATTTCTGGCCATAGCAGAATAAAAAGCCAGTCCTGGAAGCTGCTTGAAATCCCCCAGGACATAAGTTTCATCGTCCATAACAACGCATGAAAACTTCGTCAAATATTTGCAGTACAAACGTGGAGCCCGTGATTTTGCTGCCAAGTTCTGTTTGTCGTTGCGATTTGGAACTGTTTTTACTTTATGCGACTTAAGTCCCAAACGTTGTTTTGATTTTTGGACAAAACCAGGCGACATCCCTATTTTACGAGCCACCGTTCGAATGGAGAGATTTGGGTTTTTCGTTAATATCCTTTTCACCTTTCGGTCCATGACAGGATCAGCGCGTCCAATGTTTTTGTCACTTCTCGGTTTCCTCTCCACCGTCAAACGTTCCGAAAATGATTTGAGCACATCGTGAACAGTGGATTTAGGCAAATCCAATGTTTTTGCAAGGTCCCGTATTGACAAGTCAGGATTTGCCGTACGCCCGTACAAAATTCGCTCGCGCACTTGTTTTTCTTTCGTCGCCATCTTGAATATTAAACATGAAATGTAAACATCAATCATAGTCTTTTTCATCATAGACTCTCAGCTATACCACAGTGAAATTTTTCATTCCTACGTGCAATATTTCAAAAATTACAATGATTTGAAGGTGTCCGGATTAATGTGGATACAGACCTTACATCAAGAAGTGGTAAGGGGGATGTAGGAAATTACGCCCCCTTGTGCGATGTTAGCTAGGGAGAGTGAGCATAACCGAGAATGACAGGAGAGAGTAGTATGTAGGAAGTGGTAGGAAAAGAGGACGGGGGATTGAAGTGACGGCCATTGTAAGAGACGGACGTGTAAAAGGAGTGATTCGTGTAAATAGATTACGATTTTGGAAACTGTGTTCACCGTAATTGAAAACCGAAACCCTTACAGAGCTGAAGCCGTACCCTACCCTATGTAAAATTCCCACATCTGATCATTCACAACAAACCCAGCTTCAGCTTAACTTCAACCTAATTTCCATATTATTTTTCAAGGATTCTGGCTGCTGTCCCGTCGGCAAAGCTCCTCACTGAACTCGCCAATGACTACCGGGCCCCGAAATTGCAAATCATATTCCGGGAAGAAGCAACGGCCATTCTCAGGCCGCAGCTTGAATCAAGGCGGGAGGAAAATCAATTTCTGTTGCCACTTTTTTCCCATCTTTGACTGTTTTCGGCACTTGATGTAAACAATTTTCCCGGCCCAGCAATGCTCTAATTCATGAAAACTTTTCCATGGCCACGCATAATTGTCTAATGTTTTACCGAGTGTACGAAGATGGCGAAGGCACCTAGGCTCACAAGGCGTTCGAGGGGACGGTTGGCATATTGAATGATACTAAACACCGACTGCCTCCCGGGAGAGAGCGAAGTCAGGTAAAGGTAAACCTCTAGATTCTTGGAAACGGTCCCTTCTTCTCGTCTTCTGTCCCCGCGGGTTGCTTTGCTCATAATTGGGCTTGGAGTATTTCTCGGAAAGTGATGGGGCTGAGAATTTTCCAAACACTTCCGAGAATTCAGGCTTTTGGTCGAATGGAAAACTTTCCCTTGCACAACAAAAAAAATATATATATATTGCCACTCTCGCGTAGTTTGAAAATCGGCCTCCGCACGCAGGACGAGCGGTTCTGACGGTTGAACAACAGTAGCTTGGATCCCGTTTCAGCATTCGAGAGCCTCCCGCGCTCAAGTGGTAAACTGATTACATCTCTTTATTCATGATGTCACTGAGAACTCGCGCGGTCCCGGCTTTCTGTGGAATCGATTCGCAGAGTGGAATAAAAGGGAAACGAGATCCACTTTCACTTTTTTTTTCTTCTTCTTCCGGTGACACACAGCAAGGACAGCAAAGGCGGTCGGTAGAGGGTGGCTCTCCGGAGAGTTTTCTTGAAGGATGTTAGCTTAAGCGCTTTTCTTTCGCTTTAGACTTCCGTTAGAGGCTATGGCAATGTGTATGGAATAAAAACCAAAAGAGGAGAAACCGATCCCTCACCAGAGGTGCCACCGGTTGACGTTTTTAGTATAAAATCTTGTTTTTTCGCCGGCTTAGTCCCAACCGTGTCTTCGTACCGGTCCGGTGCTGTTGTTGTGTGTCTAGCTTTAATCGAAACCGGGAAATGCTTTTTAGTGGGTTATCTGGATTTTTGTGCGACGTTGTTCCGTACCTCCATGTACCGATTAGCTCTGGGGTAGGGATTTTCCCTAGTATGCATAACTTGAGCTCATATTTAATTCAGTCGGGGGCCGCTAGCGTGTGAGATGGATTACAGGTGGAATTTTTATTTGCATAAAATGGGACAAGAGAATAAGGTTCAAGCTAAATTACTTCGTCTTACGACGCAACTTCTGATTGGTTAGTTTTACGTTAGAATCCGTATAACGTACTTGTTGAAGCGTGCAAACTGCAACGGTCATGCTTATAATTGAGTCTAGGTTTCTGAGGAACATCATTGCACCACGTTATATGTTATAAGAAGGAACAAAACTAAAAACAAGGCACGAAAAAGCACCATTGGATTGAGTAGATATGGAAAATACGCGAACTCAACTGATAGGATACAGAGACAGAAAGTGTATTTGTATGTACCTATTCAACTTAACCACCACTACCCGTCAATAGTATTGTGGAAAGAATCGAGAAGTACATACCTGGAGTTATAATTAAAAGCACTTTTAGCTCACTGAAAACTTCTCCCACTGATATAGTTCCAAACCAGCCAAACGAAAATCGCGAAAAAATCAGCAGTAGCAAAACCAAAACACGTCAACTTCAATGCGTGGCCTACTTCGAACACGAGAGCACCTAAAGGCAAAGCTAGTATAGTTTCAGATTACACGCAACCGATCCATTTGAAAACCGTTAAAACCTTTTCCCTTCATTTTTACCTCCTCATCATTCCTCACTTCCGGTTACAACAAATCGAACACACTTTTGTCGATGCAACATCCTCTTGGGCACTTTTCGTAACCTGTTATTTTTTTCACCACATGCCGGCAATTTTCCAACTCTTATAAGAAATGTAATGCATCAAATATGCCACAGCAGCTGGTGGCACGTTTGTTACCTGCGGAATCTATGGGAAGGGAAATTCCTGCAATTGAACCCCATATTAATTAAAAAAATAACCTTTTTTGATGCTTTCCATCTTGGCATTCCATCTTCTCAAATCAGCACAATACAAAAAAAAAAGAAAAAGAAAAAACCTCTCATCATATGTCGCTCATCGAAGCGAATCGGTTTTATTATGGAAAATTTGCGGACTTTTAGCAATCAGGACGGAAAGATCTCGTGCAGATTAAAGCATTCACTCACTCAAAGAGCCGGGTGGTCGGCGGATGAAGCCAAATTCATAAGTTTCAATTAATTAATGACATTTGATTAATGGTGAAAGGTTTCCTTTCTTGTTGGCAGAGCAAATAGCTGCGAAAATTCCAGGAAACTATCCATCTTCATTTTTCGCTGGCGCCCAGACGGAATCGTGGGCCACGGTTCGAAAGACAGACCACTTTTTCCGTAAGTGCTCACTTCTTCTGCGTACCTACCTACGAATCAGCAAGGTTGTAAGCGAGCCGACGTGAACTGGACCTGGCATTGGGCGTTGTTTCAGTGGAATTCAGGAAATTGTCACTCAAATTGTTTGCTTAAACTCAGGACAGGATTTTCAAGCAAATTTCTGGCATGCTTCGTAGAAAAAGTGAATTGCATTCGGAGTACGAGACAAATCGATCTAACACCGCCTCCAACGATTGTCATGAAGGCTTAAGGAGTTTACATCTTCTGGTGGCATCAAACATCCCAACAACTGTGAAGTGGTCAATAGGGTATTTTAGGGGTATTTGGATTACGACATTTTTCGATGAAAATATAATAATATACCCACATTCCATTTATTTTTTTAATTTAAAGTGCAACTATTGAAAAAACAATTTCAAAATATTATGAAATAATAATGATTCCAAGACAACACCATTCTATTTCACCATGAAACACGCTACAAGAAAAACAGTCTACCTAAACTAACGAACCAACCATTGATTTCATACATCAAAAACCTCAAATAGGCGTTGCAAATTCCGACAGGCCAGCTTACTGTCACTTTGTGAACTTCGTGGCCAGTTTGTAAAAAATAAAATTATAAGATTTTTTAGTGTCCGCGCAATCTAACACCCATTGGCCGGCAATGGTATTATGGAAGAAATCTGTTTGCAACAATCCTTTAAGTGACCATTGAAAGCAGCTTTAATCGGGTAGCTAGAAAGTGATAGCTCTACTGCAGATCCAGCAACCCATTTCAGAATGTCTGGAGAGTCACGCCCATTCCGAGGTTACTTTCACATACAATAAGCCCCGCATGTTAACATTTCCGATATCATTTGGATAAGGGTACTGCAACACACTTCCAGATTTGGAAATATAAAATTTCCAAACCAGGCACGTATTTAATATTATTTCAAATTAGGATTCTTTTTTTTATATCATTAAAATCAGCTTGATCTCACCCATGGCCGCTTCCAATATCACACTAGATTGTTCCTTCGTAAAAATTAAAATGTTCGAGGTTGATTCGTATTTAATTTGATGTACTCGCGACAAAATGAAAGGCCAAAATTAACGTTGCTAAGTCGCCCGATAGATATGCAATCTGCATATCTAAACTCTGTACACCACTTGACGCGCATCTGAAATGGTCTGCGAGCGTCTCACGCATGCATGTGCGTTGCCTTCGTTTGTTGTTTCTGTTCTGCAAATGGCCGTTTTCTACATTGCACTGGTTTTCTTTTCTTGTTTCACTTCGCACTATGCCAATAATCAAAATAGCCCGCTATGAGGCGATTCTCTGATGAACTTGCAAACTGCTTATTATCATTAATTCACTCTTGACAACGCGGAAAAATACTCTAACCTAATCATTAAAGTCCGGGTGGCACTATACTAGCACTAACAAACAAAACTAAGCTGATACAAGTCTTCCTCCGGATGCGGGGGCGAAGCACAAAAAAACAAAAATCAAACGGGAAAATTCCACACATTTTGGGAGAGAATCGACTACATTCACTACTTCTTACACAAAGCACGCGGAGATTTTATGATTTCACTGTTTGTTTATGTTTAATTACGAATAATTGTTTGATACTCTTAAAATTATAAGATTTTTTTGGTTTAAAAATCGAAAAAAAATAGTTGAGATCTAAAAAAATATGTTTGTGCTAGTAAGAACGCCCGTCATCGATATCAATGAAAAAAAAACATATTTTTTTTAAATTTAAACCCCCTATTAGTCATAGAAATCTGTGACTTATTTTTCTAAAATACTTCTTAACATAGAATTTGAATATATTTGCACTTGTGACTAGGGAAATCAAGCCAATTTTAAATGATTCGGAACATGAGCATGAGCATAAGCATGATTGACTGTCCGAGGTTGCTACTCCGTTATTGCCAGATCAGCTGTAATTACACAGAGAACCAACAGATGATGCTTGGGAATACAACATCCTCAATGTGTAAAAACTGGTGATTCTTAACTAAGACAATACTGGTGCCGGCCTCGCCCGAATACATGTCAAATAAGGAAAGCGTAGGAATGTATTGACGTGATATTCGCTTTGAAGGAATCCGCGGAGTCCGAGATATCACTGGGATTTTGTATAAAATGTTTGAGTTTGCAGCGGGATCCGTTTTGGTAAACGATGTGCTGAATCAAACTGACGTCGGCCTCGAATAAGCTATGTTCCCGGTTTATTCTCTGCACAGATATGCACAATATAGTTATTCAAATTTTGGCACCGATTTAAACCAACAGCAAGGATACTGTTAGGGCCACTCACAAGTTTGGATGGTTTATTTCAATGGAATAAAAAAAAACGTTGAAATATCGATTTCGAGAACCGATATAAACCAACAGAAAGGATGCTGTTTGGGGCCACTCATAAGAATGAATGGTTTATATCAATAGCTTACAAAATTATGTTAAAATATCGAGTTTGAGGATCGATTTAAACCAACAGTAAGGATGGAGTGTGGGCCACTCACAAGTGGATGGTTTAATTGAATAGAATACAAAAAATACGTTGAAATATTGAATTTGAGAACCGTTTTGAACCAACAGTAAGGAAGGCAATTAAAATGATTCGGAACAACCAAAAAAGTTGCCAAGTCATGAAATTAGGTGTGTTTCTTTCTAACGCACAGTGGCCTAAAAAAATATGTTTTTATTTTTCATGTCTTATATTTTTCCTAGCTTTCTCATACATTGAATAACCTTTTCCCAAAAGTTCGTGATCCTTGGATGAGATTTCGATTTTTTATAGCTAATTGAATATTGATGTGACTGGTAATTCTAATGATTTTTGAATTCGAAAACCGCATTATTTAGGCTCTCTTCAAATGTGTGTTCCTCCTTCAAATTTTAACCGATTGAAGCACAACAAGTTTCATTTTAAAGTTAAAAAAGACCTTTGTTCTTATTTTGATACACTTGGCAAAAAAAATTTAGATTTTGAAATTGGTGTTAAAATATATGGATAGAATTCTGAAACGGTTCGAAAAGGTCACATAGTATGCATCCGATAGGAAATCATCTATTTTTTTTTTAATTCCACGGCCTTGTTCTGCTCATCGTTGCTCCAATGTTTAAAATTTATTTTATTTTTTTACCCCAAGGAGGAGAGTGGTAATTAAAAAATCAAAAAAAAATATATAGACAAAATGCACAAACAGTTAGAAGTATTCTTACAATATCACTATGCTATAAGAGTTAATGAAAGGAATCAGTCTTAAGGCGAAGATATATGGAAGCTATAGCGTGAAACTTCAAGAGCACAAATCTCAGCTCCCACAAAACAGACCAATCTCAAATTGCTACTACCTGATTGCCGCACTGTAACTAACATGGAGTAACAAATTCATCATTCTATGTTTTGTTGCTCACATTTGCACTTATGAAGTTTCAGGCTATGTTTTCCTTGTATATGCACCTTAAAAGGATGGTTTGTTTTCGGATTTACTTAGCTGTTATTCTTCTTCTTCTTTTAGCATTGCAAGCTTATTGCTTGCTCTCAACTTAGTGTTCTAAATGCCCTTCCACATTTATTAATTGAGAGCTTTCGATGCCAGGTACCATTTTTGCATTAGTATTAGTATAGTAAGTACAATCATACGCTATGCCCAGGGAGTCGAGAAATTTTCCTTAACGAAAAATTCCTCGACCAGACCGGGAATCGAACCCAGTCACCTCAAGCATGATGTTTCTTTGTAGCTGCGCCTTTACCGACTGAGCTAAGGGAGGACCCAAATTTTTACTATTATAGTCACTAAAGAACATAATAGAGAATAACATCATCGTAAAAATTATCTGCTAAGCAATGCTCTCAGTCATTTCCAGCCATGCAACCGGTAGAATAATTTCAGCAAAACAACGCCAACGAAGTCAAGCTGTTTGTAAATTGGAGTGAGCATAGCGAATTCTATCCAGTAGATCATAACCAGAGAGGCGACACAAGTTGGAACATGGCTTCAACGCTGCATTAAGAGATAGAGGACAGCCATTGGAGATCTTGATCCACGTAAACGCCTACCATATCGCTTCCTGCATCATTGACTCAAGCATGTAAAAGTGTGAAAGTTACAGATTGAACTCTTAAATGCATGATATTTTTCGGTAAAAAATGTATACGGTATAGATATAATGTTTTTTTTTTTGTAATCTTCAACTAGACTCCTGAAGAACTGTGGAGTTGAGACCTATTAAAAACTCTCGCGTGTCTTTAGCCCTGGTCCCCCCGGAACCACCTTACGGTATTACTTTATAGGGGGCAATTGTGCTTCAATCACCCACTGTGTCTAACTACTTAGGACTTTAGTAGTAACATAGTCCCTTCTGACCTGCCACTGGTCGTTGCGCCATCTATTTTGGAGCTGTAGGACAATTTGAGAGGCCAATGTGCTTACAGCGTTCCAGATGTTCCGGTCTTGACATATCTTTTGGACAAGTTTACTCCAGGATGGGTCCCGACCGCTAACGGTCATCATGCCGTTTCTCGCGCCGTCAGAGTGAGAACATGCGAAGAACACATGCTCTGCGGCTTCCTCTGCGTCCGCGCACCCGGGACACGCGGAGGACTTGCAAGAGACTCTAAAGTCAGGCCATGGCCAGACAGGATCTGCGTCAAGTGGAAGATTATTCACCATGTCGCCGCCCGATCTAGGTCAGATAGCTCCTGAATTAGTCGATGGGTCCACCGATCTATGGTGGAGCTGTTCTATTCTCGATGCCACTTGACCATAGATGCAGCTTTAGTGGTCTTCCAAATACTTCCTGTGCCACGTTGTTCGTAGCACTCTACGTTCTCTTTTATGGCGATGCCTATGGGCATCATCCCCGCTAAGACGCGGACCGCGTCGCGTGACATTGTGCTTTATGCGCTGACCACTCTTAGGCACATTAGCCTGTGCGTATTCTCGAGCTTATCTAAGCACCTCTTAGTACTTAAACTGAGTATGGACAGGGCGACACTAGCCAGGAGCTTTTGCTTGCTTCCATGTACCGCCAATCGATTCGACATCATGCTGGATAATACCGATATAGCCATGAAGGCCTTCTTGCTGGCGAAATCGACGAGGCTGATAAAGGACAGCTTGTCGGCGATCATGATCCCCAAGTACCTTAGGGATCGCTTTGAGGTGATACGAATGGACTGCGAATCCTGGAAAAGTAGTGGGTTTTATGAACTTAATTTTGCCTGGCTGGGAGAAGACGCTTCTTAGGCTGTTCACTTGACAAATGGAGATCTACCTATAATATGCGAACAGTAAACAGAGGTATACCACAAAATTTCAACTCAGTGGACGCAGTGGTCCTACAGCCCAAAAAAGGGTCACCTTTTGCTCCAATTTTCTGTTGTTTACCACAGTAACCTCCGTTTTGTGATGGGCTAACTCCAGTTTACATGAGCGCATCCACCCTTTACTATGCCAATGGAGTGAGTGGCCGTTAACTCCACCTCTTTTATTGATTTACCATAGACCTCTAGGGCGATGGCACCGCGAAACCGACAATCTTTACCCCGTTAGGGAACTTAGGTCACAACACTTCGTCATACAACATGTATGGAACATTGCGGAACTCCTGCGGTGACTTGGACACATTCTAACCCGCGTTTGTGTTGTAAACCAGTATCCGATTATGGAAGTAATCTGGCGCTATTCAACGTATTTCTCACGTCAAGGGTGACCACTGCACAGTAGCGGAGTGATATCTCTGCCGTCTTGGTGACGGAAAATGTGGCATCCACCGTTGACTTGACCAATTTTTTGTTTTATTGCTGGGGCGTAGAACCACTGCGCCCACTGCGTTGAACTTTTGTGGTACAGCGGATTGACTTGCCATAACGGAACCCAAACGGGTTATTGGACGGGCCACCTGTTCCCTTCTTGTATTTCGACAGCTTGTCTGGCATATCGGTCGATACGCCTGTTGGATTCCCTGCCTTAGGTAGTGACAGGAGGATCTGGGGTTTCTAGGCGTTCGGGAAGACGCCCTCATCCAGACATCTCTACATTACCACCCTGAACATTGCGGGAGTCAGCAAAATAGCCGTCTTGATGGCTAGGTTCTGGTCCTGGCGCGTTGTTCACCGTGAGCGACTTTGCTATCACAATGAGTTCATCGTTTGTAACCATTGCCTCACCACCGTCCTTCGCAGTGCCGTTGTCATCGGCCACGTAATTGTGGATGTTCGGCGTGTTTGCCGACCATCGTTCCCCCGCCATGATGGCGTTATGGTCTGGGATACTGGAACGCTGGTCATGGGACAAATCTACGGTGGTGTGAGGCTAGGTACTCGGCTCGTGGCGCGTGACCACCTGCAGTAACTCTGGTGATTGCCACAGCTTCCTAACTTTTGGTCATTATCACCCTATAGGCGTCACCCCATGGGTCCATATTGGCTTTCAAACACAAGCCCTCGAATCAAGCTCGTTTGATGGCCTTTACCTCCCTCTTTTTCACGGCCTTTGCGGCGACTAACGCCCCTCGATGTTCCATTCGTTCTGCGTCCGACCGACTCCATTCACCAATTCACCCCCCATTTCTAGGTTTGACCTTCCTAGGTATGGTTGCATCGCACACACACGTGTTAGTAGCGCTCTGAGTTGATGGCCGCACGGGTCCTGGGTTTCGCTTATATTCCGTTCCCGCTCAAGCGCCTCTTTAAATACTTTTTTATTAGAGCATGATGTCCTCCATCTGCGGGCGAATTAAGTGGGTGCAATTCCCTCCGCACGCTGTCTAGTATTGTGAACGATACAATAACGAATCGCCAAGTGATCACTATGGGTGTAACCTTCCTCCACCCTTCAGTTGCTCAAAAGCCCAGGGCTACCGACTCCGCTCCGCTTAGTCTCAATGTAGACGTTGGCCAAGTCTACATTGAGACTAGCCAGGGCCTCTAGCAGGATCCTGCCCCTAGGCAAGAACCGAGGCGTTGAAATCGCCCGCTATTACCAACGGATTTCGGCCAGTTAGCTCCGCTGTCATGCGATCGACCATCTTGGCGGCGCATAACAGCTGTAGAAGAACGCCGGACCTCTCTCTTTGCCACCGGCCGTTGTCGGTTGAGAGGATGGTTCCTGCGACCCCGGCACCACGCTTTGGCCATCATTCGCTACTTAGAAGCGTCGGGTGCCACTTCCCCGGGAGGTTGTCTCGCCCGCTTGGACGTCCCTGCCCGCATGGTAGACGGGGTGTGACCTCCCACGAAGACGGAAGCATCCATCTGCGTGTCCTTGGAGGCCATCTCTCTACCCCTCTCCGTAGCGAATAGCCAAGCCATTCCACTTTGGTCAGCTAAAAGCTTGGCTTTCAGCTCATCCCGCTCTCTACACGCAGCGTGCACGGACCTACGAAGTTTCAGGAGGCTTTATTTCAGGTCCTTGCTGATCCTTGCCTTGCGTGGTCGTGAGTTTTGCTGTAACAGCCAAATGGCAACAGTATACATTTAAGGACGAACCTCTCAACTACTAAAGGGTGATACGGTCAAAATTTGGTCAAGGGAAAACGCGTGTAAATCGGTGAAATCGTTTATTTAAAAAATCAAATTAAATTTCTTTTCAAGTTCAATTAGTATAAAATTCAGGAAAAATATTCAGTTAGGCTTCCGCTTTTCCAAATCCGAATTGCCGGGCCTTACGCTTGACCCCTGCCATCAGATTTTGTACAGCCACCTTGTCCACCTTCTTCGCCGCAGAAAGCCAGTTTGCCTTGAACTGCTGCTCGTCCTTAGCAGTTTTTTTGGTCTTCTTTAGGTTCCGCTTGACAATAGCCCAGTATTTCTCAATTGGGCGGAGCTCTGGCGTGTTGGGAGGGTTCTTGTCCTTGGGAACCACCTGCACGTTGTTGGCGGCGTACCACTCCATGGCCTTTTTACCGTAATGGCAAGATGCCAAATCCGGCCAAAACAGTACGGAACAACCGTGTTTCTTCAGGAAAGGCAGCAGACGTTTATTCAAACACTCTTTCACGTAAATTTCTTGGTTGACAGTCCCGGAAGCTATGAAAATGCTGCTTTTCAAGCCACAGGTACAGATGGCTTGCCAAACCAGATATTTCTTTGCGAACTTTGACAGTTTCGTGTGCTTGAAAATATCTGCTACCTTTCCCCTTCCTTTTGCCGTATAAAACTCCTGTCCCGGAAGCTGCTTGTAGTCGGCTTTGACGTAGGTTTCGTCGTCCATTACCACGCAGTCAAACTTCGTCAGCATCGTCGTGTACAGCCTCCGGGATCGCGCTTTGGCCGTCGTATTTTGTTTATCATCGCGATTTGGAGTCACTACCTTCTTGTAAGTCGATAGTCCGGCTCGTTTTTTGGCTCGATGCACGGTTGTAGACGATACACCCAGCTTATTTGCGGCATCTCGGAGAGATAGGTTAGGGTTTCGCTTGAAACTACCGGCAACTCTCTTTGTCGTCTCAGCGGCTTCCGGTTTTCGATTTCCCCCCGATCCAGACTTCCTGGCTGTCGACAAACGTTCCCCAAACACTTTAATTACATTTGTAACGGTTGATTTGGCAACTTTTAGCGATTTTGCCACTCTCACGCCAAGTTGGTGAAATTGTTGAATGTGGCTAAACCAACTGTAGCCAACGTATTGAAAGTGTTCGGTGAACGTTTGTCGACAGCCAGGAAAGCTGGATCGGGGGGAAATCGAAAGCCGGAGGCCACAGCGACGGCCCGCTGTTTCGAGCGGAACCCCAACCTCTCCGTCCGAGATGTCGCAAAGAAGCTGGGAGTGGCGCCTTCAACCGTGGATAGAGCTAAACAACGAGCTGGACTGTCGACTTACAAGAAAGTGGTTACTCCAAATCGCGACGATAAACAAAAAACTATATACTACCAACAACGTTCAAGTGGTGCCCAAGGACAAGAACCCTCCCAACACGCCAGAGCTCCGCCCAATCGAACAATATTGGGCCATCGTCAAGCGGAACCTTAAGAAGACTCAAAAAGCTGTTGTGAGCGAGAAACAGATCAAGGCAAACTGGCGTTCTGCGGCGAATAAAGTGGACAAGGAGACTGTACAAAATCTCATGGCAGGTGTTAAACGAAAGACCCGGCAATTCGCATTTGGTAAAAAAGGAAGCTTAGCTGAATATTTCTCCTGTATTCTGTATTAACTGAACTTGAAAAAGAAAAATAATTTGACTTATTAATAAAAACTTTGATCGACTCACACACATTACTGTTTGACCAAATTTTGAACGGAACAACCTTTAAAATCGTCAGAAAATAGAGCTGATTTGCACACTAAGCTAACTATGTTACATTTTAGAACACATTAGTTGATCAGATAATATGTTACTTACCTATTTAGGGTTGCAAACGTTTCCGCATGCCCCTAATAGGTGGTTAAATTATGGTTTGAATAGAAGCTAGTCTTATAGCACATCAAAATCAGCAAATTTTTACAGGTTATTTTGCAAAACAGGTGTTAATTCTCTTGAGTAATGTTTTTCACAAGGCGACTTTATTATAGGTTCCGGAAGCTCGGAAAAGTGGCCAATTCATGGTTTCATTCGAAGCTAGCCTTATGACATCACGCCAAAGTCACGAGTTCGAATCTCACCCCCGGACAAGTAACGAAAAGACCCAAAAGGTATTTGAACCAGCCCAGGGCTGAAAATTTCGATAATCATGGAACTAAAAAAAAAAATATATCCATGAGTCTCATGATTCATCCGTAGGCCATTCCTGGAGCCCCTAAAAGTGGTCAATTCGTGATTTCAATGGAGGCTAGACTTGCGATGCATTAGAGTTTGCAGAATTTCATAGGAAATTCATCAGAGATCCAAGGTGAACTCGGTGAAGGTTTCGGAAGCCCATATCAAAAAATCAGACAATGGTTCAAATTCCCACCCATTATTCACATGGTACTATTATACAGACACTGTTTTCTGTAGAAACATCAACCGGAACGACAGACGCAGTTTTCAAAATCACCTGATAATATTTTTCACGTTCGTTTCTTGGAATAGGTTTCCAGGAACACTGGTAGAATGCCACGCTTCTTGGAGCTGCCTCAACCACCTTACTGTGAGACCAAAATGAAATTTAAGAAAATTGATGTACTGCTATCGATCAGTGCCGAGAGACAAGTGGCATCAAATCGTTATATTGGGAGCTGGCTATTTTTGCACATATTTCAACAAATATCTCCTAATCCAATTCACAGCAGCAACATGACTGACCTTTTCCCGACCTGCTCTGTTACTTTTGCAGTTGTGCAATATTGGCTTTGGTGAAGCTGGGCCTACCAGTTGGGAAGCTCTTAGAAAATGTGTACCTTCGCCTTTCACATGAAAAATAGACAGAAGCAAGCACATTCTTCCGAGAAATCTCCCTCCCCGACGCTCAGCGGCACCCACGTGCAAAAATTCCACTTCCAAGAAAATGTCCTATCTCTGCGTCTATTGGATCACACAATCGGAAAAAGGACACGCCAGCTCTCTTACCATCGTGATACGTGCTTGATGGCAACGCGAAAAACTCTCCATCTCCGGCCAGGTCGGTCGTCCAGGTTGCGACAATTGAACGTGATGGTCGCATAGTTGAATTCCACCAAAAATGGTTGAATCCATCGAAAAGGGAGCATGATTCAGCTACAGAATAAGCTATATATCTGCAATTATATATAATGCCTACTTTCACAGTCACGCCCCTCGTCGGTGAACGATGTTGATGATGATGATGATGATGATGACGACTCACAAATTCGAGGAGGTTTCCATCTGAGTGCGGAAACGGTTGCGAGTCCAAGATCAAAAGGTGTAACTCTACGATCCATGACCGAGAACCGAATTTCCATTTTAGCGTGGCAGGGTTTTTTTTTTAATAGAATAGAAGAAAAATGACGAGACAGATACTGAAGCATTTGCGTCGAGATTGCCTAAACGAGTTGAGAGATTAGGACTTTTCTTCAACGTTTTTTTTTTCTGGGCGAATATTTCAAGTGCTATAGCATATGAATGTGAATGTCACCGAATGGTTGTTAATAATGCTATTTACTCGCCCGGACTTAAACCTTTCAAAGTAGGTAAAATGTGTCTGAAGATGTTCCGAAATGGAGAGTCCTCTTTAATTTCAACGGACTTCCTTGTAGTGAGGCGAAAGGAAAACTTCTTGGTAAAGCAAAGAAAGTCCTTACGAAATAATTTGGTTTGAATTTGATTAAAAATTCCAATGGGTCAATCAAATTTATTATTGCACCAAGATTTTCAAAGCTGTTATCGATGGAATTTAAGGAATCATAAAAAAAAAATCCATTTGCCACCCGAGACCACTGTGTGCTCCTTCAGCAACAATGTTACCGTGCAGAAAATTGTTTTCGCATCGGAAAGCTACCGCTTACCTAGGAGTGCATCTGTCAAGTAACGGCTAATTAACCATGTTATTGCATTCGTATGTACCAGAACCGGCAACGGCCAACTGACGCCCGGATTAGTTCCAGGCATTTTCTCGAGCGCGGGCGCGATAATAAACAATAACATTAACAACAACAACAACAACAGCCACTGCACTGAATCCCGGAAAAACGTTTTCCCTCCCACTCGATCGCTGGATGAAAACTTCTCTGCTGGGAATAGTTTGCACCCGGTTCGCACCGCCCCCGGCTTGCAACAAAGTGTGCAGAATACAAACACTCGCCTCGGACGCTAATTTATAACACTTCGAGCAGTGGGAAAACAAGCGCAAACAATTATACTTACAGGATTTTACAAGCTGCTTTGGAGTCTTCGCAGTCGTATCTGAAATCAAACATAAAAAAAGAAAGGAAAACAGATTAGCGTTAGCGATTAGGTAGCGTTCTCCAGCTATCGATAATTAATCAAATCCGTGGCAACAATGCCAATGCTGATTGCGCTTCGATGGATTACCAACACCCGCCGGCATAAATCGGAAATCAATCACACCGGTAAGAATCGCAGCAAGCGAACAATTGTTGACCGATGTCGCGCCTCTGATGCAACCTGTAGTGCAAATTATAAACGGCAACGGCTGCTGTTGGGCGAAATCTCAGGGTGGCCCCACGTGGCCAAATGCTTTCAAGTCACCCTGAGAGGACAACCCTTTGCCACAGCAGCGGGGATGAAGTCATATACTACAGAGCACATCATTGACAGAGTGGGCAAACAAATTGCAGTATGAAAGCTAACCTTCCCCCCCCCCCCCCTTTCCACCCGTCGCATCAAAGGGTGGGAAAGGAAGGGAAAGCTCAATCTTATCGGCTGTAATCTTCTATGTTAGTGGGTGCTGTTCAAGTGTGGTGACACTTATTACGGTCCTCCTGGTGCGATGCAGCAGGGATCGAGAAGGGTGCAGTAATCTGGGCTCCAGGGGTTAACTGAAGTTAGGCGGTGCAGACGGGAGCTATTGTGCAATACAATGTCTGTTGAAGAGGCAGATTTTTTTTTGCTAGAGCATTTAACCTGTGATCGGTAATTTGTTATGAAAGTGTATTTGAAATTGATGATATTAAAGCCATAATTCTTAAGTTTATTTAGGGTTATTACTTAATTTTGAAGAGCTCCAGAGCGAATGCAAGCTTAGACTTGGAAAGTAACTCACTATTTTTAGCACGTTAAGAAACAAATGTCTACACAGTATTATGACAACGCTGCATAATCTCAAAAACGCAAAATTTCAACTAACATGCTGAATAATAAAGTATTTATAACTGGGATAGCGTCTTCCGCTATGAAATACAACCATTGGCTGAATAGATTCGAGGCTGGGTTTAACCTAGAATAACAGGTGTCCACTTAAAATATGAGCCAATATTTGTCTGTCAGAACGAAAACGTTCGCTGCGGTGAATAAATCCTTAGACCACCCAAAAAATTGCCAATTTATAGATGAATGAGAGCATAACTTTTGAGCGAGAATCTCAAAGAGAGAGAGAGAGAGAGAGAGAGAGAGAGAGAGAGAGAGAGAGAGAGTGAGAGAGAGAGAATGCTTGAGAGTAGAGCGAAATTTAACAGCAATTTTCTTCGTTAGGAAACTAATACAATAAAACCACTAGACAACTGTGATACGCGGCCAAAGCGCGTTACCGAACTTTCAACAGCAGAACGTTCGGTAATCCGATTTAACGGATTTCGGTAAAATTTTACAAGTTCTACTGAAAATGTTCATGGCCACTTGAAGCCCAACGGGAACATGTTCCGGAAAGACCAAGGAAAAATCATCAAATGACCACTAAACCTTGAAAAATATCCTACTGGAGAAATTTAAGGATTTTAAATACCCATATTGCCAGGGTTTCCTTCTACAGGGTGCGGCAGAAAATAATGCGAAAATTTGTTCTATTTCTTTCAAATCCCATTTTCAACTAATTCAAGCAATAATATCAACATTTTCGAGTGCAGTTATCTTTATAAAGTCCTTTTAAACAAATTTATTCAATGTGTCCTCCATTTTTATTAATAACATTAATAACATCCTCGAGCCAACGCCGGCAGCCAGAGCATGCCTTTCGGACGTAGTCCTCCGACATTGACTGTCATGTGCGTGTTATGGTTGACTTCAGGGTTTTCACACTAGGGTGTGATGTTTTGCTTCAACGTATGTTCAAATCGAATAATCCAACCGATTAAGATCTGGACTGCTAGAGGGCCACAAATCCTTAGGCCAAAACTTCATGTTATCGTTCAACCATTGTTGGGTTCGATTGGACATGTGACACGGCGCTCCATCCTGCTGTTGGACAACGTTTTGGTCCTCGGAGAACTTGGCCTTCACCCAGGGAAGCACTTTAAAATACCGATATACACTTCGGTATTGATTTTAACTCCAGCATCAATGAAAACAGGCGGCATTTTCAATCCGTTGGATGCCACCAAGCTAAACATCATAACACCAGCCGGTTGTTTGGTTTGAAATTTGAATTTCGCTTTTTCCGGAACGTTCTCCATTTTCTGCGGTGAAATGAACCGGTCCGTGCGGCTGTTGGCCACAGCATCGATGCTGAAAAGCTTTTCGTCGGAGAACAGGATTATCCTTTTTTCCTTTCAACAAGGAAAGCAATCTCTTGGAACGAGTCACTCGTAGTTCCTTGACCCGGTTCGTAATCAAGTGGTGTTTCACTCTGGCTCTGGAAGATGCATGCAAATCTTCTTTGATGACTCTCCGCATGGATTTCCCCGAAATATTGGCTTCCTTTGCAAGTTTTCTTATGGAACGCACCGGGTTACGAGCCATTATTGCACGGACCGATTTGATCACGTTCGGCGTGCGTGCAAAGCGCGGACGTCCGCTTCCCGGCTTCCGCTGCTTAGGACTATGGCAGGAAATGACACCCTACCACCTTGGCAATCTCTTTCGGCTTCTTCTGGGCGACCAACAAACTGGTGATCACTTCTTTCGCGAACATTTTGACGAATTTGCAATAAAACAAATAGAATGTTTGGATGCAGCACTTGAAAGTAAACATAAACAAATACACTTTCGACAGAAATTAGTCACTAGCTACACGATTTAACCCAATACTCAAGTTTGAACATTTTCGCATTATTTTCTGCCGCACTCTGTATTATTGACCAACTAAAATTTCTCAACGCGTAAACGGCTCATCAGCAGCGCTCAACAACAACAAAAATCGAAAAGAGAAAAATTCGCTTCCCATTTTTGGAGGCTATTTGACTACATACTATTTCCAGTACAAATATCAAGTAGGATCCTCAGGGTGGTTCAAAATATGGACAGAACTCCACCCTACTCAATCGATTCCAAATCCCATCGTGATCATTCTCCCAAAAACTTTCCAGACGCTGTAGAGAGTTGCCGTCTTGGGCAAAGTTTCCCAGTAAAGGGCGATACGGTCAAAATTTGGTCAATATCAACTTGACGTATTTCTTTCAATTTTGCATTTAAAAAACCTGAACACCCCTCATTTTGAAGGTGTGTGTGTAGAATGTTGCTCCTATTTTGATTTTGGAATTCACTCTTCAGTTGACAAAATGCCGTCCAAGCAAGAAGAGCAGCGTATCAAAATTTTGCTCGCGCATCGCGAAAATCCGAGCTACTCGCACCCAAAGTTGGCAAAATCGCTAAAAGTTGCCAAATCAACCGTTACAAATGTAATTAAAGTGTTTGGGGAACGTTTGTCGACAGCCAGGAAGTCTGGATCGGGGGGAAATCGAAAACCGGAAGCCGCTGAGACGACAAAGCGAGTTGCCGGTAGTTTCAAGCGAAACCCTAACCTATCTCTCCGAGATGCCGCAAATAAGCTGGGTGTATCGTCTACAACCGTGCATCGAGCCAAAAAACGAGCCGGACTATCGACTTACAAGAAGGTAGTGACTCCAAATCGCGATGATAAACAAAATACGACGGCCAAAGCGCGATCCCGGAGGCTGTACACGACGATGCTGACGAAGTTTGACTGCGTGGTAATGGACGACGAAACCTACGTCAAAGCCGACTACAAGCAGCTTCCGGGACAGGAGTTTTATACGGCAAAAGGAAGGGGAAAGGTAGCAGATATTTTCAAGCACACGAAACTGTCAAAGTTCGCAAAGAAATATCTGGTTTGGCAAGCCATCTGTACCTGTGGCTTGAAAAGCAGCATTTTCATAGCTTCCGGAACTGTCAACCAAGAAATTTACGTGAAAGAGTGTTTGAATAAACGTCTGCTGCCTTTCCTGAAGAAACACGGTTGTTCCGTACTGTTTTGGCCGGATTTGGCATCTTGCCATTACGGTAAAAAGGCCATGGAGTGGTACGCCGCCAACAACGTGCAGGTGGTTCCCAAGGACAAGAACCCTCCCAACACGCCAGAGCTTCGCCCAATTGAGAAATACTGGGCTATTGTCAAGCGGAACCCAAAGAAGACCAAAAAAACTGCTAAGGACGAGCAGCAGTTCAAGGCAAACTGGCTTTCTGCGGCGAAGAAGGTGGACAAGGTGGCTGTACAAAATCTGATGGCAGGGGTCAAGCGTAAGGCCCGGCAATTCGGATTTGGAAAAGCGGAAGCCTAACTGAATATTTTTCCTGAATTTTATACTAATTGAACTTGAAAAAGAAATTTAATTTGATTTTTTAAATAAACGATTTCACCGATTTACACGCATTTTCCCTTGACCAAATTTTGACCGTATCACCCTTTAAGTCATTTGTCGTCTTTTGACATTATCAGATTAGTTACAGACATTGCCGCAGAGATGGCGCTGCAGTCTATCTTTGCCAAATGAAGCGCTAGAGAGTTGCCATCTTGGGAAAAGTTTCTCATTGTGACATGTGTCGTCTTTTGATGTAATCATATTAGTTCTAGATCTTTCAGCAGAGAGGGAGCTGTAGTCTATGTTTGTCAAATGAAGCTCTAGAGAGTGATCGTCTGCGGCAAAGTTGTTCAGTACCCGCATACCAAAAAAACGATTTGCTATATGGTCAAAACTATATTTCGAATGTAAGATATATTATCGCATTTTATGTTACTGTTATCAAATAGTTTAATCTCGTTTTCACCGTATAACCTCTACATTAACACATATTGTCTATAGCTTCATTCAGCAAAGATAGACTGCAGCGCTATATCTGCGGCAAGATCTGAAATTAATATAATAATGATAAAAAACGACAAATTGTATACTGAGAAACTTTGCCGATTGACTGCAGTGCAATCTCTGCGGTAAGATCTGGAACTAAAAAGACGACACATGATGTACTGAGAAACCAAGACGGCATCACTCTAGAGCTTCATTAAGCAAAGATAGAATGCAGCGCTATGCTAGTGGTCAGATCTGGAATTAATCTGGAATGTCAGAAGACGACAAATGGCATACTGAGAAACTTTGCCGAAGACGGCAACTCTCTAGAGCTTCATTTGGCAAAGATAGACTGCAGCGCCATCTCTGAAGCAAGATTTGGAACGAATCTGATTATCTCAAAAGACGACAAATGACATACTGAGAAACTTTGCCCAAGACGGCAACTCTCTAGAGCTTCATTTGGCAGAGATAGGCTGCAGCTCCAACTCTGCGGTACGATCTGGAACTAATGTGATTATATCAAATGTCTTCATTCTACATTCCCAACAACTTTGCTAAAGACGGCAACTGTCTAGAACCTCATTTGGCAAGACAGACTACAGCGCCATCTTTGCGGCTCAATTTGGAACTAATCTGATAATGTCAAGAGACTAAAATATACATTCTCAACAACTTTACCGAAAGCGGTAACTCTCTAGAGCTTCATTTGGTAAAAAAGACTGCAGCGCCATCGCTGCAGCAAAATCTGGAACTATTATGATAATGTTAAATGACCACATTTTATACTCTTAACAACTTTTCTCAAGACGGCAACTCTCTAGAGCTTCATTTGGCAAAGATAGACTGCAGCGCCATCTCTGAAACAAGATCTGAAACTAATCTGATTATCTCAAAAGACGACAAATGGCATACTGAGAAACTTTACCGAAGACGGCAACTCTCTAGAACTTCTTTTGACAAAGATAGACTGCAGCATCATCTCTGCGGTACGATCTGGAACTAATGTGATAATATCAAATGTCCTTATTTTACATTCTCAACAACTTTGCTGTAGACGGCAGCTCTCTAGAGCATCATTTGGCAAATGTAGACTGCAGCGCCATCTTTGTGGCTCAATTTGGAACGGATCTTATGATGTTAAATGACCACATTTTATATTCTCAACAACTTTTCTCAAGACGACAAATCTCGAGAGCTTCATTTGACAAAGATAGACTGCATCTCTGAAGCACGATTTGGAACTAGTATGATGATATCAAAAGACGATTCGTTACGCACTGAGAAACTTTGCTGAAGACGCCAGTTCTCTACAATAAGTCTGGAATGTTTTGTATGCATTTTTGTTAACACAGCCAAGCTAAAACCTCTCCTTTGTAGCAGATTCCCGGGGGACAATGAAACCGGAACCAGTTTTTTGCATTTTTGAGACCAGTACCTTTCAAATGGTGCATAAACGTTGACTCTAAATTTCGAAATTCTACGAAGGTTTGAAATCCGAGTCAATATTGACCCTAATGTCTTACAGTACTGGAAGAAATAAAGTGCTCACCCGGAAATAATTATATCATTGCTTCATAACTTCATCAAATTTGATTATATTATTTAGCTTTCTTCTGCAAAGTTGACTTAATTTGCGTTATCTTTCAGTTTTTGTAGAAAAAAAAATTGCTATTCTCTTGAAATCAAAAAAAACTTTTTTTACTTAAATTAAGTTGTTTTTGAACTGGAAGAAAAAAGTGCTCACTTTTACCTTATAATATTTTACGGTGTTTTGTTCGTTCCCAGTCGCTGATATTGACATATCCTCTTATTGTTGTTTATGCGCGGTATATTCAAGAACAATTTTTCCCCGTTTTACTTGTTCGTTATTCGTGTTTTAAGATGGAAAGTAAGCAAATCCCCCTAAAAATCCGTAAACTCATCGTTCGAGCCCACCAGAACCATGAATCGTTCCGGAAGATTGCTGCTAAGTATGCTTTAAGCTACTCTGGTGTAAGGAAGGTATGGAAGAAATTCGAACAATGTGGAAGTGTGGCAGACAAATCAGGTCGTGGGAGAAAGCGGCTTACGTCACCACGCGAAGATTCGAGAATCGTACGAGAAGCAAGAAGATGCTCATCAATAACCAGCCGTGCTATACGTGAGAACTTGAATCTGAAGGTATCCGAAAGAATTATTCGCTACAGGCTGCAAGAAGCTGGATTGAAGAGCAAGTATGCAAGTCGAGGCCCTCTAATCAGAAAAGTGAATAGAATCAAACGATTGAAATTTGCTCAAAAGTATGCGGAACAGCCCGTAGAATTCTGGAAACGAGTGGTATGGTCTGATGAGAGCAAATTTGAACTGTTTGGCAAGAAACAGCGCCCTCGTGTTTGGATAAAGTCGGGAGAACGCTTATTGGATCAGAACGTGCAGAAAACTGTAAAACATGGTGGCGGAAGTATTATGGTTTGGGGGTGCTTCTCGTGGTCCAGCGTTGGAAATCTCGTAGAAATCGAAGGTATCATGACTGCTGATCGTTACATTGATATAATCAATGAAAATCTGGAGGAATCGCTTCTTAAAATGGGGCTTGAGGAAAGCTTCATTTTCCAGCAGGAAAATGACCCAAAGCACACAGCACGAAGGTCAACTGCATTCTTCAAAGCAAATCGCATTAAACTGTTGGAATGGCCACCACAATCACCTGACCTCAACCCGATTGAAAATTTGTGGTCGATTTTGGATAGACAGGCGAAGTGACGAACAAAACCAAGCTTTTCAAAGCTTTAAATGAAGCGTGGCAGAACATCGATGAAACATATCTGCACAACCTCGTCGAAAGCATGCCACGACGTCTACAAGCAGTGATCCAGGCAAAAGGTGGACATACTAAGTACTAAAAGCTTTATATACTGTGTTTTCTTTACAATTTCTCTTGTGAGCACTTTATTTTTTCCAGTCGATAACAGAAAAGGTTCAATAAAAATTAAGATATAAATTTCCAGTCCTAGATTTTTATTATTTTCTTTGCACGAAACGATAAAACGGAAGAATAAGATGAATTATGTCGAATACAGCTCAAGATTTTCTCTGAATGTGTAAAGGGTGTCACTCTTCAAGATTATTCGTTTTGGTGAGCACTTTATTTTTTCCAGTACTGTATGTGTCGCTTTTTTTGTACAACCACCTTAAACTGATTTTTAAAAAAATATTTTTATGCAAAAATGAAGAATTCCGTGAACTTTTAAGAGTCAGAAAATGTCAGCCCGATGAATTTAAAAATAAAAAAGATAGCGTACATTTAAGTTGCGCCATGGGTCCGAATTGACCCCAATATCTAAGGAAGGTTAAGGAGCTAGGAAGATGGGAACACACATAATGTTTTTCCCATAGTAATTCCCTTAGAAAACTTCAAAGGGCCAGTGCAGTTCAAGTTCGCAACCGAATGCAGATCAGAACAAGATCTAAAATTGCATGCGCTGGGTGGAGCTGAATAGATTCTTTCAACCACCCTAATATCCACAAATAGCTTTGCACTGGACGTGGAAAATCCATTTCCACATCCAGATCCAGCTTGCCGACTGACTCGACGCTCGAACCATCACGACCATGGCCATTCTCAACCGGGAGAGGTGCGAACATGTAAATAATTAGCGAACCGAACGACAACAAACGCTTTCGTTCGGCGCACGTTCAAACTCGGAATCCGTCCAGACCTTGAAAGTCGAAGTAGGCTGGGGCTGGCGGTAAGTGATGCTAAACAAATAGAAGATAAACTATCTTGCTTTACAGTTGGCAAAGCGCTGCTGCTGCTGGGTCTGGTAGCTGCCGGAGGGAAAAAGGTTACAATGTTGCACAAATAGTGGAAATAGTTTTTGCCCGTGATGTCTGGCTTGCAAGGTTGGTAAACAACCAAGCAGGGTTAGTAAGCAGGGGAAGGACGATGCAGAGTGTGCAACAGGGAAAACGGCGAGAGACGTAATACCAACAATAACATAGTTCAAGGAGAGCAGGAAAACATAATATATAGTGGTGAAGGTACGTGGTGGTCGGTGGCTAGCAAGAGAGCACGCACGCCGGTGGGGTGTTGGGGTTTTCTACGCTCGAGGTTGGGCCTCGTTTGGGGCTACAGAGTCACGTCCGCTGGATTGTGCCGTGATCGTCGATGGCAGGTTCCAAGGAAGCGACACTCTGGTCACGTAGGTTGGTGTTTTTGCTAGTAGCGGGAAAAAATGTACTGATAGGGCTTTGGCTAACGGCAACAACAACGGTCTTCATCAGCGGGATGTTTATTCAACAGGTGGTTTGTTTGTTTTGCCGAGGTTTAATTGTTGGGGTTGCAGTAGGTACGACGCAATGGATGTGAAATTTGCGGATATCTTTCACCTAATTAGATCCCGTTAATTTGTTACTTTCTCCTGTGACCGCGTCGATCGAGAAGCGGTTCAAATTTCATCACCCATGCAGACAGCTGAACCCGCAAAGAGGCGTGATTTTCGTCGGCGTCAATCAGCAGATTTCTTGAAGGCTTCACCACATGCTGGCCATTAGATCCATTGCACTGCAGTGGACGGAGTATCAGCCGAGGGTTCAAAGCGAAAATCAAAACAAAACAAATATCAGCCCAGCAACGAAGTATGCCCAAAATGCCACGCGATGGAAAACTACTAGCGAATTCTTCGCCGATTTGCCAATTGCCAGTTAACCGGAATCGATCCAAATACTTCGATACATGTAATTCCGAGGAATTGTTTCTCAACCGAAGAGCCACGGGTCGATAATTGATAGATGATTCAAACGTACCTTCCGCTCTGAAAACTAATGAGCATATTTATTGGCAACATCTGCAAGTAAAAAAAAAATCGGAGTCAACGACTTTCGATGCGGCAGGTACCCCCTACGGCCGACTTATAAAAAAAACGTTTTAAGTTCACTCCTGCGGTTTGGATTTGAGGCCACACCAGCGGAATCTGCGAGAAAGTGATCTATGCAAATCAGATTTCAACATCCATTCTTTCTCCGATTTGAACCGCACCAGGACCGTCTGGATTGAAGAAACGCCCGTGGCGGACATTCCGTAACCGGAAACCTTAAATGCACTGCAATCCATCATCTGTCAGCTAATTTGCCGTGGAAGATGGGATGAGGTAGCGCTGTTGTTGTTGATCTAGGACCAAGCGAATTCGAAAAGGTCAGTCAACTATGTGTGAGAACGCGCGTGGATGGGAAAGAAACTGCAAACTAAAAGGGATCGAAAAAAAATCATTAGCTCAGTCCATGACCATGGCATGGGACCCTCAGAAAAAAAGGAATGTGGGCATATTTGATCGCGGTATTATATTTATCCATAGGAAAAAAAAACATCCACTGTCAGTGTTATTTTAATGTGAAATCAAATATGTAGTAGTTGGTAAGAACGGTTAGCTAGAGTTGATTGGACAATTCAATGGCGTCTGGTCCGTAAGAAATGTATCGGAAATAATCGGCGAATCTCACATTGGGAGACTCTATGTTTACATTCTCTTTCATGCACAAAAAAATCGCCTTCATGTTTTTTGTTATACTATCTACATAATATGCTAGCCAGCCCTATTGTCTTTGGTTCTGTACTAAAGAATCCCTCGAAAATTTAACATTGACACTGTAATTATTGAAAGAGAACGAGAGAAGAGAGGATCTCTCATTGTTAGATTCGCCCTATTGAAAAAAGTACCTAGATTCGCGTTGTAAGCAGGGTTTTAAAGTGCTCATCGCAGCATGCTGTGCATTTGACTGTCATCTTTCGTTTGGTTACTTGTTTGCACGATTTGAATTCTTCGTTTCCAACAAGTCACACATTGAAAATGAAGTAGAAATGAAGGTTTTGGACACATGGCGAAAAGAGTGTAACGGTACGAAAATTAGCGAAGCGCTTCAGAATTCATCACGCAAGTGTTAAACTCATTATAAACAAGTTTGGAGAACACTAATCGTTGGATTAATAGCCAGGAAGAGGCAGAATCTTCCAGCCCGAAACTTGACCAGAGAGTGGTGTCTCTAATTAGCAAGAACAAAGCAATTTGTCGATGAAGCGGGAAAGAACGTCGGAATGATCCAATGTATCAAGAAATATTTATGGACGACGAGATCTTTGTGAAAGAGGACTAGAAAACCTTTCCAGGTCCAAAATATTATATTTTTCCTTTCTTCCCTTTCTCCCTCCTGCCGTCGTAGGGGACGATGTAAGCGAGTTTCAAATCGGAACTCACAGAAAGGGGTAAAGATTGCGTTTAGAAAGACATCAATCTACCAAATTGCCCTCAGTTTCGGCCCATCGAACGCTACCGGGCAATTCTGAATAGGGTCTTCAAAAAGACTGGTAAAGCAGCTGGGAAGAGGCAGGAGCTCGGAAACATTTGGTCAATAGCGTCCAAAAAGTGTGATTAAAGACCGGAAATGTGATTGACAAAGACGAAAATTCGAGAAGAAAAAAATATTAATTTTATCCGGTCTCAACAATGTTCAAGATCAATTCTGGACAGTAAAGAATTAATCGTTTGTTTGCTTAAAACAACTTTTTTTTCATGATTTGAAGGGGATTTGGGGGAGGGGAAATGTCCGGTTTAGTGGGTTTGCAAGACTCTGTTTTCCATATCACCACCGGGCGGACTGTTGGGGGGGAAGCCCGTTTTTTCCCCCCGGCGGGAGCTCGTGTTGGAAAACTGCTTTCGGTCGGTTCATCTCGCGAATGAAGAGAGGCACGAAAATACAGTACGAAGTAACATTCTAAAGAGGGGATGGGCCTCAGTTATAAAATCAGGCACCGGCAGCAAAGCCAAATAATTTTGCAGCTGAGGGGTGTGGCTACTCCTGTATTCAACATGAAATGAAACTAAATGAAGAAAGAAGAAGAAGACAATTTGAACCATTTGTTATCCGTTTTTGAGGACCCGGATAGGGAAAAACATATTTTCTACTTGTTGATACGAAGCTTTGTATGGGGGCAAAAGAAGGTAATTTTTAAGTAAAAAATTGAACTACTTATACCAATAGCACTTAATTGGATTTTCAATGCAAACATTTTGTAAGTTTTTTTTTTAATAAAATGGTGTATGAATGAAGTCGTTGTGTTTAGTTGAACGAGAGTTATCAGCGTTCAGAAACCTTTCCCTTTAGTGAAACGCTCTCATTTTTAAAAATTTTGAAATGACACCCGGTATAGAAAAGAGAAACGTAGTCCTACGTCGAAACATGTGGATAACTTATTACCGATACGGTCTTCATGTGCACCTGGTGCACTACATTTACTAATCTCAATTCGGGATAAAATTGATTTTTGGAACTGACTATTCCATGACGGAATAATAGCCGTAATGTACGTAACCTCAAATGAATGTCAACCTTGTCTTGTTGAATTTTGAAGTATGTAATAGTTAGTTTTTAGATTGATCACAAAACTTAGGCTATGAAGAGCACTATAATAGCAAATGAATAAAAGAAAAAGGTATTTTGACAAGCAATGCCAATGGATTTCTTTTGGTGAGCGAAAATTTAGAAAAAAACAAATTCATAGGGTGAGTCGATAATTTTTGCGACACTTTAGGTTGATCGATAAACCGGCTATAGTTATCGAAATGAAATCAATTTTTAACAGTACTGCAGTTTATGTTTTTATATCAGTTTACATACGTCGTTTAAATTGTAGGATAAGTTTGAGTAAAATGCTTGACATTTACGATTGACGCCCTCCATCAGAGCCTGTATAGCCATTCGGTATTTCGTTAGCAGCTTTGCGTGGAGTTGTCTGGATACGCGTTTTTGCAACACTTTGCAGGCTTTCGTCCTGATGTGAGAAGTTTTGTACCTTGTAAGTTTTCAATCCGGAAGGTCTTGGTAATTCTTGGTCCTCTGGAGGAAACTTTGCAACTTTGTTCCCTTCTAAAGCAAAGCTCAGGTTTGTTGCATAGCGCAGAGTAAAGTTTAATCCTCACTAAGATTTTGAAACAGTGCAGTGGAGATATGGGATTGGTAAGCCCACATTCAACAAAGGTTGATGTTAGGGATACGGGGGTGATCCCCCGAATTTTTAAGTAATTCTCCTATTATTCTCTTTTTCATCGAATTTTGAAAAAATATTCCATATGTATACGCATACAAATTATTGCAAATGTCCACAATGGCGGTCTTAGAAATCAGTCCATCGTGAACTGACGTATGATAACGTTGCATGTGAGCCGCATCACAATTTTTCCAATTTTTCTAATATTTTAACATCATTTTTACGATAGCTGAAATCGTTCAACATTAGCCATTATGGCTTCCATTAATACATCTCAAATAGCAATCAAAACTCTTTATCTGTACTTTGAAAGACTCTAGCTATCTATATAAAGAAAGATCCATTTGAAGAACAAATGCAATTTTTTGTTTTTTTTTTTTGTCTTTATTAACGACACTTTACACCAGAAGGGTGCATTCGTGTCTTACGAAGTTCTGATTTCGTTAATCTGTTTCATGTACAATATTAATCCAATAATTCGTTTCCCACTCCACTTCATTCCGTCTTTCTCAACTCTTATTCTTCAACTTATCTACTTCTCCCTCTATTCCTCCGTTGGTTTGCTTCAACTTTTCCTACTTGTTGCGATTGCTCTACTTTTCCCACCCTGTTCTTTTTCCTTCTTTTTTGACTTTTCTCCTTCCTCTTTTCTTCTTCTGCTAATCTTCCTCTAATTTTTTTTCTTCTGTTTCTCTACGTCTTCGACTTCTTGTGTTTCTGCTCTTCCATTTCTCTTCTTCGATTTCTCAACTTTGTCCGCTTCGCTTTTTTTGTGAATGGGGCGGTACGGTGATGGATGTCCGGCATTTAATTCTCGAATGCCGGAACTTTGTAATCGAAAGGCAGAAGAATAACATTGGGGCCAGCCTACGTGACGCCCTGGGAAATATAGAGGAGCGAATAACATGAATGCTGAACTTTCTGAAGGGAAACAAGACTGTTTTCCAAACTGTAGTGAAACCAGAAAATGGAAGAAGTCGAAGAAGAATACAAGAAAAAGTGAAAAATGCCAAGTCGGATGGACCAACAGGAGTCGACAGGAAAACTGGAGAAAAGTAGTGAAAGAAGAAACAATGATGAAAACAAGTACGGAAGAATAAAAACTGAAGAAGAACAGTTCGAAAATTGCAGCCGTAGCCGTAGCAGTAGCCGTAGAGGAGAAACGTAAAGGTTAACGTAGCGGAAGAAGAAAACCGAAGCGGATGGAGGGAAAAATGAAAAGCAGAGGAAATTGAAGGAGGCACAACGGCAGAAGCAATGCAGTGGAAAGAAGCAAAGCAAGAAAGTGAAATAGAAGAAGACAACGTGAATGAGAGAAACGTAACACAATCGAAGAAGAAGAAAAGCGAAGCGGACAAAGTAGACGAATCGAAGTCGAAGAAGAGAAACGGAAGAGCAGTAGCACAAGAAGTTGAAGACGTAAAGAAACTGAAGGAAAAAAATGGAAGAAGATAAGCAGAAGAAGAAAAATGGAAGGAGAAAAAGAAGCGTAATGGAATCAACGGAAGGAGAAACCCGAAGCGGATGGAGGAAAAAATGAAAAGCAGAGGAAATTGAAGGAGGCACAACGGAAGAAGTAATGCAGTGGAAGGAAGCAAAATAAGAAAGTGAAAAGAAAGAAGAAGACAACGTGAATGAGAGAAACGTAACACAACTGAGGAACAAATGTCATATATTATACGTAATGTGAACATTTGAGCTTTAATAAGAGTAGCTAGGCCAAAGGGAGGGAGGGGGGCGGGGGTTAGTTAATTGACCGAGGATGGAAGTTTACTATGCAAATAATTAACTTTTTGAATTATTTTAATTATGAACAAATCCTAACGTGACACTCCCTAAGGTTTTTAGCTTTTTGAGGGAATTATTTGAGTATTTTTGAATAAAAATTAATCAACATTTATACACACCATGTCAAGGCATAGAGCCATGCACTAACTACGTGAACATTTAAAGGAGGAGGGGGTTTACCAATTTCGTACAGGTCATACAATTTTTTGAAATTTTTAAACGCAAAAATATAAAAATTCCTCGTGATTGAAACGGGATTCATTTGAAAAACACATCAATGTCCTTCCAAAAACAGATTAAACTTTCGATAAAAATTGGTGCACATAGACCGAGCAGTGGAAAGCATTCAAAAATACATGCATTTTCAAAATGAATGTTTCTACAAGGTACATGTTTTCATTAAAGCGTCTGTATTCTGCGAGCCGACTCCAAACACACATTCATTAGAGTTTTTTTATCCCAATCTTCCGACAAGATTCCATCATTTTCCATCATCAAATCTTAATCCAGTTCCTATGGTCTTCTATGAGATTTTTATAAATTAATTTTTCTTAGAACCATGCTGCTCTTGAGAACTTCTTTGAGGAACCTTTAAAAGTTATCAAAGTTATATTTTCTTTAGATCTCTAGAAAAAGAATTGAAAATTTTCTCAGTATTGATTTTTCAATACAAATGTCTTCAAAATTGTAAAATTTACTACCTCTAGATTTTTCCAGCACGAAAAAGTTTTTCTTGAATATACTAAGTGCATTCCCTAGAAATGAAAATGAAAAGTGATAATGAAAATCCAGGTAATGAGCAAATTTTCCACCGAAATTTCTGGAAAATCAAGAAATATTTGGGAGTTTTTTATGACCGCGTAGACATCCTGCGCAAGATTGGTAAAAAAGAGCACAGTAATATTTGGGACCCGATGGGACGAGAGCAACTACTACAACATTTTTGAGTGAAAACACACGGCTTTAAAGAGGGTATCGAAAAGTAGTTACCAACATTTAAACAGTAATTACTCGAAAATGGCTTAAATTTTTTTAGTGTGTTTAGCACTGACATGTTTAGTAAAAGTGTTATGATAGTATTTTCCGTACGTCAAGTAACGATTATGATGCAGAAGGAAATGTTCGCTCATCACCATGAGGCCCCACCAAGAGTAAACAGTAATGTTTGCTAGAATGAAAGATATGAAGAGAAAATGTTGATAGTTCCTTCAGTTTACAGCAGGTTGTGAAAATTGAATAGAAGTATTGAAAATTGAGCGAAGGGCTTGGATATAGCAGGCACGCATTCTTTTGCCTGTCAAAGTGGCGGATTCGTTCGTGCCTTGATCTACCCCGCATTGGGGATATAATGCGTGCTTGGTTCTTGGTTGAGCGTCTTAAAGAGCAATCTATACCTTGAATTGCGATTGAAGGATTTTGTGAAATTAGCGTCCCTAGAAGCATTTCATGCCTTCTGGCAACTTTCCATTCCAATGGTTTCTAAGCTTATCTTTTTCGCACCAACCGGCAGAGACTTGGTCCTATACCCAATGATTTCAATATCTCCAATTCGCTCAACCAATCGTAATGTTTTGTGATATAGTGGACGGATTATTATAATCTGAGATAATTCAAGGCAGACGTATTCCAAAATTGGAAGATCGACAGGCAATCGGTGAGTATCCACCTGGTAACTCATAGCAAGGTGCTTAGAGGCGGATCGGAAGATTTGATGAGCTGCCGCGCTTATTTGTCTCCATTAAATCGAAAACTGAAGTCAATTTTTTTTTTCACTCTTTTATTCGAAAATTAATGTTGCTAACTACTTTTCGATACACTCTTTAATTGTTTAACATTTTGTATGGGACTGATTTTACTTTATTAAAGGGAATTTTCACAGTTTTGGGAGCAGGAAATGAATCAATTTTCAGTGCCTAAATGAAAGTATAACAATGCTTTAAGAGGACTGCTGCGAACTATCAGCAATTGACTGCATGTGCGCGAGATTATTGACGTAGACTAAGTCCCTAATAAACATATACCATACAGGAACGATATTACAGATAGTGTAACCATACCGCTTACAATTGGGATGATACCCCGAATTGGTGGTTAGGCACCTCTTATGGTTATTGTTTATACGGGTAGGGTGTCAATTGAAAATCTAAAAATAAGCGACCGTCACGAAATATCGTTACAAATTAAACGCTAATATCTTAATAAATGCTCAATAGATTTTCAAGATGTTCACATTAATCGGTTGGAAATTTTCCCGCGTATCAATTCAATTATCAAACATTATCCGTTAACAATTTCAAACTATTGAAAATAACGAAAATAAAACGTGATGTCCTATAATTTTGTTTTGCGGGCTAAAACTAAATAAACTGTAGTTTCCTATCACAGATTTCAAATGTGAGCAAGGGAGGTCTCATATGCAGCAGTGAACGGTATAAAAGGGCCGCGAATTTTCTCATTCGTGATGCAGTACTTTAGCTGTGCGGAGCAACGAGCCATTATGGATTGGCAGCTGGCGATGGCATGTACCCTGAAGGGTGCATTCGGCAGCGCTGAGCGGCAAGGCGCCATGTGGCAGCTGACGGTGGCAAGTACCATAGAAGGTACACAGGCGACCAACCATTGGAGATTGCGCTGATTGCGCTGCAGGCTGTTGCTAGCAAGCCGTTGGCTAGGCAACCGTTGCTATGCAGCCATAAATTACGCAATGGTTTGCTAGGCCCAAGTCAGTGATTTATTTGTAGCCAGCCGGTGGGTGCAGCCACGACGAGCAAAATAAGGTGCTTGTGTGTGTGTGTGTGTGAGATCTTGCTGCTAGCCATCTTTTGGTAAGGCGGAACGTGCAACGAGTGAAATAACCTGATTCATCAAAAGACCGAGAAGGTTTGAATTCAAATGCGGACCATTTCAAATCCGTCCTTTTCAGGACGACGAATTCAATTTCGAGAGAGTTTGTATGATTTGAATTTTTCTGAAATTACTTTCCAAGTTCTAACCAATTGGACGACAGCGGTGGCTAAAATAGTTTTAGTTTTCTCTTCGTAGCATACCTTGAGAATTGTGTACAATTCTGGAAGTTCTGGCTGCCGTCACAAAAAGTTGAAACATTTTTTTGTTTTGATTCTTCACCAAATGCTTTCTAAAGAGTGTACAAAACGAATTTTCAAACATAATTACTATCTAATGCTGGTCTAACGGTCTATTTGGACCACACCCACGGTTTTTGATCAGACTACGTCTTACGGTAGAGGTCAAATGAAAATTTGAAAATAACTGAAACAGTTTGAACACTAATAGCTTTATCATTTCTCGATAGATTTTCGAGATTTTTGCTTCAATCAGTTGGAGATATTCACGACTGTCCACTATCAAAAATATAATTAAGTGTTGAATTTAAATTCTTAAACAGACCCTGAACAATCTATAATGTGATAAGGATAATGGTTTCCAGCTGGTCTATCATATCAACACAATCACTAGAGCCAGCACCGCCGTTGCCTTTCATCAAACCAATTTTCAAATCAAACGTCCCTTTCCAGGGCCGCCAAATAATTACTAAGAAGCGAATCCAGCGAATGTTCTTACATACTTTCTCACTTACTTATGCTAGCCAAACGTCCCATAAGAACAGTACCTGAATACTTCTCAACCGGTTTAACAAAGTCTACGTCAACCGGTCGTGTGTTATACACAACCCCACTGATTTTTTTGCTCAATTATCATGTTCTTTTTTGCTCTCTAAAACTTTAAAATTAAAGAATACCTGTGCTCTTATTTGTGAGTGAATCAATGAGAATATCCAACGCAATAAGGTGGTAACTTTAAAACTACATACACGCTTCCTCCAATTGACTTAATTAAGAGTCGTTTTCGACTCACTTTCGTCAATGTGGAGTCTTTAAAATTAGTGTAAATCTGGTTGAGATTGACAAGTCGACGAATCAGCAACATCGATTTGAATCAGACGTAAGTTTTTGATTTGTCAATTTGCAATCCCAATAATATTCACTCAAAGTTTGGGACCATGTGTAAATTTTCGCTCAACTGTTGCCCTTTCTATTTGTTCTGCCTCGCGGTTTTGGAGGTTACTTTTTATTGTTTTCGGTAATTTTTGTGAAAAAGTGTGCTCACAAATTGAGGCTTTTCCAAATCCATATCTCATCTGGAGGATTTTTATCTCTAGAATGGTGCGATGATGGCTGTTGTAGTGAGCATCGTGATGTTACCCTCAATCTATCTCTTTCTCAGTTTTCTCATGCTCTTTACATTCGGCTCGCAATGATAAAATTCACCGATGCTGTGTATACTGGATCTGACGTCATCTGTGGTGCCCTCGTTTTTTGTGCAGTGATGCAATTAGAAGTGCTAATCCTCTCTTTCACCACCCGTACTTATATGTTATTCTCAGACATTCTTCTCTTTTCAGAGAGCTAATGTTAGCGCCATAACCATAAGCCATATGAGGCTAGGATTATAGTTAATACTTAAGTCACAACCGTTTGAAGAAAAATGGAGCATCACTTAACCTTCCTAGTCTAGATGCTTCCAACGATTATTTTCAAATAGTTTTTTGTTCTGTACACTAAACAGGGTATTCTGTTTAACTATTCTCTCCGACTATTCACTTCCCGTTTCCTTTGATATCTACTGAAGGCTACGTGGGTTCCCCGTGTCTTCTTAAGGTAGATATCAAATCCTCCCTATCACCAACGGTTGCATGGACGTGGTCAGGTGAGCGATCGAGGAGTGTCTTCGTGGAGATTATTGTGTGACGTAACGTATCAGTAACTGGATCCTTTTCTTGATGATATGCAATGTCTACAACGAATTATTCCTCATCGTAGCTCCATCCACGAGCGACTCCACTTTGACGAAATTAAGTAAAAAGCGATCCAATTTTCAGTTAAGTAGAGCAGCCGTGTGCAAACGTTAATGCTAATGTTGATCAAGTTGGGATTGCAAATTGGCAAATCAAAAACATCGACATGAATCAGATGGACATTTATGATTTGTCAACTTACAATCCCAATAACATATACTCAAATTTGAGTGACACATTCAACGAAAGTGAGCCGAAAACGACTCAAAATTGAGTTAAATTTGGGCCGTGTTTGAAATCTCGCTTAGCGGTTCAAAAAGAACCGAAGAAACAAGCAAGAATGTGATAAAGTTTGGCAGCCTTGATGGTTGCCATTTTTGAATTCTTGTGGCCTGTACCTCAATTACGACACCTTTATGAAACTTTCCAACGGTTGCTTTCTATCGAAAGATGACAGCTTGTTATGAAAATAATATGAGGGATAATATAAAAAAGACACAAGGAGAACCTCATCTTGTTACTTCGGTTCTTTCAAAACGTTGTACGAGAATTCAAACGTATCTCAATTTATCATTAGTGTCACACTTCCATGGAAAGAAAATCATTACAAAACCTGGACTTGTTCATAATACTAAAACTCATTGGATGGTGCGTGAAAGAAATATTTTTCCAACCTCAACCAAACCGGCAGGACCATAAATCGAACTTTGCACTGATTTGGCCGCCATGAAATGCCCTCCGCATCTTCCAATGCCGTTTACCAAACCTAATAAAATATACATCAAATCTTGTCTAATCATTGGCCCCACGACCCGCCACCGCCGTCATCGCCCGTGAACGTTCTATTTATTACCCATTTATTTAGCTACCCTGTTTGTTGTTTTCGTTCCGTCCTTTCGTTCTCCCATTCCTTTCTCGCGTACGTTCAATTGACGGTAGGCACATATATATGAGCATTTTTTTCCCGGTTCAACCAGGTTTTGTTTACCTGTTTGCTTCTTCCTCAAACCCGCGCCCAATCGACGGAGCACCACGAAAACAGCACTCTGGCAGCTGCCCATCTAGTCCCGTCAGCATCCCTCCATCAGGCCCAGGCCACCCTCTCTGCTAGTTATGTATGTAGTAGCGGTGGGTGATATGGTTCGGTATGTTTCCACCAATATCATGACATTCTCAAGGCCACAAGCCAATGGTTCAATGTGCGACGACAAGTCGACGAGGACGACGCCAATGACGCGTTGGGCGATATGAAATATGAAGCCGAGTTGCCAATGAGATTGACAAAAGTTACAGTTGCTCATTGCTCGAAATTACATTAATTCAAAATAAAAAAAGAAAATCGCTGGCACCACTGCTTGATTCTTAATACCACCCGTTTAATTCGTACGCGTGAATAGCATACCACGAATGAAGCGCTCGGCTTCTTCCAATTGCCAATCGAGATACGATCCAAGTAGGGGTGGAACCTCGTGAGGCGGTGAAAGATGACCGAGAGTTTGTTTTTATTTTGAACCTACGCACTGACTTCGTCGCTACAGTTCGTTCACCAGCTTGAATGTATGAAATTTTACTCTGGTTTCGCGCCTACCACCGCTTCCGTCACAGTGAACTCCCCCTACAAACAGCGTCCGCTCACCGAACTTCCCGGCGATGGTGACGGTTATAAATTCGCAAAAAACTCTACAGTATCAGCAAGCAAATCCGACACTTGATTACCCGGAATCCGTTAGTGAGAAATTTATCGCATCCGCGAGGGTTGACTGTGCCTGCCTACTTGGCTATTTTGAACCAAAACTGACAGCTTTCCCGTATACGGTATAAGCTTGCGATTTATTTTCCAGCCCGGTAATCTGCGATACTCCGAGGAGCATTTACTTTTGATCTGCAGTGGTTCCATTTGGCTGATCGAAGACACCGTATAGGAGAAAAGCCTCCATATAATTGCATACCTATCCGTGTGCTTGCGCGGGGGAATTCCGATTTTTTCTAATTCCATAACATTTGCGCGATGTTCATTATAAGACAGTGTGTGCAGTCTGCCGAGAGCCTCAAAGCGGAATGACGTCAGCGATGTCGATTTTCGCGCATCGTTACAACCTCGCTACTGCAGTTAATTTCGATGCAGTTTCAATAAGGACCCCCTTATTAGCGCGCGGTTGATCACAGTGTTTTTTTTTTTGGAAAATGAGTGCCGATAGCAGGGCTTGAAGGCAGATTGAAAGTTTGGAAATGCTTTCCGGATTTGCGGCGGCCTGGGAACTTATGTTGGGTGACGGATCTTGATTTGGTTTCCGGTTGGCTTCGGAAGAGCTTCAAGCTGATATGGCACAGGGCAGATCAGGGTGAATTGACTTCATTGTCTGTATCAGTGGGCCACTTGTTAGCGAGTTTTATCTGATCATTCGTTTGTATGCATATTCGGTTATTTGACTGAACTTTTAGGTTATCTTTTAAATTGAGGGATACGGGACGGATCGCACAACGACTCCACCACCTGGAAGCTACATATCGACCAGAGATTTTTTCGCCTCAGAGAAATCCCACCGACCTCGACTAAGATTGAACCCAGGCCCACTGGGGGCCAATAAGCGGTCACGCTTACTACTAAGGTGTTCGGATCAGTTATGAGAACAACCTGATTGATGATTTCTTGAAGATTTCTCTGATGGATTTTTACAATTTTTAAACGGCAGAGTTGCCAAACAAGTTTTTTTTATTAAATGAATATTATTTGATTTATAAAAAAAAAAATTAAACTCATCGTGTTTCACAGACTTTTATTTTTTTAAAGAAATTCAAAACATATCTGGAGGGTTGAGATGCTTTGGCACGAAATTGACCTCCTTAGCCTTGTTCCACTCCAAAACCTCTTTCGAGTTATGGCACGAGGCTAAATCTGGCCAGAAAATCGTAGAACCATCGTGTGACCTCTGAAGAGGAAGTAGACGCTTTTGGAGGCATTCCTTTAGGTAAACCTGGTAAACATTGACCGTTCCAGTTGTCACGAATGGGGTGCTCCGCTTTCAACACGAGCAAATAGCTTGCCAAATTATATATATGTTTGGCAAACTTTGACATCTTCTGCTTTCTAACGTCCTCAGGGACATCGAATTTATGATGAGCAGTGAGAAACTGTAGTAGCCCCGGAGTCCTTCACGTTTCGAACTGAACACAAATCTTCCTTCACATCTCGAACTGAACTGTACGGATTCCTTTTGAAAGTTTGAACTACCCGCTTGTTTTCCTTAACACTAAACGTTCGTGGTACCGATTTAAAACACGAGACACCGTAGAATGTACCATTCCCAGCTTCCTGCTGATGGCACGATGAGAAAGATCCGGATTTTCGAGGAACGTGCGCAAAATTTCTTTGTGCCGCTGCTGTTCACCCCCCCCCCACCCCCAACCCACCATTCCACCCCCCCCCCCCCCCCCCTACCCCACCCCCCCCCCCTCCATACCCCCCCCCCCCAGTCCTCCCCCTTCCTTCCTTGGTCGTTGTGTTCCACACCCTCCCTCTTTCGACTCTTTTTCGTCTCATCGCTGTCATATTATTAGGTGTATTCTTAGAAAATGTCTTTTTTTTTTTTGCAAATTTGATGCTTTATTGTGAAAAAATGGTTATACATTTATTGTTCAAAGTATTGGCCATCGCTAGCTATAACTTTTTCCCATCTTTGTGGTAGTTGACGGATACCCTCTCGGAAAAATGATGCTGGTTTGGCGGCTATCCACGAATCGATCCATTTTTTGACTTCGTCATAATTACGGAAGTGCTGGTCAGCCAGGCCATGTTGCATCGATCGGAAGAGATGGTAATCGGATGGCGCAATGTCCGGACTATATGGCGGGTGGGGTAGGACATCCCACTTGAGCGTTTCCAAGTATGTTTTCACCGGCTGTGCAACATGTGGCCGAGCATTGTCATGTTGCAAAATGACTTTGTTGTGTTTTTTAGCGTATTGCGGCCGATTTTCACGCAATGCACGGCTCAAACGCATCAGTTGTCGCCGGTAGACTTCGCCCGTGATGGTTTCTTTTGGTTGCAACAGCTCATAGTAGACCACACCCAGCTGGTCCCACCAAATACACAGCATGATTTTCTGGCCATGAATATTGGGATTGGCCGTCGATGTTGTGGCATGACCGGGGTATCCATACGTTGCCTTACGTTTTGGATTGTCGTAATGGATCCACTTTTCGTCACCAGTCACAATTCGATCCAAAAACCCTTCCGTATGTGCCGTTTAAGCAGCTCTTCGCATGTGAAAAAACGGCGCTCAACGTCTCTCGGCCGCAATTCGTATGGCACCCAATGACCGACCTTTCGAATCATTCCCAATGCTTTCAAACGCTTACTAATGGCTGGTTGGTTAACTCTCAATGCTGCTGCAAGTTCTTTTTGCGTTTGTGAGGGGTCTTGGTCGAGCAAAGTTTCCAATTCGACGTCTTCAAACTTTTTGACCGGGCCGGGGCGTTCCTTGTCTTCAGTGACAAAATCACCACTTTTAAAGCGTGCAAACCAACGTTGACACATTCGAACGTCGATTTTGTAGTCCGGGTATGTTTTGGAGAGCAATTCACATGCTTGAGATGCATTTTTCTTCGAATTAAACAGGAAAATTAAAACTTCCCGCAAATGCTGCTTTGATGGCTCGAATTTCGACATTTTTCGGCTTCACAAAAACTTGTTTACTTTCACTAATGATGCGTAACTTACACTGAAATAACTAGAGAATAGAATGAAGTTTCGGATGTGATAGCTGTCAATGTCAAAATTCATGTCAGAACAATAGATATGAAGTTGTCTGCAAATACGACATTTTCTAGGAATACCCCTAATAGTACCCCCTACCATCGCACTTACACGAGACACGCTCTCCAAGAACACAAAAAAAAGTGAAAAAAAAAAAAAATCTTTTTTCCCCTTTTTTTTTTCTGGATTACCCTCCCCACCACTTCAATTTTTTAAAGAAACCAAACTTTAAGACCACCTCCCGACAGGAAAAGAAGAAACTGATAATGGAAACGAGGAAACCAAAACTTCCCCCCCAAAAATGGACAAGAACGAAGCGGAAAAAAAACTGAAGAGCTGATGCGAAAGAAGATACGTCGATGGGAAAAACTATGGAAGAAGACGTACTGAAGACGTACGAAATCAGCGGAAGAAGAAGTAAAAACCAGAAGCGAATGGAATCGAGAGAAACCAAAAGAGAAGAGAAGAAAAATTAAATTAATGAAGCAGAAAAAAATAAAGCAGGCTCAACGGCTGGAGCCAAACAAAGGAAAGAAGCGAAAACAGTGAAGTAAAAGAAGATAACTTTTATGATATGAAATTAGTCACTTATATATACTTCAGCCAGTCACCAATAAAAGAAGAAAAAACCCTTGTTAATCTTCAGCTCACAAACTAAAAGAGAGCGATTGTCACCTTTATTCCGTCTTTATACCGTCCCCGCTACCAATTATCATAACCAATACATACGAACCTCTTATTTACTAAAAATAAGGGGATTCCGATCCTCAATCGATTATGTCTTACACCGTACATATCAATAACATGAAGAAGAGAAATGTTTAAAAAGTCAAAGAAGAAAAGCGAAAAGGATGAAGTGGAAGAATAGATGTCGAAGAAAAGAAACGGAAAAGCAGAAGCACAAGAAGTTGAAACACTAGTGGAAGAAGATAAACAAAAGGAATAATGCGATGAATACAAGAAGAAGAAAAAAGGTGGAAGGAGAAATGTCGAAGAAGAAAATAGAGAAAGAGGAAGGAAAAGTAGAAGGCTCGTAATAAGCAGAAAAGTATGAAGAAATATATGTAGTTGAAAGTAAAGAAGCGAAAGAAGAGAATTTATAGAAGAGAAGTTGAAGAATAAGAGTTGAAAATATGTCGCAATTAATTAATCAGTTAAAGCTAGCATTAAAATAGTCTTCTTATAAAGGTAGTCATTGGTATAGTAAAATCAAACAAAGAGTAAACACTATTAAACGCAACAGCACCCAGGGGTTCGTTCATACCATAGAAATGATTACGAAGGACAAAGTTGCAAAAAATTCCGATACCATATCGCTCGTTCAGGGGCATAGAAAATAAAATTCATCAATGCACCCTTCTGGTGTAAAGTGTCACTAATAAACAACAAAGAAACACAACCATCTGGAGGAAAAAAAATGTGCGTGACGTTGAGCACATCGGGCAATCTCTATGGAACACTTAGATAAACGCATGTATATGAAAGACAATTTTTAAAAGTGATGTAAGCTTTTCGCCTTTTTTTATGTGTCAGACTGTTAGTGTAAGAAATGTTAACACTGACTGGAGAGATATTCGAACCACCATTGGTAGCACAGCAATAGTGACACTAGGTACTTCTGCACCGAATCGAAAAAATGACTGGTTTGATGGCGAATGCAAGCAGTTAGTAGAGGAGAAAAATGCAGCACGGGCGAGAAGGCTGCAACACCGTACGAGAGCGAATGTGGATCGGTATAGACAGGCACGGAACAAACAAAATTCTATTCTTCGAAGGAAAAAGCGCCAGAGGGAAGATCGAGACCGCGAAGAAATGGAAGCACTGTACCGTGCTAACGACACACGCAAATTCTACGAGAAGTTAAACAGCTCGTGCAAAGGCTACGTTAGCTGGGATAGACACGAGTGGCACGATCTTCAGGAAGTCTGTCCAACTATTTGGTAACGACGACGTTGATATCGTAGCACATAACTTTGAGACGATAGCGGAAACGTACATCAGACTTAAGGCTGAAGCTGGTAGAATTGGGCTTTTGATTAATGCGTTGAAAACAAAATACATGAAAGGAACAGGCTCACGAGAAGACAATGTTAGCCCCCTAACACGAGTTCAGATCGACGGTGATGAAATCGAGATAGTAGACAAATTCGTGTATCTGGGTTCATTGGTGATCGCCGATAACGACACCAGTAGAGAAATACAAAGGCGCATTACGGCTGGCAATCGTGCCTACTTTGAACTCCGAAGGACGCTAAGATCGAACAAAGTTGGCCGAACTACAAAGTTGACCATCTACAAGACATTAATTAGACCGGTAGTCCTCTACGGCCACGAAACATGGACATTGCTTGTGGAGAACCAATATTTCCTTGGTGTATTTGAACCTCCCATCCTACACATCGCAAAAATCGGTCGACTATGATGGGCTGGGCATGTCGTAAGAATGTCGGATGACAGCCCTGTGAAAGTGGTTCTCGAAAACGAACCAACCGGTACAAGAAGAAGAGGCGGGCAACGAGCAAAGTTGATCGATCAAGTAGAAAACGACCTGCGAATGCTCCGCAGACAGCGAGGCTGGCGAGGTACAGCCATGGACCGATTACAATGGAGACAACTACTGTGTACAGTAGAGGCCACAACGGCTTTTGTCTGATTGGTAAGGTAAGTAAGAGTTTTTCTTTGCTAGATTTCACTGCACTAATTTCTTAGTAGATGTTGCACTTGGGATCAATTGGAAACATCCAAATCATTGCTTATTACAAACCTGTCATAGCCACTCTAAAAAGGGTGGAATTAATGTCTTCTTTCCAGTCATCTTGCAACGCCACTAAGATGTTCGGAAATGCCTCATCGTCACTCAAAATAATGTTTTCTACGTACAGCAAAGCATGGCTCCGTCAGGTAACTATATTAACATTGCATAGAAAAACCTAAGCCGTTCACCAATGGTGTCATGACATTTTTGTGTATTTACAATGAACTCTAACTGGCTGTCATTCACTGTACCTTTATAGAAGAAACTTGTCTGCATCAGTTCGATTAATGATTAGTTGTCACTAAATGCAAACAAGTTTAGCCCTGCACACATAAAAAGAAACATTGAATTTTCTGCGTAATCTAATGCACATGTAGAAAATGTTAAATTTGGCAGAATATAATGGGATATTTCGACATGGAGTTTTCATAAGGGCCAGTGTCGCAAACGTAAACAATGGCTTCTTCCGCAAATTTCTTTAAAATGCAAACTCGCCCAAATAAACTACCACTTCTATTGTAAAGGGGAACTCCCCTTTTGTACAATCATCGTGGTAATTCACTATGATTAAGTTAGTATTCTCGAGAAATTTACGGAAGAAGCCTTTGCTTACGTTTGCGACATTGGCCCTTATGAAAACTCCATGTCGATTTCAAGTAAATTTAAGCCAGATAACGCCTGAATCTAGCCTGTTGTATGAAAGATTGCAAACATTGTTGCATGGCGCATGAAAGATTGCAAACAATTTCGTTGTTTACGCCTTCTTTGGCTCGGAATTAAACGAGGGGAAATTTTACGTGCTTGTTAATATTAATTTTTTTTCTGTGTTTATTGAATGTTATATAACAGGTAACTTATGTAACTTAAGTTCTATTGAAAATCCAATGAATTTCCTTAATATAGATATTAACATCATAATGGAATCATAGTTAATATTTCCAAAGACTTACATAGATTTATCGCCCTCCAATTACTGCTATTGAACATATGATGAAACAAATGTTCAACGAACAAAAACTACACGGTATTTGAATCTTATAATTGCGCCATTCATTCCATATCGCATATCACATAAGCAATATAATTGTCCCAGTACCGTCATGGCAGAAAACACCCCTGCTCTTCACAACATTGAGAAACCTTTCCACATTACTTGAACTGTAAAGTGAGAAGCCAACAAGAACAGCTACCGATTCCAAAGTGGATTCATTTGATCTTTTGTGTCAATTTGCGAAATCTCCGAACGTATCCGGTCATCTCTAATCATATTTCAAAACATGTATGAAAAGGGGAGACAAAAGGCCAGAGGATCCGGAAACGGTCAGCAGCAATGGCTTTTGAAGTTCATCAATCATAAACGTCTATATTCTCACCGTCCTTTGATCCTTTTCACCAAATGTGACTATTTGCATCGGGGATGACTTCAACTCTTTCGGGTCTTTGTCGGATCAAGATAATAGTGATGTCGTTCGTGGAGTTTCTTGGAAAAATTATCCCACACTCAATAATGAGCCATTCATGACGTCGATCGATAATTGTGATACGACTTCAAAGCAAAATTGGTAGGTGCCAGTTCAGGTTTGATTGAGGCTGCCGGGCTTCTACTTTTCAAATCATAAACAGGAATCGCCTGCAACTGTACAGATATTTCGAACAAAGCGCACCATATAGTTTCATGCCATTCACTAACAGGATTCATCCATTATGACGTCTCCTCGTTCCGGCGGTCGGTCGTCGGTGGGTGGTGCTGGGAAAAATTTTCCACCCGGGCGAACAACAAAGTGACACAACATTTCGCAAACCCGGATCTCGTTTCGTTTCGTCCACATGCTCCCATTCCCATATGGGAAAACTCATTTCCACCGTCGCCGTCGTCCTCGTTCGTATCTAAATGGATATGACTGCTCACAACTATAACTGCTGCCAGTAAATGATATGGCGATGGGTGTAAATAAAAATCACAACATTTTAGTCGGGATTTATTTCGCAGCGTTTATGAATCGTAAAAATTGTATGCGCCAAAGAGTTGCATGGATTTATGAGGAAGTGACTGGCTCATTTATTCTTACCACAAAGAGCTCTCGTTCTCGGTCGAGTATGGCATCGTATGTGAATAGGGGGCTGAAATTTAAATATTGTTTGAACAGCAAACCTTCTAATTTCCCAACACGGAGCCTGTTTTCGTCATCATAAACCAATTTCCGCTGACATTAAGTTGTCAGCTGAAAAATTGTCTCCACTCGCATGAATCTCACCCAAATCGGCGCGTCGAAATTTATATTCGTTCGTTTTGCCTAGATTTGCAAATAATTTATCGCTAGTCACCCTCGAACTTCAGAGCTAACATACTCATCACACGAGTCATACCCATACAACATGATGCTCGTTAAAAGGTTACATCCTCGCGAAAAGTTCGCGAGGGGGAAGCACCGAAAAACACACATCCGCTCGAATGTGTGCCCTTCTCCCAAACATGCTGCCACCACATCTCGCGAAAAGATCAAAATCACTAAATTAAAAACCCGCATCCCCATGCGTTCGTTCGTGAAAACCTATTAACAACAACGCGCGTTTTTAATGCACGTACACACACACTCAACCGCGCCCGAATGTATGTAAAGTCCATTAAAATGAGCCGAAATTTATGGACTTTTGCAGCCCGAAAGCTTTTACATCGCGCGTCCTACGATTCAATCACGTTCTGCAGCAGAATTTACGCTAATGACAAATGGGTCCGGAATCGGGATTTATTTGGCGTTAAAAGCGATTCTCGAGAGTTTTCACCGGGGCTTTCCGGTGTTTGTTGTGCCGCGGCCGTTGGGAGTTTTTTTTTTGCGTTGCATTTTCTTCGGGTAATGTTTTATCGTTTTATGGCTTTTAGACACGCAGGAAATGGATTACGATATGTGTATGTTCTGCGATTTGCATGCGTGAAACGAGAGTGCATTTGGTTGATGGTTGATGTGTTTAAAGATTCCAACGACTTGCGCCACTTGTTTTCGTGAATCGGTGACAGTTAACTACTAAACCAATTCTAGTTAGTTTGTTTTGATAATGAATCCGGAACGGTAGTGCCTTAACCTTCTTTATGGATTCAAAATGCAACTTACAAATTCGGTATGTTTTGAAAAAAAAAAAAATTGCGAATAATGCATTCGGGTCATATTGACCTAAATTTGACCCAACGATATTCCGATCAGTTTTCAGAACGTTTTTATTTTTATAAACTCAAAATAACCGTGTTTTTATGAATTTTGGGAGTATGGCTAACAATCGTGGATTGGAGATAATTAGCCGTTTAGAATCGGTCCCGGCGAATCGTATGCAGATCATTTATTAATCAGTGTGCCATCTACGAAAATCGCAACCAAATTGAACTAATATGACTTCTGAACTTCTGAATAACTTTTAGTATGCAATCGAATAATTTCTTAGATACCGCTTAGGGAATTCCATTAAGTTCCATTAATTATGTCACGCAGTAATGGGGGAGAGGTGGTTTAGGAAAACGTGACAATCCATAGATAATTAATAGACGCCCCCTTAGCCAGAAGAAAGTTAGGTTCTAGATGACCCACAAAAAGCCAATTTATGACTGTGGCGGATGGACAAAGCCCTGTCCGAACCACCAGCTGAGTAGACTCATTTTTGAAAATCATTATTTTACAGGTTTAGTTCGAACTATGTACCTACGTAAAGCTGTAATAAAATATCTGAGTAATGAACATAACCTGTTATGTTTTTGAATTAATTCTGTCAACTGTTTACTTTGAAACAAAATCAATAATTTCACAAAAAGCCCGTAGACCCTATTTTAAGGACAACATTTTTGCTATATTCCCAAATATAACCTAATATATTCATCACATAGTAACATTTTGGTATAGGAAAAAATTGTCAATGTATCGGTACTTGATTGTATTTGTTTCAAATGGTTTATTTAATCAAAAACTATACAGTAGGGATTCTAATTTTTTGAATATCAAATAATCGATTGGTCATAAGCGAAAATAATCATAATATAGCTGTTTAAAGTAACAATAAAAATAAACTTTATCAAAATTGGTTTTAACGACCAACTTAAATGATGAGACGAAGTTTTCGTCAATTAAAAGTATGTTTTTTAAATTCTCGTAGTTCAGAACAGAAAATGACTTATGAAACACTTTTATGCAGTCATACGATTGAATTTTTCTGGCTTGTGGTTTTGCGTCATAAACAATGCAATTAAATAATTGCAATTAATTGCACTATAAGTTTTCCACCAATACTTGTTTAGAACGGCTCGATTATCTCCACCTATGCTGAGATAACTTCACTTAGAAACAGTTGTGTCTAAAGTAATTAAAATAACACATTTTATTTTATTTTATTATACCATTGACATTTTTTGTATGTGACCTAGACCAAACTTACGGATAATCGAATGCTAGACTATGAATGCATGGAAGAGTTAGTGCTACTAGGACTTTATTTTTTATTCCGTTTGAACCCCTTATCTTGATTCCCACTTAATTGTTCTTCAGTTTTTTAAGTAAAAATATATGATGTAGCTTCTGAATTATTCTAATTCTATGTTCCAATAAATTGAACACTTTTGTTGAAGGCGTATAGGACATTGTGGTTTTACTTGAAATGCCAGCCTAGCATCCTTTTTTCAGCACGTTATTAAGGATGTTTCGATCAAAATTTGGTCGACTTAAACTTGACGCATTTACTTTCATCGTGCATTAAAAAATTTTGCACACCCCTCATTTTGAAGATGTGTGCGTGTAGAATCATGCCTCTATTTTGATTTTGAGATTATCACTTCAGTTATCAAAATGTCGTCGAAGGAAGAGAAGCAACGCATCAAAATTTTGCACGTGCATATCGAAAATCCAAACTACTCTGACGCCAAGTTGGCGAAATTGTTGAATGTGGCTAAATCAACTGTTACCAATGTATTAAAAGTGTTCGGCGAACGTTTGTCCACAGTCAGGAAAGCTGGATCGGGGGGAAATCCGAGATGTCACAAAGAAGCTGGGAATCTGGGACCGTGGATAGAGCTGAAAAACGAGCTGGACTGTCGACTTACAAGAAAGTGGTGACTCCAAATCACGACGATAAACAAAACACGTCGACCAAAGCACGATTGTGAAAGTTGTACACGACGATGCTGACAAAGTTTGATTGCGTGGTACAGGACGATGAAACTTACGTTAAGGAAGACTTTAAACAGCTTCCTGGACAGGAATTCTATACGGCAACCGGACGGGGAAAGGTGGCAGATATTTTCAAGTACATTAAACTGTTAAAAATCGCGAAGAAATATCTGATGTGATAGGCCATCTGTACCTGTGGCTTGAAGAGTAATGTTTACATTGTGACCGGAACCGTCAACCAGGAAATTTATCTGAGCGAGTGCCTACAAAAACGTCTACTGCCTTTCCTGAAGCGACACAATTGTTCCGTTCTATTTTGGCCGGATTTGGCATCTTGCCATTGTGAAAAAAAACGCCATGGAGTGGTATGCTGCCAACAACGTTCAAGTGGTTCCCAAGGACAAGAACCCTCCCAGAGCTCCACACAATCGAACAATATTGAGCCATCGTCAAGCGGAACCTTACGAAGACTCAAAAAGCTGTTGTGAGCAAGAAACAGTACAAGGCTAACTGGCGTTCTGCGGCGAATAAAGTGGACAAGGAGACTGTACAAAATCTTATGGCAGGTGTTAACGGAAAGCCCGGCAGTTCGCATTCGGTAAAAAGGAAGCTTACCTGAATATTTCTCCTTTTTTCTGTATTAACTGAACTTGATAAAGAAAAATAATTTGACTTATTAATAAAAACTTTGATCGACGCACACACATTACTGTTTGACAGTGTACGGAATCGGCCGTATGCCCAATGTTTTCGCAACCGAAGCAGAGTCACAGTAAAGTGTACGACAACGACGACCAGTGTGTCAACATTGAAGGTTGCATTGGAAATTAAAATAAGAGTCGCAGAAGCCAGAGTTGTGGGTGGATTTATCGAAATATTTACAGTCCGCATCGAGCTCTCATACCGTGCGGTTCTATTTTCTTTTGCTGAAGGAAGTATTTTTGCTACCTATAGCTATAACAAAATCAAACAGCACTTTTCAGTGCTTAATATTACCTGCACATTTTTTATTGTTTACCCTTATTCCTTTTCGATCCTTGACTGGACCCTACGCGAGGTAATCCGACTTGGATATCGATTTGGAAAATTCCTCTCTGACCCTTCGAATTCTTGTAGAATCTGCTTGGAAGTTGATTAGGAGAAAACGTATAAATTCTAATCATTTTGGAGAAAATGGCGCCTAAACGCAAAAGAAAGGGACAATCTCTGGATTCCCCTTCTACTAATATTAATTTGAGCAATCAATTCGATATTCTTACTGATGATGAGAATGATCCATCAGTCAGACAAAATTTTTCGAAGCATTCGTGAATTAATGCAGGGAAAGAAAAGGTTCCACCTATTGTGGTAAAAACATCTGATTTTCATGGACTCCGTAAAGAACTCACAAATTTCATTAAAGATTCTAAATTTTCCTTTCAAATTGGTCGTCCGGGTGAATGCCGTGTATTGGCTGAAACCTTGATCGGATTTAAACTTCTCGTGGAGTATCTTGCTCAAAGAGGCATCAAATTCTTTACACATGACACCAAAACTGAACGTCTGTACAAGGTGGTCTTAAAAGGTCTAGCCAGTGGTGAATCCCTGGATAAGATCAAACAAGTAACACCAGTTCAAGTGATAAAAATGAAAAAGAAATCCCAACCTGGCGATTCTCGCAATGGGATTACTAACGATTTTTATTTAGTTTATTTTAAATCAAATTAACCTTAAGGCATTGGAAAAAGCCAGCCTTATGCTCCATGTCAGAGTGAAGTGGGAACACTTCAGGATGACTGGAGGAAATTCTCAACACCTCACCCAGTGCCGTAAATGCCAGGGATGGGGTCACGGGACAAAAAATTGTCACATGGATGCTAAATGCATGCATTGTGGCGATTCCTCTCACGCCAAGGACAACTGTCCTGTGAAGGATCCCAAGAATTTTAAATGTGCGAATTGTTTTTGAAACTTGATTTGGTCGTAACTGATTCATGTCAACTTTGTAGCCAATTGGTTACCCATGCTGACTTCGGTTCGGATCACCTTCCAGTAACTTTTGAAATATCTCAAGAAATAATTTCTAATCCCAACAGTTCTACTTTCAATTATCATAGAGCTGATTGGAACCAATATCAAACATTCATGGAATATAACTTTGATCCTAATATTCCTTTGGAAACTAAAAATGATATCGATAATGCTCTTGACTCTCTGACTACTTCCATAGTTGAAGCAAGAGCTGTCTCAGTTCCAAAATGCGAGGTAAAGTTCAATACAATTATAATAGACGACGATCTTCAGCTTTTGATCCGTCTGAAAAATATCCGTAAAAGACAATATCAAAGAACACGCGATCCCGCCATGAAAATTATCTGGCGAGATTTGCAAAAACAAATTAAAAAACGCTTCTCTGCCCTGAGGAACAAACAATTTGAAAGTAGTCTGTCAAAATTAGAGCCAAGTTCCAAACCTTTTTAGAAACTCTCCAAAATTTTGAAGAAACCCCAAAAGCCTATTCCAGCGCTCAAAGAAGGTGATAAAATATTGCTAACAAATGTGGAAAAAGCTCAAAAACTTGCTGAGCAGTTTGAGAGTTCCCATAATTTCAGTTTGGGTCTTACTAGTCCTATTGTGAATCAGGTTTCTCTTGATTGTCTGAATATTTCCTCAAGGGAAAATATTTTTGATGAATCCTGGGGTACTGATTTGGATGAAGTAAAAACTATAACTAAAAAGTTAAAAAATATGAAGGCTCCAGGTGATGATGGAATTTTCTATATACTCATCAAAAAACTCCCAGTGAGTACCTTGTCTTTCATGGTAAAATTATTTAATAAATGTTTTCATTTGTCATACTTTCCTGGCAAATGGAAAAATGCCAAAGTTGTTCCAATTTTAAAGCCTGAGAAAGATCCAGCTGAAGTTTCTAGCTACAGACCAATAAGTTTACTTCCTTCAATCAGTAAACTTTTTGAAAAGCTTATTTTGAATAGAATGATGCTTCACATCAATACAAACTCAATTTTTGCAGATGAGCAATTTGGATTTCGCCATGGCCATTCAACTACTCATCAACTTTTGAGAGTTACTAATTTAATTCGTTCAAACAAATCTGAAGGCTGCTCAACTGGAGTTGCTCTTCTAGACATAAAAAAAGCATTCGACAGTGTTTGGCATGAAGGTTTGATTGCTAAATTGAAAAACTTTAATTTTCCGCTCTATATTATAAAATTAATTTAAAATTATTTAACTGACAGAACTCTGCAGCTAAACTATCAGAATTCCAAATCTGATCAACTACCTGTTAGAGCTGGAGTTCCTCAGGGTAGCATTCTTGGGCCAATACTATATAACATTTTTACTTCCGACCTCCCTGATTTGCCTCAGGGTTGTCAGAAATCCTTGTTTGCTGATGACACAGGCATCTCCGCTAAAGGAAGAAGTCTTCGTGTCATTTGCAGGAGACTGCAGAAAAGTTTGGACATTTTCTCTTCTTATTTACAGAAATGGAAGATTTCTCCCAACGCTTCCAAAACTCAACTAATAATATTCCCACATAAACCTAGAGCTTCTTTTTTGAAACCTAGTAGTAGTCACATCGTTACTATGAGCGGTGTTCCAATTTTCTGGTCAAGCGAAGTGAAATACCTTGGTCTATTACTTGATCAAAAATTAAATTTTAAAAATCACATTGAAGGCATTCAAGCCAAATGTAATAAATATATAAAATGTTTATATCCTCTTATAAACAGAAAATCCAAACTTTGTCTGAAGAACAAACTACTAATATTTAAACAAATTTTTAGACCCGCCATGCTTTATGCTGTTCTAATATGGTCTAGTTGTTGTGCTACCAGGAAAAAAAATACTTCAAAGGATTCAGAACAAAGTTCTGAAGATGATTTTGAAGCTGCCTTCTTGGTACAGTACTAACGAAGTACATAAAATTTCATATGTTGAGACTTTAGAACAAATGTCCAACAAAATAATTAATAATTTCAGACAAAAATCGTTGCAATCGTTGCAATAATAAATTCCCTTTTTTAGTTAAGAATAATTTTAGTTTGTTTTTTATTTTAAGATTATTATTGTTATACCGACCCGCAGGAATAAACACTTTTTAAAAAACCGAACTGCTAAGGCATGAACAATGTAAACAAAATTAGGTACATATTTTAACAATTAAGGTTGATACGTTACGGTAGTAGCTGGAGCACCTAGATTAACATGAAATGTAAATATGAATAAATTTGGAACAAATAAAGAGTTAAAAAAAATCGAAATAGTTTACGTATCAACAGTTAAATTAAAGGTTATAAGCGAGTTTATTTATCTTGTTCTGCTTCTGCACCAAAACTATCCCAAATGAATTTTGATTAGGTGTGCAGGCTTAGTTTGTAAATTAATCGGTGCAAGAAGAGCGTATTAAAGGGTGATACGGTCAATTTGGTCAAGGGAAAACGCGTGTAAATCGGTGAAATCGTTTATTTTTAAAAAATCAAATTAAATTTCTTTTCAAATAAATTTCTTTTTCAAGTTCAATTAGTATAAAATTCAGGAAAAATATTCAGTTAGGCTTCCGCTTTTCCAAATCCGAATTGCCGGGCCTTACGCTTGACCCCTGCCATCAGATTTTGTACAGCCACCTTGTCCACCTTCTTCGCCGCAGAAAGCCAGTTTGCCTTGAACTGCTGCTCGTCCTTAGCAGTTTTTTGGTCTTCTTTAGGTTCCGCTTGACAATAGCCCAGTATTTCTCAATTGGGCGGAGCTCTGGCGTGTTGGGAGGGTTCTTGTCCTTGGGAACCACCTGCACGTTGTTGGCGGCGTACCACTCCATGGCCTTTTTACCGTAATAGCAAGATGCCAAATCCGGCCAAAACAGTACGGAACAACCGTGTTTCTTCAGGAAAGGCAGCAGACGTTTATTCAAACACTCTTTCACGTAAATTTCTTGGTTGACAGTCCCGGAAACTATGAAAATGCTGCTTTTCAAGCCACAGGTACAGATGGCTTGCCAAACCAGATATTTCTTTGCGAACTTTGACAGTTTCGTGTGCTTGAAAATATCTGCTACCTTTCCCCTTCCTTTTGCCGTATAAAACTCCTGTCCCGGAAGCTGCTTGTAGTCGGCTTTGACGTAGGTTTCGTCGTCCATTACCACGCAGTCAAACTTCGTCAGCATCGTCGTGTACAGCCTCCGGGATCGCGCTTTGGCCGTCGTATTTTGTTTATCATCGCGATTTGGAGTCACTACCTTCTTGTAAGTCGATAGTCCGGCTCGTTTTTTGGCTCGATGCACGGTTGTAGACGATACACCCAGCTTATTTGCGGCATCTCGGAGAGATAGGTTAGGGTTTCGCTTGAAACTACCGGCAACTCTCTTTGTCGTCTCAGCGGCTTCCGGTTTTCGATTTCCCCCCGATCCAGACTTCCTGGCTGTCGACAAACGTTCCCCAAACACTTTAATTACATTTGTAACGGTTGATTTGGCAACTTTTAGCGATTTTGCCAACTTTGCGTGCGAGTAGCTCGGATTTTCGCGATGCGCGAGCAAAATTTTGATACGCTGCTCTTCTTACTTGGACGGCATTTTGACAACTGAAGAGTGAATTCCAAAATCAAAATAGGAGCAACATTCTCACACACACACACCTTCAAAATGAGGGGTGTTCAGGTTTTTTAAATGCAAAATTGAAAGAAATACGTCAAGTTGATATTGACCAAATTTTGACCGTATCGCCCTTTACACGCAGAAATCATGTTACAACCGGAAGGTTTCCGACACTTCGGTGACGACCGGCTTGATGTGAACGAGTGCCGACTGCAGCAGCTGCGGGTCCAGCAGAACTTGGCTGGGATCTAGGACATCGAGGAGAGCTGGTTTGCAAAGCAACAAATAATTTATTTCTACCATATTTTGAAGACAATATCTGATATCCTGTTTTATTTTTTATTTATTTTTCTATTTTTTGTTTGTTTTGTTTTTCGTTATGCTTGTCTCTTTTCAGTCACATTGGAGCGGTCCATTGCTTTTGTCGGATAGTGCAACAAACTTTCAGCGTATCGTTAACCAAAACGAACCCTGCTGCTAACCTTTCTCTAACTATCCAACATCCCAGTGATTTCTCGTGGAAGTGCAGAAGATTTCTCGGCTTCCTCCAAAGCGAGTATCATGTCAACACGATCCTTCCCATTCCCTACTTGACCAGCATTCGGGCGCGGCCGGCGCCGGTATTGCTTTATATTGGGTCACCAGTTTTTACACATTGAAGATGAATGTTAGTCCCAAACATCATCTGTTGGTTCTTTGTGTAAATACAACTGATCTGGCAATAACGGAATTGCATCCGTGGGCGGTCAATCATGCTCATGCTCATGCTCAAGTAAACAAAAAAAAACTCACTATTAAACTACTACCATCGCTATTGTTCAGATATCTATAATTTAAAGATGTATGCATAGATAAATGTCATCGAAGCTCTTAACGTGTTAAGAATGGATTCATAATCATTTTAGCCGGTAGTGTATTTGGTTCGTTCGTAGACGCCGTAAGCCAAAAATTTGCAATACAAAATTAGGTTTTAAAATTTCACCCATTCCTCCTCAGTTTTAACCTAACAAGAGCCTGTAAGGATTTATTATTCTTGGGATGAATCAGAAATCCGATTCATCCAAATTGAAACATAATTTTATACTAATTTTTCCTTTTCAAGTTCTGAAACAATGCTCTTTTTTCGAGGATTTATTCAAGGGCGTTTATATTTTCCGTACTAGAACAGAATATTGAACCATAAATATGAAAGCGTTGAAGAAATAAACTTATTCCAACACAATTTTCAGATAATCTTACTTTATTTACAATATTTAGATCACGAATGTTTGGTTGATAACGATAACCAATTAAAAAAAAAGCACCTCGCATTCATTTAAAAACATCGGTATCATTTTACTTTTAGGCTACGCGATTTACAATATTTGAAAGTTTTACAAAATGCTATTGCAACTCTGTAGAAAAAATGTATGTTGCAAATTGGCTCCATCCTTACGCTTTTTCCGTTGCTGTTTTGTATGATCAATATAGCCAAACAATACTATCCCTAATTTGTTTCAAGAGAGATTTTTATTTATTAAACTCCTCGTCGCTGTAAATGGCCGACGATAAGATAGTTGGGATGATTCTATCATTGTCACAAACATCGTTTTGCGCTGGGAGGTGCCCGGCTCCGGTAAGGCTTCGGAAGCGGATGGCGCACGCGCGAAGCCTTACCGGAGCCGGGCAACTTGAAAAACTTAGCAGCGCTTCCTTCTGGTTTGTAGATGCGGAAGAGCAGGCGATAATTTGCAAGCCAGTCGCGCAATCGCAAGAAAACGGATAAGAATCCGGAAAACCGAGAAAAAATCTTCGTAACGAGAGAGCGCAAAACACAACCGTCGATCAATCAAATATCCCAATGAAATCATTTCGGTTCAAATCGTGTGCTTTAAGGCCTGTACTCGAAAAAAATGCACCAGACAAAAGTGTTCGCCAAAAATTTATTTGAAGTCGGATTTTCTTGAAACTTTCAGAGAATAAATTAAAACATGTGGATTATGTTTTGGCATAATTATTTTACTCAATTTCCTTTCCATCGCTTAAAGCCCGCACCTTTCCCTTAAGACCCCTCATTACATTTTGTGCAATGGTGGAGCCGACCTTTTTGGTCATTTTCATCCATTCCTTCTTCAACTCCAGCTCGTTCTTAAGCACCTTGGCCGATTTTCGAACTTTGGCCTTCATTATGGCCCAAAATCTTTCCACCGGACGAATTTGGGGGGTTGGCGGTTTTTGGTACAGAAACAACGTTATTGTCGCTGAACCAATCCAACGTCGATCGCGCGTAATGGCATGATGCCAGGTCTGCCCAAAATAATGTCTCGCCTCCGTGCGACCGCAAGAAGGGCAATAGACGCTTCTGGAGGCACTCGGTGCGGTAAATTTCACTGTTGGTGGTACCCGTTGTGATGTACGGTTTACTCAGTTTACCGCATTGGCATATGGCCTGCCAGAGTAAGTATTTTTTGGCGAATTTGTCCACTTTCTTCTTCCTTATGTCTTCCGGAACATCAAACCGTGATTTGGCAACGTAGAACTCCAGCCCCAGTATCTGCTTTGCGTCTGCCTTGATGTAGGTTTCGTCATCCATAACCACACACATTGGTTTCGTTAACCACTCTCGATACAGCTTCCTTGCGCGGGATTTGGCCGCCGTGTTTGGTTAATCACGCCGGTTCGGTGCCTTGCGGACCTTGAATACACGAAACCCAGCTCGTTTCATGGTTTGCTGAACGAACCAGGCGGAACACTTTGCCTTCAGAGCCTCGTCGCGAATCGAAAGGATCGGATTACACTTGAAATAACCCAACACCTTCCGGGCCTTCACAGGGTCAGCTGTCTTCGATTTTCTTCCACTTCCAGCCCGCCGCTCGGTCGTCTGAGATTCCTTAAACGATTTTACCACCCGAGACACAGTTGTATGGGTGATTCCCAGTTGTCTTCCGATCCATCTCATGGTCGCAGTCGGATTTTCCATGACGGCGATTTTCTTCTTGTTTCGATGACATCTCAATAACCACTGAACCGATTATTATGAAATTTTTCACATGTGAACATTTCACTAGCTATACCTAAATTTTCATCAATTTTTGCCCACGGACAAAAAAGTTACACACGGATAAAAATGGTGCATTTTTTTCGAGTACAGGCCTTATACTGGTGTGGATAGCATTGCCTCCAAAGAAGGGAGGCACGAAAATGCAGTACGAAGCAAAATTCAAAAGAGGGGACAAGTTTCTGTTATAAAATCAGGCATCGGCAACAAAGCAAAATAATTTTACAGCTGAGGGGTGTGGCTAGTGCTGTATTTAACATGGAATGAAACTAAATGAAATAAAAAGAAGACAATTTGTTACCCGTTTTTGAGGACCCGGAGAGGAAAAACTAAATTTTCAACCTGTTCATGTGTGAATTTGTATGGTTGCAAAATTGATCATCTTTAAGTGATAAATTGAACTACTGAAACTAATATTACTGAATTGAAATTTTAATTCAAAACATTTGTTAGTTTTTTTAATCAAATGGTGTATAAATGAACTCATTCTGTTTAGTCAAACTAGAGTTATTAGCGTTCAAAACCTTTCACTTTTGCGTGAGGCTCTCATTTTTCAAAATTTTGAAATGACACCCGGTATAGAAAAGAAAAACGTAGTCCTACGTTAAAAGAGAAACGTAGTCCTGCGTTAAAATATCTCGTTTGGCGAACCACCCTTTTTTGGCCCGATTTGGCATTTTTTCACTACTCAACAGTAACGAAGATATGTTAAGAGGATAGTAATGTCATTGTGGTACCTCGTGACATTAATCCTCCAAACTGTCCAGAGCTTTGCCCGATCGAGAAACTTTGGGCAATAATAACAGGCTGATTGACGGAAAATGGGAGAAGATACAAAATCATTTCAAAACTCTAAGCAGAAGTTCACAAAAGCTTACAAAACCAGAAGAGAGAAGCTTGTCCAAACCTTGATGGCACGAGTCAAAACAAACGTCCGAATGTTTTGGCGTGAGGCTGAAATTTAAATCTACTTTCAATCTACATACCTGGGGAAAATATATTTTGGGAAAAATATTTGTTTGGACTTCTGTTAAGCCTATAACGTTCGTTTGATGATACAAACTTTATTTCCGGACACGCTTTAGGAAATATTTAGGTTTTTTTTTCATATGGACGAATCTACATTTGAGAGACTCTCTCTGTTTACATTCTCTTTCACCAATAAAGGGTGTATTCGATAAAAATGGCACTCAGAAAATCTTCTGTAACTTTTGAATCGTATGAGTAAAAAACCTAGAAATTTGAGTAGATCTTATCCATAGTGTATTATTTACATCTGTCAAGTTTCATAGTTATACATTCAGTAGTTCCAGTCATGTCGTCGAAACAAGAAATTGTCCGTGAGAAAATTTTGTGCACTCACAATCAAAATCCAGGGGCGTCCCACCGGTGGATTGCTAAAAGGCTTGGAATTGCAAATACAACTGTGTCTCGTGTAATAAGAACCTTCAAGGAGCGTCTGAGCGTCCAAAGGAAGGAAGGGAGTGGTCGTAAAAGTGGTCCAATGGACAGTAAAATGGCCAGGAAAGTCGTACAACAATTCAAGAACCGTCCAAACATGTCAATTCGAGATGTCACTAAAAAGTCTAAGGCGTCAGTCGGTTTTGTGTAGAATACCATGAAGCGTGTTGGGTTACATGTTTACAAAGTGCAAAAAGCTCCAAACCGGAATGAAAAACAAAACATCACTGCGAAAACCCGCGCCCGGAAACTTTACACGAAGCTGCTCACCAAATCCGGTTGCATCGTGATGGATGACGAAACATACGTCAAGGCCGACTTCCGTCAACTTCCTGGGCAAGAATATTTCGTTGCCAAGTCGAAGTTCGATGTTCCGGAGGATGTTCGAAAGAAGAAACTATCGAAATTTGCAAAGAAGTTTCTAATCTGGCAGGCGATTTGCGGATGTGGTGAAATAAGTGCTCCATTCATCACTTCCGGAACAATAAACGGTGCGATTTACACGGAAGAGTGCCTTAAGAAGCGTCTCTTGCCATTCATTAAGAAGCACAAAGGATCAACTCTGTTTTGGCCTGATCTAGCATCCTGCCACTACGCTCGAAACGTATTGGAGTGGTACCAAGCCAACGGAGTCAATTTTGTGCCAAAGGATATGAACCCACCAAATTCACCGGAACTTCGTCCAATTGAAAAATTCTGGGCAATTATGAAAACGGAACTTCGCAAACATCCCAAAACTATAAAAACAGAGCTAGAATTGAAGAAAATTTGGGTAAAAACAACAAAAACACTGGGAAAATCGGTTGTACAAAATTTGATGGGTGGAGTGAAATGGAAGGTGCGGGAATTTGGGATGGGAGACGAAATTGAATATAACAAATGTTGTAAATCAAAACTCATTAGTAGTTCTTCATTCCCTGAAAATTTCAAGAAAATCCGATAATCAGTTTAATTTTGATGAGTATATATGTGTGTGCCATTTTTATCGAATACACCCTTTAGCTAAATCATTTTCACATTTTCGTTTGGCTGTTTGCCCAATATGCTAGCCAGCACTCTTATCTTGCGATCTGTGTAAAAAAGTCAATCCATTGTTTTAAAATGGCGCTGAAATTAATGAAAGAGAACGAGGCAAGAGAGAGTCTCTCAATTGTAGATTCGCCCTAATGAATAAAAACCCTAGATATCTTCGAATTATGCGGCAAGACGAATATCAGCAACAAAGATCATCAACCGGGAAATGCAAGCTTAACGCACATCCCAGCACCACCTCAAACGTTTCAAAAGCGTAATCCATTTGCACCAACAACGACCGAATTTATATCCCATCCATTGTGATACATTTCAATTTGGAGAAAAGCTTCCGTTGGACCCCCGTAAGTCTCTGAGCAGCCAGGATAAATCTTCCGAAACCCGTAGTTTGCAACGCGATGATAAAAAGCATTCAAGCCATTTTATCATTGCACCCAGAACACCCGGCAGCAACAGGACAAGCTTTCCATTGGATGGCAGAAAGGAAATTTATCATCCCGGTAACAGCACTGCTCCCAGCTAGGATAAATGGGGATTTATTCGAAATAAGGAAGAATAGCCTTATCCTGCTGGCAGACCGAAAGTGCACTCGAAGTTAATTTCGCATCGATTCCCACACATTTCCAGCGAAAAAAAACCCTCATGACAAAAACAATCTCAAGGACAAATCAGTCACTCCCAGGAGTCCCATCATAACTGGGCCCTAATGGAGTCGCGTGTTGGGACTCGTCTTTCCTATCTCAGCCCATCGCGATATCAAAGGGGCATCGAATTAATGACTCTTTAATTTGTAATAAATTCTCAACTTTGTTCGACGCTCGATGGAATTGAATTTTAATAACCAGCAGAAAGGAATTCGACGGACGAAAGAAAAAAACAAATTGTTAAGGTAGAGCGAGTGGGGGAAGGGGTGAGTCTGATTTCCATTGTTTGGCACACGGCCACCATCGGTGGTGGCGTGGCGCACGGCTTACAATAGACCTTCGGCGATGACGACGAGAACGACAAAAAGGATTGATAAACTTGTCACCGCTTCAATTTGATATTGTAATTTCGATCTCGCGACATTTTTTTTTTTCCATTGTTCGTCCTTAAAGTGTGTGAGTCGGTGAGTGCAACGCGATAGGATCAATATTGTGGTATTATCATGTTACATGCGGGAGGGGTGAGTGGGGTGCCGAGCTGATGGATGGCTCGAGTTGACTGAGTGATGGGAAACGTATGCAAATTGATGGTTCGGTCGCTGGCTCGCGCCTGCAAGGTAGACAACCGCTCAAACCAGCAGCATTGTGCAAACGTGATTAAGTGGGTTTGCATGTGGGAAGAACGTTTTGTTGAAGGTACCACGGCGGGCTTATTGATTTCGTTGACGTTCAACTGGTTTACAAAAGGGTTACATGTCGGTTGCTGCCGAGATTTCGAAAACTGGTATTTGATATGCAAATCGGTCATCAATCATGTCGGTGAAAAGTGACTGGCGAAAATCTTCAGTTGCAAATCTGATCGAACAATGGAAAATGATTCCAAAGCCATTGAAAATGTAATATCAATAAAGGAATGTTACAAACCGCACGAACGGCGAACGAAAATGATTGATTAATGATCATCAACTAGATTTATTACCGACGGATTCTTGCACTCATTAACATCCCTTCCACCGTGGTGTTTTAGCCTTCCATCAAACTCCAAACTCCCCTCGATTGATCCTTTTGTTTTCCGACCTTATTTTTTCCCGACGCTCCTCTCAGCGGCCACGTGGCATCTTTGGCTCATTTCCGGACTGGCTCGGTAAGCGCGCTCTATCTTGTCGTCTGTGCGCCATTATTAATGGACGCGCTCGCCAGGCCGGGAATCGGTTAATGAGAGACAAACCCCGCACCGGCACACGATTGGGCGTACTGCGTCGACAAATTCATTAATTATCTGGGCGGCCAACGTCGGCTTGGGCAATCGAAACAGTAGATTTGTTACACTTTTCAAACCGGCCTGACAGTTCGCTGTCGGAAGTCATCAGTCTCCGGGATGGCTCAGCATTGGGACGCAGTGCGAGCTAATTTGCATACCAATCTGGACGAGATTCACGTAGAGGATGGATGAATTGATGACGTAATCGGGAGGAAGTGTTTTCCGGTGGGCGAGTGATAAGCCGGGAAGATTCATGTTTTTGCGCTTTGGTTGATGCTTTGGTAGTTTCTATACAAACCCTTGATCAGAATGGTGTTTTTTTGTAATGGTGAAAATCTACTTTATAGTGTTCGATTTATTCTTCTTATTTTTATTTATGTTTAAGGAAGCATTCAGCCTTAGACTGGTTCACTACCGGAAGGAGAACCTCCACCCTATAACTCGCAATCATCAACACGTGAGCCGGGACCAACGGCTTTATATCCTTTCCGAAGTTATATGGTTGTAGGAATATGGTTGCTTCACATAATGTTGTCTTGCCCATATACCTTATAAAGTGCTGGAATTAATCAAGGGCTAAAAATTTATCTTTTGACCTATTCTAAAATTCAAATTTCTGAAAAAAGTTTATCGGTAAATGAATCCAACTGAGTCGAAAGAAGACTAAAAGCTGACTAAAAGTTAATTGGTAGGCACAAAAAGACCTAAAATTCGTGATTCAATAAGTTTAAAAAGTCCATTAATGGATGCTCTACAGAACTTTTATTATAACTTTAATGTTACAGCATTATATGGTTACATTTCTCCAGTTCGAACGAAATCTTGAACCTTCCTCTTGATTGAGCCCATCAGCGCCCGCACAGTGGAAAAGGACACGGAATCAGCGCATGCCTTTTATTTTTCCCGCCTTTGCTGGATGTCCTTGACCGCCGCTTTGAAATTGCCCAGTATTTTTCGATTGGTCGAAATTCCGGGCCATTCGGAGGATTCATTAGCTTGGGGCATAAATCGATCTTGTTGGCAGCAAACCACTCCAGAACCAGCTTGGAGTAGAGGAAGCTGGCCAAATCGTGCCAAAAGAGATGACTTTGCCCCAATGCACAGTGGGAAAAAACGGACCCAAATTCCCACAGATGAGACGCCGCTGGATTGGCTGCTTGAAATATATCATTTCTTATGGGAAATTTGCCAAAAAATTGACTGGTGCTGGTTTCATTCTGCGCCGGGCCCGGGAAATGGTCCATTTTACCCCATTTACCCCTAAAAATTTGTCTTTTTGAGTTGGCACATATATAACTAAAAACGCCGTTGAGTTTTTAGATCAGCCGATTTCCTCGTTTTGTTTTTTAAGTAACTCATTTACGACTTCTTCGAAGGTTCTCCCGAGCCGTAGGGTACGGTTCACCGATAAACCCAGAATCTCAATTCTGGGTCACCGGGCTTTCACCGCAATCATGTTTGTATTAAGGGGAATAAAGTTTCCTTCTAGTTAAAAAAAAATGGGCCAGTTCTTCTAATGTCCAAGAAAGTAGAACCCCGAAAAAACTTAATTCATAGGGTAGGGGCCGCCGCAATGCGGTCGCGAGTTTGTGTGCTGGGGGGATTCTGTTCGGAGTGATAAGAAAATTGCTAACGATTGAACCGCATCATCAAGCCGCTTTTCCTTCTACCCGGGGAATAAATGGATGGAAAACTTTTCCCAAACACAATGACCCATTTGAGTGTTCGTGGGCTTGTGTCTCTGGCAGTGCTTCCACCCACTACGGAAGAGGTAGTCTTCGAGGATCATAACGATGGCTGACGGAAACTCGGTAATCCTAATTAGCTTTCGCACGAATTATAATTAGTAGCCAACAAGAACAGAAGGCTTGGAGAGAAATGATTAATGACTGATGCCTAGTGTCCGCCCCATCAAAGAAGGAAACGCGGTGCCGGGCAGATAGGCGAATTCAGTGGAAGAGCGGCTTCTTTATCTCAACTTTTGTTCGATTGGGATAGGTTTGTGTACGGAAATGGCAAGCTCTTCAAGCGATGGCCTCTAATGGGATGATATTAAAGTGGTCGAGGGCTGATGAGTCATGGAATCAATTAGACAGTGCGATGTTGATCGCCATTTTTAATGTTGGAAAACTGACGTGAAAAGGGAGTGGGAATGTACAGATTTTGGACTAGGTTTTGGTTCAGGAACTGAACGGAGTACGATTTATATTATTTATCCGTTACCAAAGACGGCACTGTACCATACTATAATGGGAAACTTTCGCTAAGCTAACGAAGGTGCTGCTTGTAGACATGATCAAAAATTTCGATTTTCGTTCTAGACTCTAAGCTTGCCGAAAGATGGAAAGTTTTTGAAGTGCCTGCTCCATGATGGCCCAGTGCGTTTGGGGGATTGAGATGCTTCGGCACTAAATCGACTTCCTTAGCCTTGAACTACTTGAGGCTAAATCTGTCTAGAAAAGTGTAGGACTATCGATGACTCTTTGGCTTTGAAACTTCATTTGCATAGTGAAAATATTTCATTCTTGTCAAATTCGAATTCTTGCCAACTGTGCGTTGACATCGGGCCACCATCAGAAAGAGCTGGAAATGAATTATATTTCGATTACAGAGAATGATTTTGTTCTGTCTTTTTAATGACTCTGCAGATATGACGGCGCCTTTTCTACCTTGACGCAGCGTAAGTGCCCTCTCTTCCAATACCTATTGACATTCCTCGTCGAACAACTCGTTTTCTCGGTTTCGTTCCATGTAACTTCAGACGGTTCACGGTGTTCCAACAGTCCTCGAGAGGGTCTTCGTCGAGCTCGCCCTCTTCCGGCATCGGAGTCTCGAGCGATTGTGCCGACGGCAGGTTGCTTCAGTCACGCAAGATTGTACCCAAGCTGGCGTCGGTACCGAAAGTATTTCACTACGGAGAATTTTGGGCGCATCTTAACCATAAGGTACTGGTCCGAGTCGATGGTGATGCCTCGATGGATTCTGACGTCATGTTGAATATTTTTTCAAAGCAGTTTCAAACATCTTCATGAAAATTCGTAGGGTCTACCAACTTTAGCAAACTTGTGCAAAGTCTTATTTCAAAATTTACCTTAATCGTCTGATACCCTCATTTTCGGAAATGAATCAATGAAATAACAGGAGATTCCAGCCTTCACGCAATTTTGAAGATCTCCATTTAAATGACTACGATCTTCCTCCAGGCCCGCCAACAAAACTGCCACAACTCGTTTAGAGTTATCTTCATTAACATTGCGTATGAATATGCTCAGGAACTAAATAAAACGTATGTTAAACTAGTTGTGAACCCTTGTCATAACATGTAGGAGCATTCTTCACGTGGTATTTTGAATCTCCTACACAATTTTTTCCTTCGCTGGTAATGGATGATGTATGATGTATGATTTATGATATGTACTACCACCCATTGTAGCACGGAAACTAAGTCCGACAGCAATGGGCTCTCCCCTCTGTTAGACTTGATCAAGCTTTAATAACCACTGATTATACTAATCATGCCATTGTATGAAGGGCCAAAAAGAGGTTTGGTGGATCGATATGCAACATCACTTATACGTATCCACAGGGATATAAAGAATCTCCTTCCAACAACAAGATTGAACAATTGGTCAAAAGAGCAAGCTATTTAACAGGAGGATGCCCCAATGGGCGGGGAGAAGAGCCCGCCCTCTATTCACAAACTGTTAGCAATGGGGAGTTGGCATTCCCACTCTCCCCATGCAGAGTGCTTTAATGGGGTGCCCTGATGGTCCCTCCCTATTCCCATATTTATGTAAATAAAAAATAATACAAGCATTCGTATCTATTGTATATGATCTTTATTCGGTTGATCCGGAAACGCAAGAAATAACGGTGTAAAATGTTTAAGTGTAGAGTTCTGTGTAGAGTTCACCAAAACCTTGATTTGAGATATTCTGAAAAAGTGTGTTCACACACAGACACGCCCCTTTTATTTTTTTTTTTTTTTTTTTTTTTTAGACGGGACGGAAAATCTGCAACTAGAGGATCCAAGCAGGGTTCGGGACGTCCGCGCCAGATCGTCCGCGATCTCCTGCCCCGACCACTTACGGTGCCTGCCGAACCGCGCGTCACATGGTCCTTCCTCCGATCGAGAAAGCCAGGGGCCAGGACCGAGGTAGGAACGTCTGGGGGCGGCTACCCCTGGGTCGGGTCCCTGTTCCCCATGTCACGACCGCTGATGGCTTCCTGCCGGATCCTGCGCCATATGGCGCTTCCCTTTTTATTCTTTTAGCTCAGCTTTAAGCTGTTCCTGTACTGGTGCAGGGCGTTTATTTGATGATGACGGCTGAGCCATATACTCAATTTCCTTGATGGGTTGCGCGGGTTTCACTGTCGGCGCTGATTCCTTAGGAGCACTCATAGACTTTCCCCATAGTTGAAGAAGTTTACCTTTTTTCTTTAGCTGCAAGGCATGAAGCTCTTTTATTTTGTTATTGACTTGCTCTTCAAGTGCGGTGTTGTCATTGCCCTTCCGTTCATTCCAGAAATTAGTAGCATCCAATTGGCACTCCCTTTTCTTCTTATCCGGGTAAGCCTTTACATACGCATTGTACAGCGTATTAAAAAGTTCTCCACGATTCATTTTCCAAAATACACTAACTGCGCGAACCAATTTTTCACCAATAAACACTGGACTTTATTCACTGACGCACACTGAATGAGCTGCAGCTGTCATTCATGAACGGTGGAATAGTATTCACTCTAACTTGAAAGTACCCATTAATGAGTCGAAAAGTACGCATTTTGAAGAAAAGTGGCTTAACTCATTATTAAGAGTATACTTTCCTCATTTCTGAGTATTGCTTACTCATTTATGAGTATCAATTAATCATTAATGGGTAACGAATACTCAATTAATGAGGAAAATATACTCCTAATAATGAGTTAAGCCACTTTTCTTCAAAATGCGTACTTTTCGACTCATTAATGGGTACTTTCAAGTTAGCGTGTTAGGTATGGTAGGTGTCGGAGCCAAACACCGGATCCGTAGGGTACTTGAAGTAGCTTGCTAGCTCTCTTGCGACAGAACTCAAACGTGTCCTAACACGGTAGGAAAGGAAATAGGTGTCGCTCAAACTAGCAACTGTCGGGTAAAACGAGTGCTCTGTCTTGGCTCATGGGTGGAAAATTCAACTCTTCTTACCCTGAAAAGGCCGGGTTGGGTTCCAAGGCCGTTGACAGCAAACACTCTAGTCGTAGGGTGGACTGTATTCAATACTGTATAACACTGGGCTGTTGCACCGGATAATGGATCCAGAAGATATTGATAGAAAAACTACTGCTTCTATTCACTTATCCTTTATTGCTTTTTCCTTTTGATCTTAACACCTTAGAATTGATATAATGACTGAATGACTGCGCCACTGCGGTGCCGTTTTTATATTGTGCCGCTACTGCTAGAAGTTCCAGAACATGGAAAGTTCCAGAACAATGGAAAGTTCCAGAACATGGAAAGTTCCAGAACGATGGAAAGGTCCAGAACATGGAAAGTTCCAGAACGATGGAAAGTTCCAAAACAATGGAAAGTTCCAGAACATGGAAAGTTCCAGAACGATGGAAAGTTGCAGAACAGGGCGTGGCATAGTTAATGCGAGCGGTGTGTGAGTGCTGCATGATTACTGCTGTTGCTGTTCGTTTACGAAGGGGCGTGAACAGTAGGGATAGTAGTAGTAGGCGATATTGCATAAGAATATCATTTTGTTTTTGTTTTTTTTTCAAAAATGTGAAATTACCCCCCCTCCCTCGTTTGTCACAAAATGTCACGGTTTTCTGAACCCCCTCCCCACCCTAAAAGCGTGACATAATTAATGAATGCTGCCTTATCAAGCGATTTTGCTACAACTTTCAAGATCCTCCATACACAATTAAAACATTATATATTGCACACTACCAAAAAGTCATGTAAATTTAAGTGCCCTGAGTCTGACAAATGCGAGCGGCTTTGAGGACATAAGAATCAGTCAAAAGAGACGAGAAAATCAAGGGCTCTGCATCGCTTTCAACCACATATAGATGCACCATAGTTCACATGATTTTGACAATTTTGGACATTTGACAATGTTGAACATCTGACAACTGAAATATGGTCCATCAAAACAAATCGATCAATGCCTTGGCACGACAGTCATGACAGAACAAATCAACTAACTCTTTCACACTTGCTTCGTATCCCACGTGACGATGCCCACATATGGAAGTTTTGAATGTTAGGAAGAACAGGTTGATGCATTCATCCTAACCATATATTCACCACATTGATACTGAAATCCATAAGAGCTACACAAAAATCTTAAATCGAAATAAAGACACCGTAATCCATGCATAAGGTCCGTTATGCCTGACAACCAAATGCCTAACGTCCTTATACCAAATAGAGAACATTTCATACTTTTTCTCACTTTGTCCGATTTTGTGGCTATTTTCTTTATGTTTACTAAAACACAACACCGCTAAAATACACTGATTTAATATATAAAGGATAAGTAGTGGCTTCCGCTTCAGAACTGTTTTGTAATCAAGATGATTTTCTAATGAAATTTCTAATGTCCCATATGCACTTTTAGATGTTGAGCATTCGACTAAAGGAATGCTGAACGATTTTAACCTCTGTTCGACCTATTTTAATTTCTAAAATAACTGATTTTCATCTGACGACACTATAACATTCATAAGTTAAATGAATTGTTTTCCGGGAAGGGCCAGACTTGTCATTAGCTAAGCGGCTTTACCCGAAAGACTTTGAAAACATTACTGATCAATATTATATCTATCTTTATTCTTCCAGTTCGACAATGACATCAGTCTACCCGGATCAAACGGCGCAAACAGTTTAACCTCTGAGACGTTAAAGCTGCTGCAGCGTAATATGGGCAGTTATGACTGCTCCATGCCGACTTCCCCCAATACCTCCTCCACGGAGCTATGCACACGATATTTTCGCGGATCGCAACAACTCAGCGACCTGAATCAGAGCTTCGAAGCGAATAGCACATCCTCCCTCTTTGGTGGTAATCAGTCTATGTCACGTTCCAATTCCCCGCCCGACAACGACTCCAGTTTGCTGTCCAATTTCGATAGCGCCAACATTTTGGACATGATCAATTATCTCACCATCAGCCAACAGCAGCAGAATGGACATAACCAGCAGCATTTCAGCAACGGTAGCAACATTGGTAGCAGTAGCAACAATAACAATAATAGCAGCTCCCAGTACAGTCAGATACCGAGCATGAATCAGTTTTATCAGAATCAATCACAGGGAGGATCTTCCTTCGGAAATGGAAATTGCAACAGTCAATCCAGTAATAACAACAGTGGCAATAGTTTCGCTACTGACTATGAACGGCTGCAAAATCTGCAGGCACTGAACACGCTGCGCCTGTTGCAACAGTCGCAACAACTATCGCAATTGCAGCTGCAGCAATATCATTTTAATAAACTGCTTCCGAGCTACAACAATACACAGGTGAGTGAAAAACAAAGTTTTTGGTTCGAGGTGCACATTGACCACTTTGAAGCAAAACCAAGATCACATCATAAATTAAGTTGTTTGATATGTAGCTGGCTCGGAAAAGTGGTTTTATATTATGAGCCAGTCCATGCTTGATAATATTGTTACGACTCTATATTTTTTGAATAAATTTATTGTTAGCAATTAATATGTTTTCAGTAACTGGCCACATCACAGGGGTTCCAGTAATTTGTATGTATATGACCAATGTGGTTCTGGGCACTCGATTTAACCAAAAAATGAAATCGTCATTAAATATTCATGTCGCTTGAGTTTTCGCATGATGGGTTTTGGATCAAGTCATAAACAGGTCACTTCCCGAAAAATACCTGGGTGTGGTAAATTTACTTCTGAATACTCAATATGTCCACTATTTATCTACGCGCCTTATTATGGTTGTTCCCAAGTTGAAAACGAAGTTAAATGAACAAAACGACTCTATGGCATTACCCCGAATGCTGTTTCTTCGAATGAATCATAACCCTGAATTCCATTAATAAATAATAAATAATACCCTATTACCCATTACCTCGAATTCAATTTTTTAGCTCCAGCTGAAATAGATCATCAAGTTGCAAAAAATAAATGCAGGATCTGAAACAAATATCAAATCTGTGAGGGAGAGAGAGTAGCACATGAATAAAATATGAAATAGTAATTAACTAAGGTAAACGATCTCATATTGATCTTATCACTTTGCAATTCCCTACGAAAACAAAAGATTGCCGCATTGTATGCGTTAATACAAGCAAACGTTATTACGAAAGGAATCCAATTTATTTGCATTCAAATCGCTTGATTTAGCGTAAGATAAATCTAGGAGTAACTAGGAGTTTGGCTGGATCTGGATTAGACGTCGATTAGAGTCGACGGTATGATTGGTTTGACAAGGAGTGTAGAGAGATTTTGGAGGAGAAGGATGCAGCGTGGGCGGTAATGCTGCAGCAAGGTACCCGGCAGAACGTGGAACGCTACAAACGGAAGCGGAAACAGCAGACCTGCCTTTTCCGGGAGAAAAAAAACGCCGTCTGGAAGAAGCGGAGTATGATGGAACAGCTATGCCGTTCTCAAGAAACACGAAAGTTCTACCAGAAGCACAACGCATCCCGCAAAGGATTTCTACCGCGAGCCGAAATGTGCAGGGATGGATGGAAGCATTGACGGACGAAATACTATACCTTTGCAATGTTGTTTCAAAACAACATAGCGCAATTAAGAGTCAATAACACTAGCTTGTGCTTGTTCAGCGCCCCCGGTTGGGTATGGAGTAGAAGTACATGTACACAATAACACTTGCTTATTTATAGAATAAAGATAGCAGTAACAAGCGCAACATAGAAAAACATAAAATTAGGGTTTTGATTCTGCAGGGCACAGAACATGTCTGATAGGTATTACAAATCGTCCATCAATCTCTTTTTGCTTCTTTTCCAATCTTTGGCAACTAGTGCCTTTACTCAGACTATTCCCATTACCAATAGCTTTCTTACTATCTTGATCTTCTGTGATGCCGAATCTGCGCCTCTACCCTAGTGCAGCAATCTAATAGCTGTTTTAACTAATTTAATCTAATAGCTGTTTTAATCTAATCGCTGTTCAATGTGAGTGTATCAAATAAATGTCAGCTACGGTTGTTCCTTCTTATTTCTTGTGAATAAGCAACTAATGCTAAAGTAGATTTCGACAATAAATTCAATGTAACATAAAAAACAAAATTCAAAAAACACGGACTGACATCTATAACGATGCAACAATTGATAATTATCGGTGCAGATTTCAGACTAAACATGACTATAGACTTTTGTTTGCATCACAGGTGCAAATTTTTGAAACATAATGAATAGACCTGATTTGATTTATTAAAATCTTCTAGATATTTTGAACTTTAGCTTTAAATATATATAGAAATTAAACTCGAATTATGGAGAGTGTGAGCTGTTTAGTGGAATACCTGTAACTAGAAAATAAGAAGAATGATTAGTAATTTCCATTTAATTCCAACTACCTTTATTGCTTATCTTGACAGATACGCGTATTTCGTCTACAATGTGCAGACTTCTTCAGTGTCATGTACTAATACTCTACAGTCGAGTATTAGTACACGACACTGAAGAAGTCTGCACTTTGTAGACGAAATACGCGTATCTGTCAAGATAAGCAATAAAGGTAGTTGGAATTAAATGGAAATTACTAATCATTCTTCTTATTTTCTAGTTAAATTAAACTCTCTTCTTAATTGATTAAAGCTGAAAAAAAGCTTTTTGAAATTTTTTTGCGAGAATTCTATACGACATTTTCTGAATGAGACTGTGACCGACATTATTTTGCATTTTATCCCGATTTCTCAAAGGACATTCGAGTAAATCAATTTCGAGTGCAGGATATTTTGCAGGCTCTAAAGAATTTAGATGCCTCCAAGGGTCCGGGATCTGACGGAATTCCTCCAGTATTTATGATTAATCTGGCAGTGGAGCCCACTTCTCCATTATTTTGGCCCTTGAATATGTCGCTGGAATTTAGAAACTTCCCGAAAATATGGAAAAGTTCACTCAATGCCTATCTTTAAATCTGGCCTAAAATCTAACTATCGTGGAATAGCCATTAGCACTTGCATTCCAAAAATTTTCGAAGCAATTGTGAATTCCTGCAAACAAAAAATAGAATTACTGACATGCAACACGTCTTCTTTAAGGGTCGTTATACCACAACAAATTTGATTGAATTTATAGACTATTTATTGAATACAATGGATAATGGCAACCATGTAGAAACTCTTTACACGGACTTTAGAAAGACATTTGATCGCATTGACATTCCAATACTACTCTTCAAATTACAAAATATAGGAACTGAGCCAGGACTTCTGAAGTGGCTTGAATCATATTTAACAAACCGAAAACAAATAGTTAAATTTAAAGGAAAGAAATCAAATCCATTTCAAGTCACCTCAGGTGTCCCTCAAGGTTCTCATTTAGGACCTCTTGTCTTTATTCTGTAGGTAAATGACATTCCCTTCATTCTTAAATACCACCATTGTACTAATAAAAAATGAAGAAAAAAGTGAAAGAGCTCTAGACTTAGGTATTATCATAGACTAACTCTAAGACCAGTATGTCCCGAACAAATACGATTTTTTTCTTGGCTCAGTCAGTACTAGCACATCGGTCCCAAGCTCGTTCCCAGCTTAATAATACGCCCCTAATAATGAACTCACACGAACACACTCTCAAATATTCTGTCAAAATAACACAGCAAATCAAAACAAAGGCGCAAATATGTATAGTTAGGTGCTGGCTTCAAGGTGTACTTCGCACCAAGGGGTTCTACAACAGTGAACCAATTTCAAATCGCTAGTTGCATATTGATTGTTGGTATTATTTTGGGCTCCAAACCAACTCTCACAGGCCATTTCAACACAATTATTCACAGGGGAAAAAACATTTGGAGCCTTATCAAGCGATTTTGCTACAACTTTCAAGATCCTCCATACACAATTAAAACATTATATATTGCACACTACCAAAAAGTCATGTAAATTTAAGTGCCCTGAGTCTGACAAATGCGAGCGGCTTTGAGGACATAAGAATCAGTCAAAAGAGACGAGAAAATCAGGGGCTCTGCATCGCTTTCAACCACATATAGATGCACCATAGTTCACATGATTTTGACAATTTTGGACATTTGACAATGTTGAACATCTGACAACTGAAATATGGTCCATCAAAACAAATCGATCAATGCCTTGGCACGACAGTCATGACAGAACAAATCAACTAACTCTTTCACACTTGCTTCGTATCCCACGTGACGATGCCCACATATGGAAGTTTTGAATGTTAGGAAGAACAGGTTGATGCATTCATCCTAACCATATATTCACCACATTGATACTGAAATCCATAAGAGCTACACAAAAATCTTAAATCGAAATAAAGACACCGTAATCCATGCATAAGGTCCGTTATGCCTGACGACCAAATGCCTAACGTCCTTATACCAAATAGAGAACATTTCATACTTGCTGAAAATAATCAATTATCTATGTAGCAGAATGAACCACGATTAACAAACTATTGTATTCTTTCAATTGGTAAAGTATCGCTTCGAAAACTTGATTTAAAGGCTAGTTTACTGCGGCTACTATTGAGCCATATATGGGACTATTTTCTGGCAAGCACAGCTATACTCTATTCCCAGGGAAGCCAAACAATCTACCAATAACCAAAATAAAATTCGAAAGATTCCTAGATCGGAACTGAAAATAAAACCCAGTCACTTTAAGCATAGTTTTGTTTTTTGGCTATGCTATTACCAGCTGAGCATTGAGAGGTCCAATCATAATCATTATTAGCTATCCTTATTTTACCAAACGGTGCACCCAAATACAATACTGCACCCGAAAATAATACTAGTCGTACCACTGATATCGTACAATTCATTTTTCCTCTCCACAGCTCAAGAACTGGTCTCTGCAAAATTCACCTCCCTCTTCATCAAGTAACGGTGCCAACGATATCAATCTGGACCGGATTGCACGATTTCACCGTTCATCAGCTGGTAATTCATTTCCGTCATTCTTCCACTCTTCACTCCGCCGGTTGAGCTTTGCAAAGCGCAAACCACGTATCTCCCGCCAAAGCTTGATTTAATTTCCGCGTTCATCCTGCTAATAGTGTTCTACTTCTCTCGTCTACCATATTACAGCTCATTACGATGCCACTTGCACGTGGAGCGGCGTGCTTCCTCCGCGTTCCCATCGATTGGTGACATACTCATCGAAAATTTTCCTCGGTGGGATGCCTTGGGACATCAGCGAACAGTCATTGGTTCAGATCTTCAAACCTTTTGGCTCTATAAAGTATGATCTTTTGTAAATTAATAAAATTTCTTCTGTATAGTACCTAATATTCCTATCTTCCATTCTAGGGTTGAATGGCCCGGCAAAGAACAACAGGCAACACAGCCCAAAGGTTACGTCTACATCATTTTTGAATCGGACAAACAAGTCAAAGCTTTACTGCAAACTTGTACCTATACAGACGCGAAAAGCTACAATAGTTCAAGTCGTGGAACAGGCTCATCTACGTCGGGGATTCTGGCGTATTCATCCGGCGGCGAAGATCAGCAACAACAGCAATCAGGACAACAGCAGCTCATGCATCAGAATAAACCCCTGCCGCCACCGGGAGCTCGAATCAACTTTAAAATATCCTCAAAACGCATTAAATCCAAGGACGTTGAGGTTATTCCATGGAATATTGCGGATTCCAACTTTGTCAAGTCCACTTCGCAAAAACTTGATCCGACAAAGACCGTATTCGTTGGTGCACTACATGGACAACTGACGGCGGAGGGTTTGGCAAAGATTATGAATGACTTATTCGATGGAGTCGTATACGTCGGCATTGATACAGACAAATATAAGTACCCACTCGGATCGGCACGAGTAACTTTCAACAACTCGCGGTCATACATGAAAGCTGTGGTATCAGCATTCATCGAAATAAAAACGGCAAAATTCACAAAGAAGCTGCAGGTCGACCCATATCTGGAGGACTCACTCTGCTCGATGTGTGGAGTACAACACGGACCATACTTTTGTCGGGAGATTGTCTGCTTCAGGTGAGTAATCCAATTATTTTTTTTATTTTTTTCTAATTTACGCACAACGTTATCTCTGCGATACACTCTCGATAAATAAATCAAATTTACAATGAACTATACTGCCGCTATCCGCATAACAGACCTATAGCGACGTTTAGTGATTTCATTTTTCTTATGGAAACAACCTTACCGTTGCTTGTAGTTTCTTGAAGAAAAAAAAATAAACATTGATCCAGAAATGTCGAAAATAAAACCCACTTGTGTTGATCCATGTTAAAAATATTTGCAGAACAGTCTCCACTATCCACTATGGATTTTAATTATTTTTTTTTTTTTCACAAAAATCGACAATCAAAATATTTTCTACGGTGATGTATCTAGACATATAACAATGAGTGAAACTATCGGCGGCTTCGCAAAATTAATGAGATTATGTGGTTTTTCTCGATCTAACAAAAATTACGATGGAACTAATATGCGAATCGGGGCAGTGTAGAGATAATAGATTTTTACAATGTTTTATCGCTATCTCATTATGAAAAATCGCGCTATAAAACCGTTGGCAGCGCCGGTTGTGTAATAGTAAGCCTCTCACCGAAGAGGTTCTGGTATCAATTCCATTTGGCGCGGTTGGGATTTTCTGAAACGAAAAATCTTTGATCATGTCTTCCTTCGGAAGGGAAGTACAACCGTTGATCCCGGCCCCTGCGGTGGTGGGTTCGATATGTAGGGTCCAATATCGTGTGCGTTTCCAATAGAAATTATAATCATTCGATACATAATCTTGATTGGGACTTCGGGTTTGGTGTTTAAAAAAAGATTTCTTTCTACAAAACACTGATTAATTACTTTAATCACTTAGAAAACTAACTTAGAACTCAAACACGAATGACTGCAACTCTCGATAAAAGTAAACTGAACACCTATGTTGGTCCTGCAGATTCATGCCAAAAAGTTGGGCGGAATTCCTGAAGATCGTATCACTCGTGTCTATACCCACTCTTCAAATCGCACCCTTCAATGCAATGGTAAATAGCAATCACGGGATTCAAGAAGGTCCCTGAGACTCGGACGACGCACATCACGCAATCCATCGTTGCCTTGACCAGTTTTTCTAAAAATCCATATTTCTGCATGATCTTCCATAGCTGGTATCGAGCGATTGTGTTGTAAGCTGATTTAAAATGGATGAATATAGATGATGTTATATTCACGACATTTCTGCCGCACTTGTCGAATCAATGGTAGCGTTGGTATGTTGTCAGTGGTAGCGCGGGAAACCAAGAATCTCGTTTGACACTGCCCCACGCAATCCTCCTTTGCAATTGGTGACGGACGGCGACAGTTGCAGCAGTCTTGCTTGTCACGTTTTCAATAGATGAAACACACAATATTTTTCATCCAATCCTCCGGTAAATACTCTTCCTCCTAAATCTTGGTAATTATCCAGTGCAGCGCGGTAGCATGGGATTCACCACCGTATTTTAATAGCTCGCTTGGGAGTTGGTCAAGACCACTAGCATTATAATTTGTTAACCAACCAATTTCCTCCTCGACTTCTTGAAGGGTTGGGGTCGGAATCCTGTCATCTTCTGTGCGTGTTTCTAGATTGTAACATTGGTGCTCGTCAAGGTACTGCTTCCACCTTTAAATCACCTCACACTTATCTGTGAGAGGTGTGAATGTAGTTCGCCTCCCCGCGGTGCACCTTGGAAACGTTAAGCTCCCCTTAACGGCTAAACGAACTACGGAGGGAGCGTCATACGACGCATTGGGGTGGATGCCAGTAAAACCCCAATTATGGCAACTGGCTGCGAAAGGATTCACGAGTGGTACCGTTGTATTCGGGCTGGCGCCTGTGTCGTCTCCCTCAGTACTGCCGGGTGACACCGAGTAGGAAATGGCGAGGTTCCCGCGGCACAGGTCGTCTCCGTCCCATTAAAACCCTGGCAGGCCTCCAGTACGTTCCATTCTCCACCGCCCGACCTCGCCAGTCGGGCGGGAGTAGGCTCAGATGACCTATACCTGTCTTGCGCTGATCCGGCTCTGAACACGGTTCCCCATGAAGGGCCGTGTCAACCCTCGCATGGCCTCCCTGCTTGCATAGATAACCATGGGATCACAATAGCGACTACTCCACGTGGGCTTGGATAGCGGCTGGAGGGGGACCCAACAACATGGAGGACACAAAAAAGACCCAAGAGAGAGCGAATCCGTTCGCTAAAGGCGGCCTAGTGAGGTCCCCACCGCGTAAAACGGTGGGATCGGGCGTGAGCGACACCTGCGGTAGTGCTACGGCATCGGAGGCAGGTGGCACCAATCTAGGCGTGGCCATGGATGGGCCAGGACTCATCCGGGCCATAGATAGGATGCGGGAAACCCTTCCTAAGGTGATGGAGGTCTCGGAGCAGTTGGATGCGATCATCGACTTTACGTCGTCGCGCAACAACATTGCGAAAGACCTAAAGTTGAGCCTTCTTAGGCTACGCATGACAGTGCAGGCTGCATGCAAGGAGAGGGAGGAGCTGGAGGCCAAACTGCTAGCCGAGCAAAGTGCCAAAGAGTTGGCACGGCTAGCGGCCACCGAAAGGGCGAGGGACATTGCCTCGAAGCAGACGCAGACGGAACCATCCGTCTCCGTCGGAGAGTCCACCCTATCCATGGGGGCGGGGACCTCCAAGCGGGCTAGGCAGTCCCCGGGCGAGACGGCACCCGGCGCTTCTAAGAAGCGCATCGTGTCGGAAACCCCAAAGGGGAAACGAACCTATGCGAACGTGGCGGCGGGGTCAGAGGGTCCATCCTCGCGACCAGCTTCGGCTTCTCGCAAAGAGAGAGGCCCCGGCGCTAAGCCCAGCGCGAAAGGCGCGTCGACCAGCTCACGTGTTGTCTCAAGCGCCGAAGGGGGCCCGAGCGGCAGGGCCCCAACGACAACAACAGCCATAACCAGCACGGAGGCAGATGCCAGTGCTAGGAGGGGGACAAGCGATGACCCCAGGCGGGGCAGGGAAACCCCATGGAATAAGGTGAGGAAAAAGAGGAATAAAACCAAAAAAGAAAAAGATAAGCGACAGGTGGCCCGCAAGCGTAACCGCGGAGAGGCCCTCATCGTTAAGACCGAGGCGTCAAAGTACTCCGAGGTCTTGAAAGCGATGCGCGGGGACGCTAAACTGGCAGGCCTAGGCGCCGACGTGCGGAGTATACGCCGTACCCGCACCGGCGAAATGCTCCTGGAGCTTAAAAAAGCGACAACGCTTAAGGGCCCGGCGTATAGAGACCTGGCAAAACAGGCCTTAGGTGAGGGTGTGGAGGTGCGCGCCCTCGTCTCGCAGGTGACGATCCAGTGTAAAAACCTGGATGAGATCACCGAGGCAGACGAGATCTCCACTGCACTGAAGGAACAGTGCAAGGTCGAGGTTGCCGCCGCAGACATACGTCTGAGGAAGGGTCCACTCGGGACCCAGGTGGCAACCCTGAGGGTAGCGGCAGTCGACGCAGACGCGGCGTTGAAAGTGGCGAAGATGAAGGTGGGATGGTCAATATGCCCATTAAGCCTGCACCAGCCGCCGAAGGCATGTTTCAGATGCCTAGAGAGCGGGCACATGTCCTGGGAATGCAAAGGCCCAGATAGGAGCAACATGTGCAGAAGGTGTGGCAGCACTAGCCACAAGGCGCGGGATTGCAAAGGTCCCCCCAAATGCTTGATGTGTGCCGGGAAACCGGACGATAAGCACGTCATGGGGGGGGGGGGGGAGTGCCCGGCCGCTAAGGGTATACCAACGAGCCAACCGTAATGCAGGTAACCCAACTAAACCTGAACCATTGTGAGGCAGCCCAGCAACTGCTGTGTCAGACAGTTAGCGAGTCGGCATCGGATATCGCCATAATTTCCGACCCATACCGCATCCCATCCGGCAACGGGAACTGGTTTGCGGACAGGTCTAATATAGCGGCATTATGGACGACGGGCAAGCACCCGGGGTTCAGGAGGTTGTGTCCAACACAAACGAAGGCTTCGTGGTTGTAAAAGTGAATGGAGTGTTCTTCTGCAGCTGCTACGCACCGCCAAGGTGGTCGATCGAACAGTTTTCCAATATGCTCGATCGGATGACAACGGAGCTAACTGGCCTGAACCCGTTGGTAATAGCGGGGGACTTCAACGCTTGGGCGCTCGAGTGGGGGAGCCGCCTTACTAACCCTAGGGGCCAGATTCTTCTGGAGGCCTTGGCTAGGCTCAATGTAGACCTAGCCAACGTGGGTACCAAGAGTACCTACCATAGAAACGGAGCGGAATCGATTATCGATATAACATTTAGCAGTCCTGGGCTAATTAGCAATTGGAGGGTGGATGATGGCTACACCCATAGCGACCACTTGGCGGTACGTTATTGTATCGTCCACAATACAAGGCAGCGTGCGGAAGGAGGAGCATCCACTCCATTCGCCCGCAGATGGAGGACGTCCTACTTTGATGTAGAGGTATTTAAAGAGGCGCTTGAGAGGGAACGAAACTTACGCGAAACCCAGGAACCTTGCGGCGAAAGACTCGTTATGACACTTACACGAGCGTGCGATGCGACCATGCCGAGGGAAGTCAAACCGAGGAATGGAAGATCGCCGGTGTATTGGTGGACGGAGTCGATCGCCGACCTCCGAAGAACATGCCTCCACGCAAGACGGAGGGTGCAAAGAGCGCGGTCAGACGCCGATAGAATCGAGCGTAGAGGGGCGCTAGTCGCCGCGAAGGCCACACTAAAGAGGGAGATAAAGGCCAGCAAGCGAGCCTGCTTCGAGGGTCTGTGTCAGAAGGCCAATACGAATCCGTGGGGTGACGCCTACCGGGTTGTAATGGCCAAAACCAGAGGATCGGCGGCTCCAACCGAGCGTTCACCAGAGCTGCTGCAGGTGATCGTTGGGGGACTCTTTCCGAGCCACGACCCAAGTCCATGGCCCCCCGCCGCCGTAGACGTGTCCCATGACCAGCGTTCCAGTATCCCAGACCTTAACGCTGTCATAGCGATGGAAGGGTGGACGGCTCAGCCGAACACCCGTGACCACGTGGGCACCGACAACGGCACAACGGGGGTCGGTGACGAGGCGACGGTGACGAATGATAAACTCATTGCGATAGCAAAGTCGCTAAAGGTGAACAAAGCGCCGGGACCGGATGATATTCCGAACCTGGCCATCAAGACGGCTATCTTGCTGGATCCCGAAATGTTCAGGGTGGTGATGCAAAAGTGTCTGGACGAGGGCGTCTTCCCGGACGCCTGGAAAATTCAGACCCTTGTGTTGCTACCAAAGACAGGGAAGCCACCAGGAGATCCATCGGCATATAGACCAATATGTCTGTTGGATACAGCGGGTAAGGTGCTCGAGAGGGTAATCCTCAACAGACTGACAACATACCCGGAGGGTATACGCGGTCTGTCAAGTAATCAGTTTGGCTTCCGTAAAGGGAAGTCGACGGTGGATGCCATCCTGTCCGTCACTAAGACGGCCGAGGTGGCAATCCAGCGCAAGAGGCGAGGAGTACGATACTGTGCGGTGGTCACCCTTGACGTGAGGAATGCGTTCAATAGCGCCAGTTGGGCGGCTATCGCCGACTCGCTCCAACGCCTTCAGGTTCCTGGGTACCTGTACAAGATTCTCGGAAGCTACTTCCAGAATCGCGTACTGGTATATAATACAGAGGCAGGCCACAAACGTGTGCAGATCACCGCAGGCGTCCCGCAAGGTTCGATCCTGGGTCCGGTGTTATGGAACACGATGTACGACGAGGTACTGCGGCTTGAGTTCCCGAGCGGGGTAAAGATCGTCGGGTTCGCAGACGATATCACCCTGGAGATATGTGGTGAATCCATCGAGGAGGTCGAGTTAACGGCCTCACACTCCATTGGCATTGTGGAGAGATGGATGAGCTCCAGGCAATTGGAGCTAGCCCACCATAAGACCGAGGTCACGGTGGTGAACAATCGGAAATCGGAGCAACATGCGACGATTAGTGCAGGTAACTGCACAGTAGAATCGAAGAGGTTCTTGAGGTATCTTGGGGTTATGATCGACGACAAGCTGTCCTTTGTCAGTCACGTCGATTACGCTTGCAAGAAAGCTTCTATGGCTATATCGGCATTATCCCGCATGATGTCGAATAGCTCGGAGGTGCAAGGGAGTAAGCGTAAACTCCTGGCCAGTGTCGCCCTGTCCATACTTAGGTACGGCGGGCCGGCATGGATCACCGCCTTGATTACCAAGAGCTACCCAAATAAGCTCGAGAGTACACACAGGCTTATGTGCCTAAGAGTGGTGAGTGCATACCGAACGGTATCACGCGACGCGGTCTGCGTCCTAGCGGGGATGATGCCAATAGGCATCGTCATAAAAGAGGACGTAGAGTGCTTCGAGCAACGTGGAAAAAGAGGTATCCGAAAGACCACTAGAGCCGCATCCATGGTTAAGTGGCAGAGGGAATGGAACAACTCCACCAAAGGTCGGTGGACCCACCGACTAATCTCGGAATTAACCGGGTGGGTCGGTAGGCGACACGGTGAAGTGAACTTCCACTTAACGCAGATATTGTCTGGCCACGGCTGTTTTAGACAATACCTGCATAAATATGGGCATGCACAGTCCTCCGCATGCAGTGAGTGCGCGGGAGTCGAAGAAACTGCAGAACATGTGTTTTTCGCATGTCCTCGCTTCGACGGCGCGAGATCCGGCATGATGGCCGTATGCGGTCACGACACGACTCCGGATAACTTGGTCCAGAGGATGTGTCAAGACCGGGACGTCTGGGACGCGGTATGCGTAGCAGCCTCCCAGATCGTCCTTGATCTCCAACAAAAATGGCGAAACGACCAAAGGCAGGCGAAACGACCAAAGGTTAGGGACCACCTAACTACTAAAGCCCTAAGTAGTTAGACATAGTGGGTGCTTAACAAGCACAATAGCCCTCTCCCCGAAGTAATGCCGAAAGGTGGTTCCGGGGAGGGACCAGGGCTAAAGGCACGGGTGGGTTTTTAGTGGGTCAAGGAGTTCGTAGAGCATTAGCGTAGCTGAATCTCTCCCCGAGCGCAGAGGTCCTTCGCATGGTGATATTTTGTATCTATACGCTTGCTCCTCTTGTTCTGTCTCTCCAACGACACAAAGTCAATGCAGCTAAGGTTGTCTTCCTCGACGACTGTAGGCAAACGCTGTTTGTGTCCACCCAGTCACGTTGCGCAGTCTTGCTGGCCTTTATGCTAAGGATTGATACTGCTGCTGCTATGGCTGGCCTTGAATTTGAGGCTGTGATACTGAGCATTGTCAGCCAGTGCATCAGCATCCTGCTGTCTGAAATACCCGGGATCCAGTGGTTACTTAGACCTCTTTCTACAATCGAGACCGAATCGTCCCGCAATCTCTTGTATGAAGCACTGCTGACTGAGCGAATACATTTCACACTTATCCTTCGTTGCCTTGATTCCAAGAAACAGGCTCATCTCGCCGAGAGAAGAGTTCTGAAAATGTCGCTGTAGCTCCTTCTCTAGTTGGACAATCTGCTGCCCGTCCTTGCAAACGACGATCATGTCGTCGACATAAATCAGTAAATAGATCCACATACCGTTACTAAACCGTTTGATAAACAAACAAGCGTCTTTTTCTTCACTTTCTGCATCGATGAACTGGAACTCCACCAGCTCTTCCAAAGAAACTGCTTCCCGTTGATACGTTGAATCTTCGTCACAAGCTTCGGCCCTCCTCTGCGGACTGTCTCCGGACTCCTCCTGAAACTTCGTTCCAAGCTCGAGAAATTTTGCATCTCTGCTGATGGTAATTTTTTCCGTCGTCTTGTTAAGAGATCCGTACGCCTTCGATCCGCAAGCATATCCGACGAAGATCAACTTTTCAGCTCTGCTCTGCAATTTTTCGTTTGACGCCCGGTACGTAGACGAACGCTTCGCATCCGAACACTTTCTGGTGGCTTAAGTCCGATTTCTCGCCGCACCATAACTCCATGAGTCTTCTGTACTACCCGCGACGGAAGGCGATTCTGAATGTAGGTGGCTGCCGCAATTGCTGCACCCCAGTACCGTTTGGCGAGCTCAGCATCAAGTAGGATGCACACCGCCATCTCTTGAAGGTAACGTTTCCGGCGTTCGGCAACGCCATTCTCCTGCGGCGAGTATCCCGCAGTCAGCTGCATCTCTATTTCCTCGTCTCGATAAAACTCCTTATTGACCAATTGGGCACCACGATCGGAACGGATGATTCGTGGCTTCCGACAGACCTTATTCTCGACGAGCCGCACGTAGCTTTTGATGCACTGCTTTGCTTCCACCTTATCCTTCAACAGGTTAAGTACCAAATACCTGCTGAAGTCGTCGATGAGCACCATGAAGTACTTGTTCCCTCGAGGGGTGACGTGACTCATCGGTCCACACAGGTCTGTGTGAATCAGTTCCAGTGGTTGAGTGGTTCTCCGGTCTGCATGCTGCGGGAATCGCAAACGAGCCATCTTCCTCTCCAAGCAATGCTCGCACACGATTTTCATGCCGCCGTTGACAAGCTCCATGCCGGTAGCTAAATCTTCCTTCTGTATTCGGTCCAACACTGTATGGTCCCGATGCCCAAATCTCCGATGCGAGGTATGTTGACAATGCGTAGTATGACAAGGTCCTACGGCGACCGCAGCCTGCTCCGAATCTTTCTGCGTATACAGACCTCCATTACGACCACCAACAGTCACGTACTTGCCAGATTTGTCAATAATTTCCACGCTGTTCCGTTTGAATAACACTTCGAAGCCGTTATCGGCCATTTCGCTTACCGATAGGAGTCCGCTATCGAGATTCGGTACGAACAGGACGTTTTCCAGATGAATATCTACCTTTTCTCCCGCACTGTTGATACCTGACACGGAACCAGTGCCTCGTCCGCCTGACTGCGGACACTTTCCGTTCGCCATCATCACCTGTACGCTCGACGACTGCTCCAGGGCGTGGCACAGGCGACTTCCGTTACCTGTCATGTGACACGATGCGCCACTGTCCACCGTCCACGAATTATTTTGCTTCACTTCTGCACAGGCGATCTGCGTTTCTTGTGCGAATAAACTAACCGCTTCAATATTCGTCGCCTGCTTGGCCTTCACTGGGGCTTGATTGCTGTTTCGACCACCGTTACCCCCTGGCTGGCTCCTGGAAGGTCCGCTGTTATCCTTCGCTGCTTGCCATTTTCGGCAGTCCTTTTTAAAGTGACCGAGTTTCTTGCAAAAGAAGCAAGTTTTGTCGATTTTTCGTGGAAAGCTTTGAAAGCTGCCCACGCCGCTGCCGCAGAAGTACAGTCCTTAATTATCATGCATTGGCTCTGCTCCAAGCACAAGCCTATGGTAGCACGAGCTTTCTTGTCCGCTTTGCTCCACGGCGCCGTTTCAGGTTCCGACTTTGGTTCTCCTACGACATGCCAGAGATCCTCGCGCACAAGGAACATTTCCATTTAAAATTTCGCGTAATTTGTGTTGCTGAGCTTCGCTAGCGAAAACTTCCCCGCATCTGCCATTTTGCTCCCACCGACAACTTTCTGCCGGCGTGAACAACACGGCTAGCCAGAAAATCAGGTACTTCGACGACGGACAAACTTTCCGAATTTTCCGGTTCAAAACAACACTTTTTCACGTTCCGCCTCTGGGCCCATAACCTGTGGATTATGGTCAAACCAGACAATAACAACCGCAGAGGAATGAAACCGTGTGAGAAAAGTGAAAAAATAATGTGCAGCAAAAAAAAACGTCTATATTCTTGTTATAATAAACTTCATTTGACAATCTTTGTTGTTTTCTCTTTCTCACCAGCCCTCGTGACTGAACTCGTTTTGTCAGTGTATCAGCGCCCATCGACTGAATGTACCGACAAAAACCATGTACGATTTTTTTCCAAAAGCTTTGGGTCAAACACGCTCGCTCGTGGCAAGGATAAGGATACCAACCAATCACGCGTTGACGCATTTTGCCCACAGCTCTGGTAGAAAGTAGCCGCTCGATGCCCGCTTTTTAATACTGTCCTGTCCAGCAAAGTTCTTGCAGTGCTACGACCTCGAGATTGCGTGGTTGAAGCCCGTCATAGATAATACTATCGCAACAGGGAAGACAGTGACTTGCAGGTACAGGTTCCGAGTTTCCAATCGTAGTCCCCATTTTGTTGCCCAGGTCTTTGCTGATTGTTCCGGTCCTTATTCACTTCTATTTACAACTTTAAAATTTCATGAGCTTGTTGGGCCTTTCTCTGTCTCTTCGGAGAATCATCGTGAACTGTACTATTTAGAGTCGCACGCTGGCACGAGGACGATGATCACGGGGACGTAGGGATAGTTACTGGACAAGTGGCTAAGGTGGGAATATGCGAAATTATTTATATCGATGCTTAAATAAACTCTTTCTACAATGCGGTTACTGTGCCCAAAATTGACGAATCGAATTATTTACCTGAGATATGTACCTACACGCAAACAAGCAGACAATAGATTTTTGGAGTTATATTTTTAAACCGTTAGTTTTTTGAGTATTACTCGAAAGCAAAAAAATAAACCACCGTGAAAATTTAAGCGGCCACTTAAACCATAGAAATAAGCGAACAAGATTTTTTTTGTAAAAAAATGGTTTTCGTTATTTTAAATTCAGTTTTCCTCCATCGTGGAATGTTTTGCGGGAAAGTTTTTTCAGATTATATTTTTTTCCGTAAATTTGAGTAAACTTCGGTTGTTCTATATTGCCCCGTTCTTGAGTTATGAATTTTTGAGATAAGTTATGTCCAAGACAACCGGATAATTTCAATTGAGGTTTTCCGGTAAAACTGGCAACCATGATTTTTTTTTTCGTTTATATATCCATAAACTCTACGCGTGGACAAAGTTTTACAAAAAACTAGGACCCTTCGGCCCAATATGTAGGATGAGAAATAAAAATCCTCTAATGAAGACATTAACTATCACTTTACAGCTCTCAACCCTTGAAATTTTGAACTGTTTGTTATAGAGACTCGCATGTAACATACAATTTATTGTTGGGAAATCACTATGCGAAACATAGTTTTTCATTGTCTCGTCACTTTTTAAAACCTTTAAAAACAAGAGATAATGCTTACAAACAGCGATGGTTCCATTTATTCATTCATTTGTACATTTATTTGCGTTTAACTTTTTCATCACAAGATTTTTTGAGAGACTTTGTAGACCGTAACTACAACTACAACTACAGAGAACAGACGTTCATCTTTGGTATGCTACTTGTGTAAAACTTTAAACCGACATGTCAAATGAATGTTGTTATGCTCCTGGTAGGCGGCGTTACAAATGTGCGATAACTGTCATGTAAATTTTTATCAATAAAAAGCCTAGCACATAACCTGAAAAATGTTGTTTGTTTTTCTCTGAACTTGCTTCTTATACCAGCTGCCCATATTAACTTTTACACACGTTTTTCAAGAAAAGGTATATCGACATCAATGTCTGTTCTCTGTGCTACAACTGCTGTTAAAAATTCTGTAACTCTATACAGATAAAAATAATTAATTTCAACAGACACGTTAAATTTCCCCTCGTTTAGTTGAAAGCGTAAGCAAACGTGAAATTGTTTGCAATCTTTCATACTTCAGACTTGATTTCAGCGATATCTAGTCGGAATTCACATGAAATATCACATGAAATAAAAAATAGACCTAAATGAATGTAAAAATGAATGATTAAATGAAACAATCCCTGCTACATAAATGCACGATTTATATGTTTGCCTTCTACCGCCAGTATAGAAATTTTCAACAGCACACAGTCTTGCATTGGCCGGCATTGACAAATCACGTCGCATATATCTCTCTTTTCCTTCGATGGAAATTTCAGTCACAGTAGTGGCTGAAGTATTATTCAATCATTGCTTTAAATTATTTAATAGTTAGAAAATGTTTTTAATGTTGCATGCCTTCAAGTTGACGATACACATAAAAAATGATAAATATTCACAGACGCGTAAAATTTCCCTTCGTACAATTGGAAGTCAAAGCTAGCGTAAACAACGGAATTTTTTGCAATCTTTCATACGCCATACAACATTGTTTGCAATATTCTGTACAACAGACCTGATTTAGGCGATATCTGGCGTAAATTTACATGAAATATCCCATGAATTTATGCCAATTCTAACATTCCATTTATGAGTATTAGATAACGCAGAAAATTATATGTGTCTATCAAACTGTGTAGGAGAAATTCTGGGTTATTAGTTTCAAAGCATCTTCTCTAAAAGGATGCATGAATATTACGGAACAAATGCCATTTCTGTCTTTAGTAATGCTCATAACAATTATAAACTGTAGATACGTCTATGGAAATATTAAAAATCTATAAAAATTAACTGTGGTGAATGAAATTTACGTAGCCTCATTGACCGCTTCGTTTGGAGACATCTAAGAAACCTATTTTTACATGAAATTCACTATGTGTGCTTATTTTGTGGGACATATTTAAATGAAAGCATAATTTTCTAGTCTATTTAATGCACATTAATAAAATGCTAGATTTTGCATAAATTCGTGGGATATTGCATAAAAGATTGCCTATCAACATATTTGTTTACACGTGCTTTGACTTGCGATTGAACGAGGGGAAATTATATGCGTCTATTAACATTCATAATTTTTTCTGTGCTTGTGGAAATCAAATGGTTACTTTTTTGTTGTTCGTGGTGTCTCCAATTTTTAGTAAGAAGAAAGGAACATTGTGAAGTAAATACAAATAAACATTCAAGTTATTTCTAGGCTATAACCTAAATTTCAGCTCAATTGGTTCATATTTGGGACTTGTTAAACATAAGTCTCCAAACATGAACATTTTATATGACATTCCGGCTTTGGTCGTCCGTCACTGTATATGTATCCGAATCTAATCACTTGACATTTTCTGACTCTAGATATTTCTGTCGATCTTGCTGGCAGTTTCAACATAACCGGGACAGCTCGCTACAGAACCACAAACCTTTGACCCGAAATTCAAAGTCAACTACTATTGTCGGGGTGGGTCCTCAACAGACGACCGGAGCACAACACCAGCATCAACACCAACAGCAACAGCACCATTCTCAGTCACAGTTCAATTACCAACATCAGCAGCAGCAGCAACATCACAGCCATTCGCAGCATCACCATCACTACAATTCGCTGCATGTCTCGCCCAAGTCGCCTTCGCCACCGTGCATTAACAGCACCAGCAGTTCAGCAGATTCATCGCCAATCTCCTGTCACGGACCTGCCAATTTACATCAACAGCTACAGCAACAGTTTGGCGGCCTGTAAACAGTGAGTGACAATCAACATCTTCTCATTTCATTTCCTGCTGAATATGACTGTAGCACGTGTGGCCAAAGTCACATCGTTTTGGTGTGAGGATTTGCTCCAGTCGTTGTTATCTAGGTGTTATTGTTGATCATAAATGTTGCAACATTTTGTTTGTTACACTCCTACCATCGTAATCCCATACGTTTTACGTATTTATCAATGCTTTCCCTATGCATCAATCGGGCAATAACCATTTGTGAGATGTGAAACTAGCCGCGGATAGCGAAGTATGGCAGTCAAATACACCCGCTAGGAATTTCTTTGGGAAATTTCCAAGCTTGAAATTTCTTCCATGCAAAGGAATTCCTTCGGGGGGAAATCACTATTTCACCAGCATCAATTTGTAATATCTCCAGCACGTTTGGCTGAACATTGTTGTATTTAGTAATAGTAGTCTAAAATTATTAGGTAAATTGCAACAATCTGCAAAAACAAACAGCGTACCATGGAAAGAAATGGTACACCAATAATATAACGCCAAGAGATTGTACGAATTGATAGCAATGCCAAATATGAACGATGTATGGCTTTTGACTATCCAAAGCGTGGATCAAGCTCCAATAATTAAGAACCCAGTTGGTAGGGAAGAGCAATAGGTTTAGACTTGTAGATCCTAATATATGTTTGATTACTTTTAAGCGGAATGCAATTTTTAGGCGAGTTCGTTGGAATCAAAAACTGAAGAAAAAAAACACAGAAACGAGAATGAAACAAACCAACAAGAAACAGAGGATGAGTAAACTGTGTGGACAAGCTCTTTTATATACGATTTTAAACGTTAAATGCCAGTTTCATAAGCAGAGGATAGAAGATGCATAAGGTTTGACGTTTTAGTTAGGATGAAGCAAATTTCGTTCCATGCTGTCACTTAATAAGGCAGTGCGAACGGGAGAGTGTTGCTCTCAGTGAATTTTTAAATGCATATTCTGAGAGAAGTAATTTCCTTCGCAATTATTGTTAAGACTTTTCTTGTATCTAGTTTTTGTTATTTATTTACATTATTTATTTATTGCTATCTATCGAGAAAAGGATAGGTTCAATTTAACGATAGGGAATAAGGTAATCTCTAGATGAGTTTTCCTTTACTTTATACATGAGTTATCGAACAATTACCTACTCGAAGGTAATCATAGATTTTGAGTTTTGTTTGGTTGCATTTAGGCCCTCGAGGAGGCATTTATATCTATCAGAATGATGAGATGTTCGAATCATTGTGAATTCAGAAATTGTTTGGTATGTGTAACGTTCTAATTTATTTATTTTTTTGCTCTATTTGTAAACCACATATACTTCAGAATAAAAGTTCTGGCGTTATTTATTTATTATATAAACAATGTTTAACAGCACTTCGGGTTTGTTTCACTGTTTTATCGGGGCACCAATCACTATCTAGTGGGCATTTTAATTATAATGGTGGATGTTTGGTCTTTTTAACGGGTTCTTTTGTTGTTTTGACTAATTTTATTTCCATTTTATCGTATATTTTAACTAGAACAATTTTAGTAGGCATAGTGTTTTGAGTGGTTTTAATATTGTAACGTGAAAACGTCAATTTTACTGGTTATGTGTTTTCGGAAATTTGACAAAGAGAAATTTTAAATTTTGCTCAGACGAGTTTCGACGAACACACTTTGTTACCCAACCAATCAATGGAACACTTTTTGAATGCAGATTGTACACATCGTAGCTCATGTAAAAAGGGGTGCTAAGGAAGGCAAAAAAAAAATCATTTTCTTCAGTCGTTTTTGTCTGAGACAGTGTTTGGAAAAACTATTGCAAGCAGTCAGATGAAAACTACGCAGATATGAGTAAATCGAAAAATGTCTACATATAACGTGAGAACTGTCCAAAATCAGATATGTACCAAGCATTGCTTTCGACAATTTTGCTTTGTTGTGGTTACGATACATAAACAGAATACTGGAAAATGCGATTTCTGTAAAAGCACTACATTTTACGAACCCTTTTTAAACTTAAGAATTCTTTATGGATCAGAGAGTAATGTTATGCTCAATTTGTTTACTTTTCATACATTCGACCTATTGAAAATTTGTATTAGATTTAGTTTATTCTGGAACTCTGCCTCCGGGTCCAGTATTGCTCGATAAGCATGAACAGGAACTATTTGATGGAACAAAATTCAGGATAGCCCTAAACTGGACCGGGAAATTCACGAACTGTCAAACGAGATAGGTAAAATATGGAATGCAGATAGTGTGCTTTTCAAGAATTTTGTCACCCTGAGCCTCTGGTCCAAATTTGAGCCAAATCGGTAAACATTTATTGAATTTTTGAAGGTTCAGATCTTATTGAATTTTTGAAGGTTCAGATCTAAGCTCGTTGGTGTTTTTGCCTTGGCCCGTTAGTGTTTTTTGCTCAATTTCAACGCTGCCAATTTTGTCTTTGAAGGCCAACGACTGTCGTATGCTGACGACCTGATCTACTTCCGGATTCGTACAACGGCTAATTGTCGCTCTCTGCAAAGCGAACTCAACGCTTTTACTGGTGCCTTCTGAACCGCAGCAGAGTACTGCTGCCCTGTTTACAATCTCAACTACCATAACAGCGTGCAAAAAGCTGAGTTTGTTCAACGAAGACTTATCGTATTCGCTCTGCAAAGATTGCCCTGGAGTGATCCTTATCGTTTTACAAACCCTTGTGGATACACAAAGATACGACAAGGGCCATGTTTTACAGGAAAAAATCGGTTGTCCAACTTTTCTACATCAAATCGACATTAACGTTCGACTCCGAACACTTCGTAACAACGCGATGCTGAGGCGGCCTCTCCATCGTACAAACCATGTCATGTATGAGGCGATGATTAAAAATAGTCTTCAACCGTGATGCGTCTTCATTTGACATCAACTTGATTAGCGAGGCGCTGAGCCGGAGAATCAACGCTATATTTAAAAAAAATCAGGAACTTTATTTGACCATTAGTTTTTTGTGAGTACCTTCGTAATTCTTGAATATGTGATTTGGAATATTTTTGTAGTTTTATTTACCCATCATGTCGATCTTGGTACCGCCGTCTGACGCCATTTGTCTGCCAAGATATTTGAAGCTTTCAACATTCTTCATTGTTTGTCCCGCTACCTTAAAGCTGGACGGGGTCGCCGTGTTCACATCCAACGGTTTTGTCTTGTTGATGTTGATGGTTAAACCGATGAGGAGCTTACTCTGCATATCAGAGCACCGTTGGGCTAGCAGTGCAATAGCATCAGCCAATTCGAGGTCATTTAGGTGCTCCATCGTTATAGGTCGCCACAGCAATCCGCGGTTTGGTTCACGATCAATCGTTCCTACCAGTATCTCGTCGATTACGTTGAGAAACAGTAGTGGTGATAGTATACATCCATGCCTCACCCCCGCCGGATGGCACCGTGATGAGAAGACCCCTTTGGCCAACACTCTGCATGAAAAAGCCTCGTACTGAGCTTCGATGAGACCGACGATTTTCTCAGGGATTCCCTTGCGTCTTAGTGCGCTCCACATATTCTCGTGATTGAGTCGGTTGAAAGCTTTTTCGTAGTGTGTGTGTGTGTGTGTGTGTGTGTGTGTGTGTGTGTGTGTGTGTGTGTGTGTGTGTGTGTGTGTGTGTGTGTGTGTGTGTGTGTGTGTGTGTGTGTGTGTGTGTGTGTGTGTTTACAATCTAATTCCCACTGTCTGGCAGCGGTATTATGGATAGAATCTTCCTGCAACTGTTTCATATTTGCTGTTTACATTTGCAAAAAGCTTAAATCCGGGGATTAGAAGGTGACAGCTCTACCGCGACTCCAATAGCCCATTTCAAGAACGCAAGCATTCCGAAGCTATCTTCGTGCACTATAAGCCCCGCTCCAGTTGTGACATACTGAAGCTTTCAATCAAGCGTATGTGCAATGCTTGATTGACGCGTATTTATTGATTCACAATATATGTATATTTTTTTTTTTGGCTTGAATTTTACTTACCACAAAACTTCTATCTTTTTTTAAAAACTTACAACACATGGAACTGAAGTAAAATCGATTGTCGCCAGTGTCGCTAGTTTTCAACTGGAACGGCACTATATTTCCACGGGTATTTTCATTCCAGTTCAAAGCTGATATCACACAATGATGCGCACAACTTCGGGTACTAATGAGAATCGATCAGCCGCCAAACGTCGGTCGCGCAAAAAAGCCAGAATCAACAGGAGAACGACAGCAAAGAAGCCATCCAAGAGAAATGACCTCCCCGGAAAGATTCAACCGCGATTTTCGTTCCAGATCGGGCACTTTTCCCGAAAATTTCAACACTCTCCACAACACCGCACTTCACTTTGCCGCCGCTGCCGAACTGGTTTTAAAATTAATTTGTTCGTATTACGAAAATTTGGTTCAAATTATAAACAGCGAAAAAACTGACAGCAGGGAAAACAAGCGGTTGAAAGCTTTTTCGTAGTCAATGAATACCAAATAAAGGGACGAGATCAATAATCGGATCAAACATCGATTTTTCAGAGCGAGCTAAAGTCATTGATCATTTTTGACGCTAATGCACTGTGTGTAGCCTGTTTTGTAGCGCTTTTCATAGGGGCCGCTGAAATTTTTTCCGGTTATAATATGATCGTTTTTGGAAATAAGGAAAAGTCTAGAAATTTCAGATCCCTAGCTTTTAGCGTTATAAAGTTACAGCTTTTTTGTAATGTCGATTGGGCAACAATGACGCCAATGCACTTGGAAGGTGAGGTAGTATCTTCATTGTTCTTCTTCTTCTTTCGCATTTCAAGCTTATTGCTTTCACAATTAGCTTTTTGCTTGCTCTTAACTTAGTGTTCTAAATGCACTTCCACAGTTATTAATTAAGAGCTTTCGATGCCATGTACCATTTTTGCATTAGTATGGTTGTGTGGCAAGTACAATCATACGCTATGCCCAGGGAGTCGAGAAATTTTCCTTTACGAAAAATGCCTAGACCAGGCCGGGAATCGAACCCAGCCACCTCCAGCATGGTGTTGCTTTGTAGCTGCGCCTTTACCGACTGAGCTAAGGGAGGACCCATCTTCATTGTATAATCCACAAAAGTTTGAGCCTCACTCGCGTAAACAGAATAAGATGTCTTTTTTTTAATTTGTTAAACAAATTGTTAAATTATGTTCTTTGAGGTATTCTATAGACCAGTAGTGAGTCGTCTGGTTGTATTTCAGAAATGTCTTAAAAATGCGGTTGTTGCCCATTGTTTTCGAACTTTCGTTGCGGGATGTTACTTACTATAATTTAATAGCATAGATTATGACGGGCTATGCTCACATATATTTGAAGTTGAAGTCAACCGCTCAAGGGTGATTGTTTTTTATGGAAAGTGAACAAATGGATGATTCTTTATTTTACGGGATTGAACTTGAACATTGTGAAAACCGGATTAAATTAATATTATTCTTTCACGAATTTGCGAATTTTTGATTGAACACTTTTCATCATGTTCCGGACAAGTGTTTCATCACATTTTTTGGACGCCTTAGCCCAAACTTTTTGAACTCCTGCATATTTTCAGCTGTTTTCCTAGTTATTTTGAAGACCCTCTTTAAGCTGAGGCGCATTGATGTCTTTCTCAACGAAAGCTATACCCTTTTCCGTGAGCAATTGAGAGTTCTTTTGGCGTAATGGGCCGACACTAAATCCGGTCAAAACAATGGAGGGGTACTATGATTCTGGTATAAAGGCAGCAACCTCATCTTCAGACACTCAGGTCGATAGATTTCCGCATTGACTTTTCCGGTAGTGTAAAAAATGGTAGACTCATATCGTAGGAACATATTGCTTGACGTACCAGAACTTTTCAACCAAACTTCTCCACTTAAAAAGATCTGCATCGCTAACATCCTCGCCGACGAGTGTAATATTGTGGACCTGGAAGGGTTTTTGAGTCCTCTTTGACATAGGTCTCGTAGTCTATCAAAATACATACCTCTGGTCGCTGCAAAACTCGCGAATACAATTTTTGGTCCCTTGTTGCTGCGCATTGCTTCTGTTCTGCACTTTGTTTGGCGATTTTCTGCTTCTTGTAGGTCTTCAGGTTGTACCGTTTCTTGATACGCTGAATCATTCCGACGCTGGTTCCGCTTTAACGGCCAAATCACGTATCGACATTGATTTGATCTTCAAAGTTAGGTTAGATTAGAGTTCAGAGCTACCACTTTCTGATCCAGTTTAGGGTTGGAAGATTCGGGTTTTCTGCCTCTTCCTGGCAGTTCATCAAAAAAACAAGTGTTCCCCATACTTGGTTATGATGGATTTTACACTCGCGTGATGAATTCTAAAGCGCCCATTTCACGTAGCCATTTGTCCAAAACCTTATTTTTGACGTCTTTTTCAATGCGTGACATTTTGAAAATGAAGAATTTAAACCGTGCAAATAAGTAAACAAACGAAAGATGACAGTCAAACGCACAGCATGCTATGATGAACACATTAAAACTATCACAAATACACGTGTTCAACGCAAATGTACATGAATAGCTTATTTTTAATACATTCCTTACTATCAACTTAAGGTGAAATTTTCAAAAGCCGATCTGAAAATAGAGCGAGGCTATGATTATATGATCGTGAATTGTAAGCAAATTCATTTTGATACAAATTTCGATTTTGTAAGCAAAAATGTTAACAAAGATTCAAACACAGTGAATAACTTCTCCCTAACATGATGGTGATTCTAGGTTCCGTGAGGGTTCTGAGAGTGGAGAATTTTACGTTTGAATCTTTGTATACCTTTTTTTTTTTTTACAAAATCAGATACACCGTTTTGAATAAGTTGTCAAAAATTGAAGGATTGATATTGATCAGACACTCTCAATATATTTTTGTAAAAGTGGGCCTTGAACACTCATTTGATTTCTGGCAAAACATTCGTCACGTAACGTAAACGTAAAAAGTGGAGAAGAAAAAGACAAGTCACAAGACTGGTTTTGCAATATGGTACTTGCATGGTAACAATCAAACAATAATTCAAAGCATGAGCTACCAGATGTATATTATCGAATTTTCATTTAATTTATATATCTCGCTGTATAAGCTACACATCGTTTACAACAAGCAGTTGGAATTTAACGGCAAAACCTAACCAAAAGTTTAATCCTACACGGAAATAATGTTAAGAGTTGTTCTCTTCTAAAATCTTATAAACCCATTACACCAACAACATTGGATAGAGTACATATGCCTTTGGGTAAAACTACAGCTTACATATGAATAATTCTTACTCACTGATTGAATAAATCATACAACTGATGAATCATAAAACATGACTTAAGGATGATAGACACTTTTTATATACGTTAAGGTCTAGCTTTGAAAGGTCTATTGCTCGTTTATGACGGGGACTACAGGGTGCGCAGGTAAAACATGCGAAAATTTCTACTTCATGCAATAGCATCAACATGTTCGAGTTCAGTCATCTTTATTAGGTCCTTTAAATCAAATATACTCGATTTGTCCTCCATTTTCATCAATGACATCCTCTAAACAACGCCGGAAGCTAGAACATGCCTTTCGAACGTAGTCCTCCGACATCGACTGCCATGTGCGCGTTATGACAGACTTCAGGGTCTTCACACTAGGGTGAGATGTTTTGCGGGCTTTTGCTGCAACATACGGCGAATTCGACTTATCCAACGGGTTAAGGTCCGGATTGCTAAGGGGGCATAAATCTTTCGATCAAAACTTCATGTTTTCCATCAGCCATCGTTGGGTCCAATTTTACGTGTGACATAGCGCTCCATCCTGTTATAAGACAACGTATTGATCCTCCTTCACCAAAATACCTATATCGCTTCGGTATTGGTATTAACACCAGCATCAATGAAAATAAACGACCTTTTCAAAGTGTTGGACGTCAACAAGCCAAACATCATGACACCAGCCAGATGTTTGGTTTGGAACCTAAACTTCAGTTCCTCCGGTACATCCTCAAGTTTTTGTTCCGTTGAAATGAACCAGTCTGTGCGCATGTTGAACACAGCATCGATGCTGAACATGACTATACATTCTTCGCATGGATTTTTAGGATTTTATTTCTTCGCATGGATTTTGGAGATGGACAATCTCCTGGTCTGTCACTAGCTTCGATAGAATTTGATTCTTGGTTCAAATCGTTAATCTCTAAGAAGTGATGGTTTTCCCTACTGGTTAGTTTGAATAATTTATTCAAAACCATTTGACCTAACTATTGACTGAAGGTGAAGTTGAAGTCAAAATAAGTCATAGTTTAATTTTTAATTTCCGTGTAGTTTGCAGAAATTATTGCTATCGAATGCCAATGTTCTATAACACAAGGGACAAAATTATCATAATACTTCATTTTTAATTTGTTGTTATAATTTAATTTCCTCCGTAAAAACCACCAGCACTAATGACTTTTTTAAAACACATTTTGTAGTAATGAGTTTTTTAAGAACGATGTCTGTATTTTTATAGTGTGTAATAAAGCAATCATGTACAGAAGTCAAATGTACATTTGTTATATACTTAAGAGATGATAAGAATTACATAAAAAAGCTGAGCAAGCATTAACTGAAAAAAAAATAATCATGGCCAAAAATATACATTGAAATGAAGAAAATGTTTAAAAAATGCATGACAATAAAACTAACTATTCAAAACAGATACCTAAACGAATGGAAAGAATAACTTTTTTAACCCTAAAAATGGCAACAATTGATTCAAATCTTTTGCTTAGGATGATACATTTTGCCATTGTAAATGAAAAACGCCATATTTTTTAATGGCTCCCAATCCAAGAATTTTACATTCCTTCGAAAGTTTAAAAAAAAAACCGCCTGTGCATTTTATAAATGTTGACTGGAAAAAAAAACAAATCTATACATCCTCTCGATTGAGTTCAACAATTCACATTTGCTCGCTCCTCGACCAACTTTAAAAGGTATAAACAACATAGATTAACGCGCAAACAATATAACCAGGAAAAAATATATTCAAAGCTTTTATTGCTTCCGACTTAACGGAAGCCATTAATGTGTGCAGTGAAAATTATCGAGCTTGATTTAAAGACAAAAATCAAAAAAATGTAATAAATGATTGCAAAATGCAACCTAGAAAAGTAAGAAAAATGCTTACATTTAGCATTGAAGAATAAAAACCTATATGTTATTGAAATGAGGAAAACGTGCCTAGCCTGTTTAAATTGGAAATGGAAAAGATAATACCTATTTATTATATCATATACCAACTAAGCAATCCAGCAAACAAGGATACTTAAAGTTAATACCAATAATTCGAAAGCGGAGTGAAGGAAAGCGTTGCTAATGTTTTCACATCAACCAATTCGCAGGCATACTAAATGAAAACAGAAAGACACATCACCTCCAAATTGAGAATAATACTTTTAATTGAATTCAAAGACCATTCAGTCCACAAATTCATTTTATTGCATAATTCAAACAGTGACGAAAGTTTTATTGCAAAAGTATACATTTTTATCGCGAAAATACTCATCTATCCTATAAAAAAATTACCGACGAGCTTGTTTTATTTTTATTTCTACCCTATTAAAATCTAACGATGTAGTGAATAACGATTTTGGGAATCATGTTATGATTGGGACAATAACTCATTTTCAATAAGTCGAATAAAACGCGATCAAGCTAAAATCAAGTATCCTAGTCGGACCAATTTCTTCTCATGGTTCAATTTGCACTCACTATTATGAAGAATTTCGACTTAATCACTTATTATATTCACATGATCTGTATTCTAATTTTCAACTCTCCTTGACATTTGATTTCGTTAACTAATTACTTAACTTACTGAATGCGAATTATATCAATTCTGATCTAGCAATTCCAAAATGGGAAAACGTTTGCAGCTTTGCGTAGAAATTATCTGTCGAAAGCCTTGATTGTACACTCCAATGCCCGTTTTCAAGCGAAAAAACAAAACTCCTTTGTATAACGGAACGGATATAACGAAGATAGGGGCGAAACAAAACAGAAATCACTCAATCAACTCACAACCTTTAAGCAGCCGCACTGCCCAAGCAACACGCAAGTTTTATAACGGTTGAAAATACTTTTATATGACTAGATTTGGTTATATGAAGCTAACTCAACACTAAAACCATGAAGATGTGTTACTCGGGTGTAGAACACTCTCAGATTTTTTTTTACAGAAATCTGATAAATTTTACCGAATTCTCAAGAGTTGAACGATCGGTAATCCAATCTAACGGATCTCGGTAAAATTTTACTGCAAAATAACTGCAAAATAACTGCAAAATTTCACTGAAATCCGTTAAATTGGATTACTGAACGTTCAGCTGTTGAAAATTCGGTAAAATTTTACAGATTTCTATAAAAAAAAATCGAAGTGTGCAGATATTCATCAACGTAATGCACATATTAGCCAGCTTTTAACTTGTAGTTTCTAAGCTCCGTTCGATATTTTTCTACACAGCTAAACCATCATAAGTTGAAATATAATGACCAATTAAGGTCTGTATCCACAATAATCCGAAGACTCCAAAACTTAAGTGAAACGCAAATTTTGCATTATATTTCAATTGCATTTGTTTACTTCAGATACATGGGATATGAATTAACAATTAATGAAGTCAAAGCATAACTATTAGGTATTTGCATAACATGTTCGCTTAACTCCATCCATTATGTTTTATACAGGCTCTTCAGATGCCGTGGTGGTCGATCTTTGTCCAAATTAGTTGGAAGTGTTTGATATCTATGATTCCTTATTTCTTTCCAGAAAGCTTCCACTTCATC